>CM031241.1:131120839-131637631 GCA_018340775.1 Taxus wallichiana var. yunnanensis
GGAATTTATTCGATGAAAAGAAAATCCTAGATCTAACTTTGTAAGGCTTATTAGTCCACTAGGATACCAAGGGATTAATAGTTCTACTTACTCCATAAATGGTTTGGTTACACCGCATAGTCATTGCTTCAAACAAGGACTCTTAAAGTGACTTCTAAGGTGGTCTTCACCACTCAACACGAGTGTCAAACCTAAAGAGAAGACATTCTCCTCGTGGTTACCAAACCTAGAAGGAAACCATATACTCCGAATAAAGTTGGACCATGTCGTTCCTAAAAGATGGGTTCACGACAATGTCGCTAAACATAACGACTATGACGGTAAACTCAATCTAGGGGTTTTATTTACCTAAACTAGGAGGTTCCATCGAGTGCAAAATTTAAGTTCATTCTATAGTTTCAATCTCTTCTATGGTAAGAAGGATCACACATGAAGACATGTTATGCACGAATCTTATACAAGGGTTGAGTGTTTCAATTAAATCTCTTTATTACATTTACAAGGTAAGAATACAACATGCACTAGAATAATTAATTGCTTATATGAAATATAACCTTTTACCAACCTATGACTAAATGCACATTTCCTAGATGTCCCTAAAAGTAGCATCCCATGCATATTAACAAATTTCAAATATAACATTTCTATAGCATGAGACTATTGGTGTGTGTGACTATCCAGTCATCGTCCACATCACCTAGGTGAGTCATCTTGCCTTGTGAGAGTCATAGGTCTTAGGAAGTCAAATGACAAGTGTCAGATTTTGTCATAGAATCTGACATTGTCATTTGTGTCAATGCATCATAGGAGTTACATTCCTTATTTGGAATTGTAACTCCTCTTCTAGTGGCGTCATATGCGTCAGTCAACGTCATATGCGTCAGTGGCGTCATTGAGTTTCTTTCCATGTTTAGGCATGGGGGTTACACAGCACCCCTATTTGTACTTCCTATTTTTTCGATCTATGAGCATGAGCAGACCCATTCTTCTTACTTGCAATCTTCTTTCCATTGTTTCGAATCTTGCATATTGCGTTGGCTTGACGTTACCATCGGAGTGCAACTTCGTTGTGGTGCATCGCTTTTCGACATCGGTTCTCGCGAATCCCTCTTTCATGGTATCAGAGTTGGTTTCGGTAAACGTGCACTCTTCATTTCTCAGTTGTTTATTACTTCTGGTTTCTTCTCATTTCCTCGTGTGCAAGTTTTTTTCGATTATCATTTTGGAATTATTGCTCACCTTGTATTGAGGTTTCAGCAGTTGCAAGTTAAGGTATTTGGTTGGTTTGCTTATCAGCTGAGTTCATATTTGGATATTTCTAGATCTTTGTGGCTATTGTTTCTGGGTTGTTTGTGTGTTTCTTGTTGGTTGTGTTCAGATTCAGCACTGCAGGGTAAAAGAAGAGCTCATTTTTTGGTGTGGACCTGTGATTACTGGTTGGGATCGTTGTTTTTTCTTCACCGGTGTATACTCAGACTATTCGAGCTTTTTCCTCATCGTTGTGGTTCCTTGTTGTCTCAAAGTTACCTCTGCTGGTCTCAAAATGTTTTTGCAAGCCTGCTGAAAACCTCTCACGTTTTTTCCCTGGTCTCTCACGTTTTTGCAAAAATACTCACGTTTTTGCCTGGTCTCTCACGTTTTTGCCGGTCTCTAACATTTTTTTCTCACGTTTTTGCAAACCTCTCACGTTTTTGCCTGGTCTCTCACATTTTTTGCAAAACCTCTCATGTTTTTGCACTCTTCGGCGTTTTTACACTATTCCAGGCATTTGTTTGGACTGCATTTCAAGTGTTTATTTTACATTGTTCGCGTTTTTCTCTCTCTTTCGAGCATTTTCAACCTGCTCCAGACATTTTTTTGCTTTCCTCGGGCGTTTTTTCCCCTGGCTGTGTTTTCTCCTCTGTTCCAGGCGTTCAAACCTATCCTAAGGCGTTTTCTCTCCTTTCCTATGTTTTTTGCTTGTTGTTCTGGCATTTTTGGACTATTAAGGCATTTTTTTGGACTGTTAAGGCGTTTTCTCCTTCAGCTGGCATTTTTTGGCTGTTTTGGCATTTTCTTACATAGTGGACAGTCACTGCATTATCTATTTTTACCTGCCTTTCATCCCCACGTGGCCTTCTCGTCCGGGTAATATCTCTCTAAAAATACATTTTTTTATTCACTTTTCTTAAAAAAACGTGTTTGCATTCTTTTTATCTTATCACTCTTCTAAAAAACGTGTTGTTTCATTACTTTTAAAAGGTATAAGGTAAAAACATTACATTTTATTGGCATTGTAAGTTTTTTGGCTTGTTTTATTAACCTTCCGTCGAGTGCCGAAGACGAAGGGTGAGGTCCGGGATTGGCAGGTGGCTAATCCCCCCTCGCAATACAAACAAACCCTATCTCAAATTCCATGCCATTTCCAATGGGCATACATACGACACCTTTTGCATGTGTTTAGGGCACTTTTTTAATCCGTTTGCAGGCTTATTGGCTTTTTTCTCATCAGTTGCGGGAATTAGTTTTTGCTATAACTTTTGACTCGTTGCTCGGTTTTGAGCACTTCTTTAGTCAAAGTTGCATGTTTTTTCGCACTCTAGATGATGGGATCATTATTTTTGTAAACACACTAATTTTATAAAGTGCCGCATTTTGGGGGTGTCTTTGTATTGCTTAATTCAGCTCATTTTTTCTTGAGCTTTGTTCTATTCCTTTTTTTTGTGGACTTGTGAGCGCGTCCGCCACAGTCTTACGACAAAGGGATTCTTTTCGTGTGATGTGAGATGCTATTTCTCACAAAGCTCTTTCTTCCCCCTCTTGCTTCTCTCTTTCTGTGCTTGCTTGCAGTGTCGATCTGTTGCGCCCTACGAACCTTGATTGTTGTCTCCACCATTATGCGTTATTACGCTAATTGCAAGGTGAGTGAAAAACTAGTTCTCGGAACACAGTCGCATCTGGTTGTAATCAACGCACTGAATTATAAAGTGCCACAAAAAGGGGGGGTTAATCTTGTGTTCCTTGGAGGCTCCTCTCATCATGGACATTGAATTTCATCACTCCGTTGTTCAACTAGGACCAGGAAACTACCTACAATGGAAGAGTGGGATACTCGATCATTGTATTATGTATAATTTGTTACCACATCTTCTTGGGTTGGCACCTGAACCTATTGACCGCATTCATCACCAAAATTGGTTGAACGAGAATGATATGACATACGGGCTTCTTTGTCTTACTATACCGGAGGACCTTCAACGTCGATTAGAATTCACCGAGTCTGCGCACAGAGCTTGGATCTTCATTCAAAATTTTCATGGAGACTTTGATCCTCCTTCATCTGGTTATGGATCTTCTGATGATCTTGCATCCATGGAGGAAAGTGAGTTCACGATACTTTTTCTTATGAAGGGCAGCCCACACATATTTCTGTGCATGCTCCTTTAGAAATTAGTATTGCTCCTATCATAGTTTCTAGTGACTCTCCTCCACAAGACTCTTGGTTGAATTCTCCCCTGCACACCATGCTGCCTTGGATCTCAGGTTTTCCCCATCACGAGCATCTACTGATTCCGTTGATTCTAGCTGGAGATTCTGCCATCCCCTGTTGCTTCCAGAGACTTCGAGATTGCTTCTTCAAAGGGTTCTTATAATCCTCCACAACATGACATTGATTTCCTTGACTCAGACTTGGATGATATGCTCGAGGATACCGACATCACAGTGCAGCATCTTCTTCAACCTACTGCCTCTTCCGAGATCAGAGTTGCCATCCCACCAGCTTCCACTGACTCTCCACCACAACAGGTTCATTTGCCCCTTCAGGGCTCTCTTGATGATATATCTATATTTGTGGACTCTCACCTTATGGAGATTGATAGGATTGTCACCGCTTCTCTTGATATATTATCTCCTTCTCATATTGGGCCACCTTCCGGCACTCTCCATGTTCCTCCTCCTTCTGATCACCGACCTTTGGTCCCTTCAGATTCATTAGGAGTCCATCAGAAATCATCTTCTGGGGGAGCTGGATAGCGCTCCTTTTTTTTTTTTCTCTTCTCCTCTTCTTCTTTCCAGAAAGATGTTGTTTGTACATGGGCACCTTATCAGGCCTTTAGTTCAGGGCCCATTGACACATCTTTCTTAGTTGTCTAGGGGAGTCTTCTTTTTTCTAGTTCTGGCTTACCTTGACCTCTTCCTCGGCTTTGATGAAGGGGGTGTTGGTGTGTGTGACTGTCCAGTCATCGTCCACATCACCTAGGTGAGTCATCTCGCCTTGTGAGAGTCATAGGTCTTAGGAAGTCAAATGACAAGTGTCAGATTCTGTCATAGAATCTGACATTGTCATTTGTGCATCAATGCGTCATAGGAGTTACATTCCTTATTTGGAATTGTAACTCCTCTTCTAGTGGCATCATATGCGTCAGTCAACGTCATATGTGTCAGTGGCATCATTGAGTTTCTTTCCATGTTTAGGCATGGGGGTTACACAACACCCCTATTTGTACTTCCTATTTTTGATCTATGAGCATGAGCAGACCCATTCTTCTTACTTGCAATCTTCTTTCCATTGTTTTGAATCTTGCGTATTACATTGGCTTGACGTTACCATCGAAGTGCAACTTCATTGTGGTGCATCGCTTTTTGACATCGGTTCTCATGAATCCCTCTTTAGAGACTACATTAGAAATTTATTCATTTTACAATGACCTATAAAATTTACAATAATAAATAATGAATTACACATTTCATTTTCGCCATCATTCTTGCATCTTGCAAAACCATATGAGCATGAAATCAACAA
This sequence comes from Taxus wallichiana var. yunnanensis, assembly GCA_018340775.1. Classification (NCBI taxonomy): domain Eukaryota; kingdom Viridiplantae; phylum Streptophyta; class Pinopsida; order Cupressales; family Taxaceae; genus Taxus; species Taxus wallichiana. The sequence continues at coordinate 131,125,623 of CM031241.1, forward strand.
TAAATCGTTGGCATGGAATCCACCCTAATCTAACATAATTAATGTATTTAGTTTCTCATTTACATATAATAATAATTATAATTTTATTTGAAAGAAAAGGTTTAGAAAACATGTATTCATTTCATTTCATTTCACTTCATTTCGTAACCAAGGAGAGAGAAAGAGAAAGAAACACCATTTTGTCAAAAGTTTTGTTTCACACAACAAGTTACACTATAGAGTTTCAAATAGTTATTTACATGTGTCAAAATTTTCCACGGTGGTTTGGCATCCCGACAGGGGTCCTACCACTCTCTTTTTACATTTTCTTGCTAGCTACAAAAATGTTCAAATCAGGCTCGGAGGCTAAGAAACCAATTTCAAAAGTTGTCTTCCGATGAGCAAACACACCATGGTTAAATTTCTACGTGTCCACTTATATACCAAGAGTTCATAGGAACTGAGAAATCAGAACTAGTGAACGCTTTACGATTAGCGGCTAATTTTTGGGGCCATCGGTCATAAATGAGCTAGTTGTTAATGATCAAAATGAGCTCAAGGGCTTAGAAAACCACTTCCAAAATTGACATTCGATGGATGAACACGCAACGAAAAACTTCCTACAAGTTCCCCTATATATTGAGAATTCATTAGAGTCGACAAGGTGAGAACTAGAAAATAGTTTTCAAACGGCGACATGTTTTCTAGAGCGGACAAGTCGTAATTGGTCCAATTTGACCTCATCAAACTACAACCAGAGGCTTGCAAAATGCCTTTGCCAAACTAACCTGAAATGTGATTTTTCCAAATGAAGGTTTCAGGTAATTGTCTAGTAAAATTACTAGAGGTTTGTGAAGGTGGATAATAATTTCTCTATCCAGGTTTCAAATGGCGTAGTTCAAAACGAAAGCCAATTTTTAGATTTAGCAGCTTCCTACCACTGCAAAACAATTGTAACAAGGCTCCTATAAGGGCATCAAAAAGGTCACAAATGTTCATTCGGGTCGATCCAAGGATTGAAATGACACCTCACATAAAAAGGTACGCGAAGGAAGCTTAACCTCCCTTTTCTAGAGTTACGAAGGTTACTTTGTGAGTCCCCAGAAATTGCAATTTATCTAATTAAACCAGGAGATGGTCAACATATTTACCGGGAAGTCAACCTCAACTTGTCGATAAAACAATACTGTAGTGATCTAGTTTGGTCAGGTAGTTTTCTGAATCACCTCAAAATGAGGGTTGAAGTTCATGGTTTACTACAAAATGGTTATTTTGATTGTGTGAGTTACGATATGACATTTTATTTTTTTGCAACAAGTAATTATAAAACAATTAAATATATGATAATCCTAAGCTTTTAAAATTATATTTCGTTGCAAAAAAAAAAATGAAGTACGAGAATTATGAAAGATAAGGAGAGATGAACCATGCTTAGAGGAATGAAGCCAATCAAACCCGCAGGATTTGGTTTAGCATCTCACTTGGGCATTTCGTCAAATAGTTCACGAGCATCCACAACTCCACCATTTTGCATACACGTCTATCATAACATTTGCAACTACACATCTGAAACCATTCCTCTACTCTTTATACTTTGAAGGATGTCCATACTCTATTCCACAGCTCGCATCTGGCACAAGACGGGAGACACTAGCAAAGGTTATGGAATTTGGCTTTAGATCTGCCAGTTACATTTTCTCAGAAGTTTCTAAAGCCTTTTCAACAAACCCATTTTGTGTATAACCTGCAGTAGTTGCAGTCCACGAGCCCACATTTCTCTCAGGAATTTTTGGCTAATAGTTTACATGCCTTTCGTATGCTTCCACATGTTGTAGGCAGATCTGTCAGGGCACTTACAACTACAAAATATGACAAAAATCCCAATTTGGCACAAGCTAGGAGTATGTGGCAAAGGGTGAACTGATCAGGTTGGAGGCCTGTATGTAGCATATGTGAAACTGTGTGGTTGTCTTAAGAGGAAAAACCCATGTCTTCTATGCATAGAACACCCCATGGTAAGCTAGCACAAAATCCATTTCATTACCGAATGAGCTAGGCTAAGAAGTTAGTCATGGAGAAAAGACAAAGCCAAAGCGGTTGAGTTTTTCAAAAAATCAGTAGAAATTAATTTAGATCTGAGTACTAACAATAGAGTCATGGCTGACTGTATCAGAAAAAAATGAGCTTTGAGGCAACAAAAGTGATGGCACAGAGCATTAGCAACCAAAATATGTTAAGATTCCTCCATCAAATGCTTGCTGGACGTCTATACCCTGTTCTGGAGGTAGCATTTGACACATGATGGGAGAATGCGACAAGGGAAGGAGGCTCTACACCTGCGAATGCATTTACTTGAAAGTTTCAAAACCATTTTTCAGCCAAACCCGATTTATGCATACCTGTTATCATTGCAGTCCACGAGCCACGTTTCTTTCAGGCGTTTTGGGTGAAATAGTTTACAGGCAAAGTTCATGCTTCCACATTTGTAGGAAAATCGGCCATCACTGAAACTATTCAATACTGCTAAATTTAATGCTAACTTGGGTTTCTGTATGGTTGAGGCACTTGGATCAGAGATAAAGTTCTTGTATTATTACGCAAGGATAAAGACTTGTCTGAATGGCCGTAGAGGGTGCCCATGTGTTGTGTCAGAGAGCCACCTGCCACATGCCTCTACAAAATCACCTACCTCCTTGCAATTTAATTTACATTATTCAATGTGTTGGGCACTATGATAACAGTGCTTGTCATTGTTTTCGTTTCCTCCTGTCTCTTCCTGCATGCGTGTCCTGCCCTGCTTTTTTTGGGTTCTACAGGATAAACATTATCAGTGCTTCGTTGCAAGGATCACAAAGTTACAGAGGAGCTGCTGCATCCGGACAACAGCTTTTCCTTGTCTGGTTCGCTCCATCTTCCATTGAGCTTCAAGATCTGCAACGTAGTATCAAGAGGTTAGTTATGAGTTGGGCTCGAGGAGTTTTATACAGAAAAGGAACTTTACCAATTCAGGTGTCTTGGTTGTCCTGTTTGTTCTAGGTTTGGCTAAAAAAATGAAAATTAGTGTTTCAAGTTGAATCTGATTTCACAGTGACTGTGGAGAGTAGAAGCTTTTGCCCCATTTGGCTGTCCTGGTTATACTGGATTTTACTTCTTTTCGAAAAGTATTTTTTATAAAAGTTAGAATCCGATTTCACAGTGACTTAGAATAGTATAAGTTATTTTTTGTGAAAGACAGTCCACTCTTTCATTGCTCACTCCTCACAACGCAGTCACACTGTTTCACCATATGCAACAAACAGGTCTTCAACCCGATCAGTTTACATTTGCCAGCCTGTGACAAAATGGGAGCTTTGGAACAGGGTATGGACATCCATCAAAGCATAAAGGATAGAGGAATTTTGTCAGATGTGGTTGCAAATGTCCTGGTAGACATGTATGCAAAATGTGGAACCGTAGACAAGGCACGTGAACTGTTCGACAGAATGCCTCAAAAAAATGTGGTATCGTGGACAGTAATGATTGCAGGATATGCCCAAAATGGATTTGTTGAAAATGCGTTATAATTACTTAGAAACATTCATGCAATTGCAATTGGCAGATGTAAAGCCAAATTCCACAACCTTTGTCAGCATCCTCCCTGCCTGTGCCAAAATGGGAGCTTTGGAACAGGGTATGGACATCCATCAAAGCATAATGGATAGAGGAATTTTGACTGATGTAGTTGCAACTGCCTGGTAGACATGTATGCAAAATGTGGAAGCATAGACAAGGCACGTGAACTGTTTGATAAAATGCCTCAAAGAAATGTGGGCTCATGGAATGCCATGATTGCAGGATATGATTTGACTGATGTAGTTGCAACTGCCTGGTAGACATGTATGCAAAATGTGGAACCATAGACAAGCCACGTGAACTGTTTGATAAAATGCCTCAAAGAAATGTGGGCTCATGGAATGCCATGATTGCAGGATTCATGATCACTGAATTTTTGGATTGGTAGCAACACATCAAGAGCTTCTGGAAGCCACGTCAGATTTGCAGGATGCCCTTAAACAGTAAGTCAGTCTTCCTCTTTTGCCAATTTGTTCATCAGGGTTTTATTTTCTCGGCTGTGCACAAAGTGGGTTTTAAAATTTCCCCCGAATTGATTGTGGTTATAGTGTCTTGAATTCTGATTTGGTTTAATGCATGTGTGCACCACCCAACCATATTAAGGAAAAATGCCTACGCCTGAGTGTAGCCATGAATGAGGTAAGAGTCCAACTGATGGCAATGCGTGTGTATAACATGTAATCATTTAGGTACCCAATCCCAACCCCATCTTCAAATCTACCCAAGCCCACCGAAGTTCAATTTCTGTATGGATTGCAAAACCTTTGGTTGATCTTCATCAGCTATGATAATTTTACATTTGTTATTCTTCTTCACAGACAATGGCATTGTCAAGCAGCGGGCAGGCATCATACCCCAAGACTTTCTGTGCAAGCCATTCTTCATTCTTTGGTTCCAATGTGAGGAAGTACAAATCTTCAAACCCAATGAGATGCTCAAAAGCAAATAACAATTCCAAAGTTGTTGCTGAGATAGATGAGAAAAAGCAAACTGATAAGGACAGATGGAAGGGACTTGTCTATGATATATCAGATGACCAGCAAGATATCACTCGAGGAAAGGGAATGGTTGACACCCTCTTTCAGGCTCCAATGGGAGATGGCACTCATCATGCTGTTTTGAGCTCTTATGAATATCTTAGCACTGCCCAACGCACGTAAGTTTCTACACTACTGCCCACCTCAATTTAAATTATTTATGCCCTCATATCAGTCACCAAATATCATAATCCCATTTTCTTTGGTGGTACATCATACGATATCAACTAGGTCAGACCCATAAGGATGGTTATTACATTGCTCCTGCTTTCATGGATAAGTTAGTTGTTCATATTGTGAAGAACTTCATGAATTTGCTAAGCATTAAGGTAATATGGATTTAATCATCTCTTTGGACTCATGTCCTGTGATTGACTTTTTTGGTCAATCTATTTTGCTATCATTTCTGATGGACCTGTTAATTTGATTTCAGATTCCTCTCATTTTGGGTATATGGGGAGGCAAAGGTCAAGGAAAATCATTCCAATGCGATCTCGTCTTTTCTAAGCTGGGGATTAAGTGAGTCAATGTTTCCTTCCCTTTAGATTATGTTGTTTGCGCAAACCTTGGTTTATCTTTGAATATATGCCTGCATCTGAGGATGGTCACATGGATAAGTCCAAATCAAGGTTTATATCTTTAATTTCTTCTTTAAGGGTTGCATGGAGTCATTTTAATTTGAAATTGTTGTTGGATTGGACTATTGTGTTTGCATTTAAGGTTGCATCTGATTTTTGCATCTAAATAATGGATTGTGTTTGATTTTTCTAATTTGAGAAATGAAGTTATGTATTACACTCATTGTGTTGCAGCTCTCCTCTAGACTCTTCTAATTTCTTCATTTAAATTTAAAGGACTGCATTGCCAAGATCCCCCAACAAATGGTAAGCACATCCACACTCTCAACAATCTGACTTCACAATGACTTCGGAGAATAGAAGTTATTAGACAATGACTTTGGAGCATAGAAGTTTCCTCCCCATTTGGATGTCTTGGTTATCATAAATTTCATTTTTGAAAATCTTGTTTAAGCTTGAATCTGGTTTCACATGGATTTTGGAGGATATAAGTTTTCTCCCTGATTTGGGTGCCCTGGCTGTCTTAGAATTTACTTTCAAAAAAGTTGTTAGAAGCTTGAATCCGATTTTAGAGGATACAAGTTTTCTTCCCCATTTGGATGTCCTGATTATCTTAGATTTTATTTTCAGAAGGCCCGTTTTAAAGCTTGACTTGCGTGTCTGATTTCCTAAAGAGCGTGGAGAAAAAGGAGGTTCCTACTTATTTAGGCGTCCTTGTCATTTTCATAGATTTGGGAAAAAAGGATTTGTTTCGAGCTTGGGTATCTGATGACATGATGAGTTTGGAAACCCTTATGAATGCCCTGGTTATCATAAATTTAACTTCAAAAATGCTTTTGTTTAAAGCTCGGGTATCTGATTTCACAATAACTTGAAGAATGAGAGATTTCTCTATAGTAAGGTGTCCTGTTTATCATTGGTTTTGCAGTAAATTGAATTTGTTTCAAGCTTGGGTATCTAAATTCTCACCGAGATTAAGAAAAAAAACGTGGGTGCTGATTTCTTGAATTGATGTTTGCAGATCAACGTCAAGGTCTGTTTTGCCTTCTTGGATTTTGATTTTTAATAAGGCGTTGTATAAATTTTAGCCTTGGCAGACCCAAAACTTGAAGACATCAGCCATCCTCCAACAGAGCAACTTCAAGGCCTTGATTACTGCATCGACTCCAATCCACCTTGGTGTAAGTTTCTTCTTTACAGTCTTCACTTTCTTTAGCGTTCTTGTATCTTATCCTCTCTTGATGTTTACACATTAAGATATGCTTCTGCTTTCAGGATAAATTTCTATTGTTTCTAGCCTATAGGCCTCTCACTTTTCAGAGCTCTGTTATGAAATGCTTAGACTTTTCCAGTTTTTGTAAATAGCCTAAATTGTGTGCGCCTGCTAATCTTATTCTATCATAATGCTTTGATGTAGCGGAAGCAATTATCTTGGCATTTCAGCATTATATTCTTATAACCTAGACCTAGAGGATGGTCTATTCTTAAAGGATGAGAAAATATCCACATATATATCCCTTAAAAGTGAGGAACTGATAAAGGGGCAAGGAGAACCGTTAGGTGAGGCATCAAGGATCTTTATACAAAGGCTATTGGGAAGCAGCGAGGATGAAATCTCTTATGTACTAAACACATTCAAACTTGTCATCTTTGACAAGAAAAGATTTGATAATAGGAAAATGAATAACTACCAATAAAGTCTCTTCACGATGTTGTATTTTCATACACTTCTGCCTAGGAATCATGATCATTGTCCTTGACATGAACCTTTCCATCATGCTCCAACTGGACTACACATAACGTATTTGAGGTGGCCACCTACATTGCGATAATATGGGGACATACCAAGATCATATTCTAAGATAAATTAATCTTTAACACACAAAAAACTATCTTGACCTTTTCGAATATGAACCAAATCCGAAGCTTCACATTTCTTCTAGGTGCGCCAATATCATTGTTGAACTCTATGTAATTTTGTTGAGATTTGTAAAGCTTCATATGGATAATCTATATGCATTCAAACAACCTTTAGAGCGGTTTGGGGAGCAATGAAAACTCAAAAGATAGAATGGGGAAGTCATTAGAAGTGGAAAACGTGTGGAGGATATTATTTGCACTTAATAATGACATATATTTCTAGGGATGTTGAGAACAAAAAAAACCAAAATACCTTTGAAGACATCGATCATTCCGCAGTTCTAATTCAGGTTTGTTGTTGTTCTTCCATTGTTTTCAGGGTTGCATTAGGACACTGCATTGTAAACTATTATTAGGTTTGCCAGATCAAGAAATGCAATACGACTTTTCCTCATGCCATTTCCTATAATGCTCTAAATTTTTCTTTCTTCCTCCTTTACCGCCACTTCCTGTTTTACTTTTTATTTAGTAACTGGGATTTCAGTGTTGTACTGAGATCTGGAATTTACGTAATCCGATTCCAAGGGTTGGACTTGAGAATTGAACCTGGGACCTCCACTTTACAACAAAGCCTCTCAAACTGTACTTCAAAGGGAAAAAGAGGCAGAAAAGTTTGAATTTCATGTCTGGCAGTAATAATCCACGACTCCATAATTTGAGGCCTAGCTCAGCTTATAAGTATATTCAACCGATTGATGTTGATGAACAAAATCCCCCTCCTTAGGTTTCTGTTGCAGAGTCAACACCGCATTTGCAGCCTCCAGGTGTGCTTCAGTTCAGAGGAAAGGCAATGTGGAATTTCGCCCAATCATCTTACTGCTAGGATTTCAGTTCCTAATGTTCCCTCTAGGCACAGTCCTACTACAAGAGTGCACACTTTTCTGCTGAAATTTTCACAATTTTTCAGCTCAAAAATAATACTCTTATCCCTTGGTATGGACAAATTAATCATACATTTTACCTTCCATCTCCTAATAGTTCTGCCCCTTCCATGAATTTTCCTTAGAATGTTGACAGAGCTTGTAGTAGCTCTGCTTCAATTCTTGATACTATGGCTTTGTCATATCTCCCCCTTTTCGTCCAAGTAATGTGTCCTTGGATGTCCCATCCATAATCAAACATCCTGCTGAATTGAATGATAAGCTTAAAATAGAGTAAGAAATTATCAAGGCAATTCAGGAATCTACCGATAATCTTCAAATGGCGCACACCAAAATTGAAGAAGATTCCAGTAAAGTGGTTGAAAAATCGATGAAAAGGGACTTCATTCTCCTCGAATGATGCATAGCTCATTTTGTCACCTTTTGTAAGCACCAGAGGAAAAGTAGTGAAAGTCAGAAAGAGTGTTGTTTCCAGCTGATGGTGAGTAGAGGCTATTGAGCACCTCCGATCTGCTAATAATGCAAAAAGGAGGCTCTAGGAGCATCCACAACACCAGCATGACCAGCAGCCCACTCGAAAAACACAAGCCCTGCCTAGGGAATGTTCTGCCAAAGCTACAATGAGAGGATCTGAATGGACCCATGTCATACAGAAGCCACTGACGCATCCTCCCGCTTGGAATTGGCCTCCCTCACATGTCTATCCACCGTCTGCCATGATTTCTGTCCATGCAATGCCAACTGTGACCGACAACATGGATAAGGCTATCTCCAAGGAGGGAAACAATTTGAGAACAACTCTTTATGGTTGCTACCCTTCTGTACCCATAGTTTATCTGTCTAGAGGGAAAATTTTGTATTCTAGCAAGAGATTGTACTTCAGCATGGAGCCTAAAAGAAAGCAACAAAGAATAACTATTGAGATGTATTGCTCTTTATCTTTAGATCTTATGGTGTAGCTGTGTAGTTTTTTCTTACTCTGCCTATTATTGCCGGTTTGGACTGTAAAGCTCATTCTATGTCATATTGAAATATTTTTTGTAACTTACTAAGGGATGCATTTGGAACAAAGGGTCTATCTTTGTCCGGAATGTCTTGTTAATATAGGAAATTTCTTTTCCATCTTTATTAATGACAGAATTCAGTATCAATCATATAGAAAATTCACCCTATATCAAGTTACTGTTCACATTTTTTTGATACTTTGCTTTGCGAACTTTGCAGCGTCCGCCAGCAAGTTCAACAAAGAGAGACATCAGCAATTATATGGCCGGCTAATTGTGGCATATTCTTCACTTTATGGTCACCATAGTTGTATTTGTTTCATTTGCAATCAACGAGTCATGGTACCTTATGTTTTCCAAGGTAACTATGGAAAAACGCAGGGCTTTGCGAGGAAAGAAACCTCAAATTGTGGGCGTGGTGATAGAAAGCCAAGAGGCTGAAGCTCAAGCATCCAAAACTTGCGAACTCCTTTTTTGGATATCTAAAGTTGGTGTGAAACATGTGTCCCTTTATGATATGGAAGGTAAGAATAATTCCTATTATCTTTAGCCTTATTTATATTTTACAGAGGTTATGAATAGGCTTTTCGCATGAATATTTTTTATGTAGTGTTTTTTGGTTGGCTGGCTGTAAATTCAGAGAAAAATATATGGTTTACGGTTTCTTGTTTTAAAGTTTAAAAGCTAATTCTACAACACCCCGGAAAATTGAATCAGCTAGATGAGGCATTCTATCAATTCAATTTCATTTTGTCTTTGTCCAAATGGCTGTAGATTTAGAGAAAATTAGAGGGTTTAGGGTTGTTTTTTTAATTAAATTTTAAAGGAATTTTTAATATGGTACAACGTTTCAACTGCAATTTTAGGGATTTTGCCTCATTTGACTGTGCAGTAGCTGAATCTGCAACTTAAACGAAAGTCATTTAGTTGTTTTGGTTGCAATGACAATATTTGCCTTGAATTTTGTGGAAATGATCAGTGCGTAATTGTGGGAACTCTTAAGATATTTTTTGAACATTAGATTTGTTGATAATCTGCAATAATGTTTGAGACACAAAGTGGTTAACTATAAGCTGGAGAAAAAGATACTGTTTGGATGGATTGAATCTAGATATTGAATTTGAACGTTAGATTGAATTTGGATATTGAATAGATTGAATTCAGATACAGGTCATTGTTGTGGAAGCCCTCCAAACTGTGGTTGAAGGTAGCTAAATTATACATTTTTTGAACTGGTGTAGAGGAAATCCATTAAAAGTTCTCACTGAAATTTTTTTGTTCAACAGATCTCCACTTCTCTTAGGTTTTCTGCCATGAGGACTCGCAGTGCAATCCCTGAATAACCCTAAGTCTGACTCCGGAAAGAAACTTCCACCAAAGAAAGGAGTAACTAAAACCCCTACAAAATCTGATGTTTCAGATCCTGTGAAGGAGGCATCCCCTTCTACTGAGAAAAGGACTGTTTCAACACATGGAGGCAAGGTATCAATAACTGACGAGCAAGGCAAGCAGACAACACAGAAAGCTACCGGTTCTAAATCAAAAGTAGGGGATAAAACACAGGCTGAAGGTATGCTTCTATCTTCAGTAATTCTGTTAGTTGATTGTATTGTTGCCTTTAAAAGAATGTTACTACAATGGGAAAGGTTGGTACAGCGAAAACTAAAGTTGCACCCAAAATTACTAATTCTGTGGATAATTCCCAGGTGAAGAATTCTGGCACCAGTCAGGAAGAACAGAAACGGGTGGTTAAAGTAGGACAAAAAAAGGTCACAACAGATGAGAAGCTGGCAAAGAGGGGTCAGGATGCCATGGGGAAAATAACTGCAAACACTGGTAACGCAAAAGAAGAATCTTTATCGTATAAAGTTATAGAAGAAAGTCATGGTGACCCAGGAGAACCCATGGAAAATTTAGATGAGCCTGATGGGGCAGGCGACGAAGAAGTGAATCCTGAAGATTTAGATCAAGAAGGTGAGGAAATGGAAGAATATGAGGCTGAAGAAGAATATGAAGAAGCAGAGGGTGAGGAGGGTGGTTATGAGGATGCTGAGGCGAGGCGAGATGAAGCAGAGGAAGATGAGGAGCAACATGAAATTGAAATGCCTGTTGTTGTTCAGGAAAGGAGAAGAAAAAAAGAGCTTGAGGTTTTTGTAGGAGGATTGGACAAGGTTGCAGTTGAAGAGGATCTAAGAAAGGTGTTTACCCAAGTAGGAGAGGTGGTCGAAGTGCGCTTCTTTGAGGAATCCAATAACAAATAAAAATAAGGGTTTTGCATTTGTTGGATTTGCAACCACAGAAGAAGCAAAGCATGTTGTGGATGAACTGAAAAATGTTGTTGTAAGTTCTTTTGCATCAAAGGAATAGTTGTCTTTAATATCTTTCACTCTCAAAAGTGATGTGTTCTTTTGGCTCTCTTATTTGGAGCTGCATTGTTTGTATGTTGAGCAACTTCGGTGAAATTTCATAAGATGTATAGGCTATGTTTTTATAGATTGGGAATTTGTTTAATGTGTTTAGGGTTTCAGCTTATTTGCACTGTATATTTACTTTTCGGTGGTTTTGATGTTTCTGCTTGTAAGATTAGCCTATATGCTGAGTATCGGGCAGGTGCGATCCTCTTTTTTTTTTTTAAATAGAAGTTTCCGTCTTTTTTTTTTTTTTTGGGTCTGTGGTAAAAAGGTTTTGGTATTTTTCCTTAGAAGATTTTCCAGCTATAATATTTGGTGTTATTCAGTATTTGCTTGGAGGTTCTGATTATTATTCTTGTGTTTTTAAACTTTTTTGTCTGTATTTTCTTCCCGTAAGTGTGATTTATTTAGTATCTTGCCCTTGCTCTGGCTTTTTAAGAATTGCAAAGAGTAATTATGTTTGTATTTTGGTATCTTTTATTCCTTTAAAGATGATTTTGTAGTGCTTGGGAAACAAACCTCTGTGGGTCTGAAAGAGGAACCCATAACCTTTCTTCTTCTTGTGGCATAGATGACGAGGTGTGAGGGGTAACTCTTCTATCAAATAACCTACTTTATTCCAGTTTAGATGCCATGGTCTGAGGGGTAATTATTTTCCCGAAATTCCCCCTTGAATCGAACCTTTTCTCTTTATTGGTGGGTTGTATAGAAGCCATGACAAGTTTACTTCTGAAGCTTGGTAGGATTGACATCGGTAGTATATTTTGTGTTTTCTAATGTAAATTCTATATCTCTATCTATTTGGATCACTTGCTGCGACCATCTGTATGGTTTGTTCATTTTTCCCTTTGGTTTTGCAGCTCATAACATCTACCACTGTTGTATATTATGATATGTCTCTACGGTCTTAGTTACTGAAATGTTAGAACCTGAATCCTGAGTGAAGGTTTCTCTCCAAGGAAATTAATGGTTCAGTAAACATTGCAACACTAGATTGTCAGCAGTAGTATTTTCTGTGTTTTTGTATATAAATTCTGTAATTTTATGCAGTTGAATCAGTGAATGCGACCATTTGTGTAGTGTGTTTTTCGTCTTGTCCTTTGTTTTTCCAACTTATAACATTTATTATATCTACTGTTGTATATTATGGTGTGGCTTAGTTACTGAAATGCCAGGACATAAATCCTGATTGAAGGTTTCCCTCCTAGGAAATTAAGGGATTAGAAATTTTTTTACAATGTTGTCTGATGAATCAACGCTGTGATTTTCTCTTTCGCGTTTCTTTTCAAATGGTGTCAAATTTTCTTTGTTGAAAGCTGTGTGTGTTTCTGGCGAAATTGTAGACTCAAATTGTTGTGATCCTTTAAAGACTCGTGGATTCTGCCTTTCTCTTCTAACCACAATATCTTCTACCCGTGCAAACTGGAATCTCAATGCCCAAATCGAAGTAATATAGAAGTTTGCTTATATCATTGAACATTATGATGAATTTTATTGAACTCTATATTTAATTTGTATTGTGAATTTTGTTGTCATTTAATTTGAATATCAATGTGAATCAGGTGACTTGGACTGTAATATGAACGTCCAATGCCATATTTAACATAAATTTGCCTACTTCTGTTTGCAGAACTTCAATAACAAATCCTATACATACTTATTTGCTTCGTCAAACACATTCGTAATTATTGTCATTAAATTTGAATACAAACACAAACCGAGTGGCTTAGATAGAAAGTTTGATAAATCTTGCTTCATACCATTATCTTATGGACCTTTTGTAGTACTTTTGTCTCCTCCATTTTTTTAGTTTTCTTTCCGCTTGCGAATAGCAATCACCTCCCACATGAGACTAGCTTGGAAATGATGGCTATCATATCTGATTCACCAGGAAGCTTTTCTTGGTATAGGGGGTATATAATTTTTATTATTTATTTTTCTCCTTCAAACTGATCTGGTTCTTGCTTTATAATGGATGGATTTGGTGTGTATGTACTATAGTATTATATCCGATGAACTTGAATATAACATTTTCTGGGTTTGGTGCAGTTGGTAGACCACTGTTTGCTTCGTAGCAGATGCTGTAATTGACTGTTGATCCTAGACAGTATCCAGTGATTTTTACGTGTAATTTAATACCTTAAAAAGGAGTATCTTTGAAGAAAGAATGTGTGGAGGTCCAGAGCATCCAGAGCCTAATGGTGTATGTGATGCAGGAACAACTAGTGTTGCAGAAAAAGAAAACGATCATACAGGGATGAATAAGCTAAAAGATGTTGGAAATGTGTATTCAAGTCTACTTGAGTCAGCAGAAAACAATGATTTGATAGGTCTTAAGCAAACACTTAAGGAAGATGTGTTAAAAATAACTGAAGTTAGTCTTTGGTATGGTCGGAAGCATGTTTCCAATCAGATGGTACTGGAGCAGAGGACCCCTGCAATGATTGCTGCCCTTTTTGGTAGTTTGGATGTGCTTAATTACATACTATCTATCTACTCTACTTATGGATTAGACATGAACCATAAATGTGGTTCAGACAACAGCACAACTTTGCATTGTGCTGCTGCAGGAGGGTCATGCCATGCAATTGAAACTGTTAAGTTGCTGATACAATCAGGTGCGGATGTAAATAGTTTGGATTCCTTTGGTAGGCTATTTCACAATTAACAAGAGTTGTTTCACTTAACTTCCTTTTATGTATTTGTATTGGTTGGCAAAATTTAGGGTCATTCAGTTTTTGTAACTGAAGATAGAAATGAATGTATTGCATTTTTCAGATACGTGGAAAGCGGGTTGGTGTGACCCCAAGTGAGGATAACGATACCCTTTTTTTGGGTAATATTTGCAGGACATGGACAAAAGAAGCGGTAAGATTCTGACTAGGCAATCATTTGTTGGTAATCCAAAGGAGCAACTTAAATTGTATATCTTCTGATTACTTTAGTTGGTGATACTTAGAATGAAGGATTGAGTCGCGGTTTTGCTTTTCTGGAATTTGGTACTCATATGGATGCGATGAATGCGTACAAACGTCTTCAGAACCCAGATGTAATTTTTGGGGGCGATAGAACTGCAAAATTTGCATTTGCAGAGCCCCTTCGTGAGCCCGATGCAGAGGTTATGGCCCAGGTTTGTCTTTGAATAGTAAATTCAAGTTTGTCTTTTATTTCTTTAATTGCTTGGCTGTTTTTGTTCTTGTTTCCAGTTACAAGTCATATGTGTAAGGCAATTATAGTTATAGAAATTTATCTCATGTAGGTCAAATCAGTTTCTGTGGATGGCCTTCCTCAATTTTGGGATGAAGACCGAGTGAAGGAGCACCTAAAAAGTTTGGAGAAATTGAAAAAGTTGTTTTGTCTCGCATCATGCCTACTGCAAAGCAAAGGGATTTTGGATTCGTTAATTTTGCAAGTCATGAACAAGCTCTTGCATGTATTGAAGGTTTAAACAACACCATGACTATTGAAGGAGAGACAAAGGTGATTACATTCTTATTTGGAAAAACGTCCTTTTCGTGTCCTGTAGCAATCTTTTCAGGTTTCCTTCAAATAATCATGCATCTAACATTTGTGTTTTTTCACAGTTGAAAGTCAGTTAGACTTGCCAATCCACTTCCAAAGAGTCAAGCAATGAAAGGGGGATTGCGTGGAGGATTTCCTATTGGTCACACTGGCATTGGCATTCGAACTAGACCAGGTGACCTTACAGGTATTTGGTTTTTCCAGATTATCTTGCTAACTAGAGTGTTTCACCTTTTGTGTTTCTAGCCTAGTCGAGGTCGAGGTCGTGGTCGACGTCCAACAAGTATCATTAAATTCATTTTAGCCCAAAGAAAGAAGATTTGTACGAAAGATCCACCCTTGGTCTTTGGGTAAATTAAACAATAATGAAGTGGCTTCTACCTGGTTACTAAGGTTATTGAGGTAGATTAAACTTTATTGATGGATTTTAAGTTTAACAACCTTACTATTTTGTTCAGATGCAGGGACCTTAAGAAGGGGTTCTTATAGAGGTTATTCAAGACAGATTAATATGTATCACAGTAGAACTGCAGCCCCTGTAAGAGCAGGTGAAGACTTTGTCAGAAGGTCTGCTTCTGGAACCACACCTGTAGCAAGTGTCCACCAGCTTCCACTCTAATCCCAATGCGATATAGACCATTAAAAAAAAACACACCCTAAACACGTCGGCGTAAGATAACTTAAATTTATCTTTATTGCATGTAATTTTTATCATTTCTTAAATGCTAAGTTAAACAAATATGAGTTTAATTTATTATTGAATAGATATAAGTGCGGTAGTTTCTATACATGGGGTATCATGTAAATTACGGTTTCCATAAAATATGTTGTTTTGGTATTTTATAACATGGGTATTGTTTAATTTATATTGAACTTTCATAATATACTTTTCATTATTATTTAATGGAAATTGTGTAAATACAATTGGGAATTTAGCTAATGTTGTTTGGTTATGTTGTTTTCTTGGGGATTTAATCAATGTTGTGTTTGTGGGGTTTATGATTTTCTTGTAGCTTGTGGCATCATTCTTTATAGAATGTATTACCTACATCGCTTGTATGTGTAGGTTTCCATATTTTTACAATATAGAAATACAATGATAAGTTATAACTTAACTATGGTTTCTGATAGCGTGATATGTTAGAGATATTTCTATAGGTTTTATCATCAATTTTATCTTTTTAAGGACTATGTTTGCATTTCTTCACTTCCTTACATGTTCAATCAAATAAAAACCTAATTAAGGAACTATCACTAACCAAAAACCATTATATATTACCTTAAAAACCTAACCAAAAACCGTAACTTTGAGAGTTCTCACAAAATCCAAGGTGGTTATACGATGGAGGAAGCCATTGTATAAATATAGAAATCATACTTTTCATAACGAAAAATTAGATTTTTTTAATACCTAATACTACTGATTACTTTTCTTTTGTCATCATTAGGTTATAGGTTATACGGTGGTGCCAAAATTTAATGGTTATCTTACTCGTGCATAACTCCATTCTATGTTGTATTATAGTCTAGTATTATAGTGGAATGTGGGAGCTTGGTTAGGGTTTACATTGTTAATATGATTAGGTGTATAATTATAATTGGTATGATTTAGTTTGTAATTGGGTTCATTTTTGTTGAAATTGAGTTAAATTTTATTTATAAATGATTTTTTCTATTTGAAAGTAGGTACCTCGAATTGCATATGGAAATATAATAAGCATATTAAGTTGATTCTCATTTGCAATTGGGTTCATTAATTTTAATAATTTTTTAAAATTTTTGTTTATTATTCTATTAAATTTTATTAATTTGAGTTACACGTCAAAATATAATATTAAACATATTAATTGTTTTATTTAGGTCATTTCTATTCACAATTTGGTTCATTATAAATTTTAATTGCTTTAACTTTAATTCACCACGGTTTTGTGCATTAATCCAAACTTTCATTAGTGTTTAGAAGAGTCCCATTATGTTGCAAAATGAGATAAATATGAACATATGTACACATGCGGTTGGGCTCATTGAGGTTTGTGTAATTGCATATATAAAGAAAGCAATTTGTTAGGGCTTACTATAGTTACATATGCAAATATAATAGGATCATATAAATAGTTAGATTACGATCAATATTTGTGTTGCATAGATGAAACATATAATCCTATGAGTAGTTGAATTTGTATTTGGTATAGTCGCATTTTGTAATACACACACGACTAATCTATTTAAGATATTAAAAATAAATGTGTATAATATAATTTTAAATTTTATATACAGTGAAAAAGAAAATACATCGGTTCAAACATTGACTCTATTTTTAGGAACTACTACAAAGAACATTGACTCTATTTCTAGGAACTACTCTTCAAACATTCTTCACCACCTCATGAGCCCTTTCTCCCATACTCTCTAAACATTGATATCTCATTAGAATGTGAATTCATCTCCTATGGCATGGCTCTCTTACCTCAATTGAGTTTGAATTTTAAACCTAACCTTTAAATTGCACATTTTCAATGGTGACTCAATTATCAACATTTTCCTATCGGCTCAATACTTACACAAATTGGTGTTTTGAGCCCTAAAAGTTTGTAAATAATATCTTTGAACCTAGATTCATTTTGTGTTTTATCCCTACCACTCAAAATATTTAATGTGGAGAATGGATTTTTAAAGACCATGCTCCAAGTGGCCAACTTAAGCAAATTTTCTTTTAGTTTTTTTAAGATTTATAATTATATTTTAAATAATGATATCCAACTCTGTTATTTTTTTTTATTAAACTCGTTATTTTTAGTAATGATTATATTTATTATTTTTTTGTGCCGTCTTGTTTTTCGTCATCCACAAGGTCATAGCCTTTTATTTATGTTGTCTTCAAAGTTGCAGTGTAATCTTTTCAATCTAAATGTAAAGGTCTTTTTTAATATAGTTCACTTCCTCGATTTTTAGAATTCTTAGGTGCTTTGAAATTAGTATGGGAGTGTCCTCGCCATTACAATGATAGGTTCCGCCAAGGGTTCTCCCCAAATCCTTGAAAATTGGGGTCATTCAAACCGTGACTAATAATAAGTAGTTAAAAGTCCACTTTTGTATTTGATTCTCATCTTCTATTCACCGCCACTTTCCATCCTATCTCCTTAAGAAGTGAATTAGGGTAGCTTGATGCCACCTTCCTTTGAAAAATTGAAAAGAAGGGCGTGGTTAAATTCAACCCAACAACACCATTTCCACCCGCACCATTTGCGGACAACATTGATATTTGGACGATCAGTTACGACAGAAAGCTCTTCTTCATGAGTGCGAAAGGAAGCGCTTGTGGATTGAGGGCACTTGGTCTTTTAAATTGGACCTCTCTATTACAAGCATGCAATCTTACTATTGTTGGATCTGCCCAACACCATGTTAGGAATCGTATTACTCTTTGTTCATCAAAGGAGAAGACCTAAATGTAAATTTTAATATAGCCCTCGATTTTAGAATTCTTATTAAATGTCCTCAGACAATGAGTTGGGGGTCCTCTACTAATAAGTAGTTAAAAATCCAAATTTGATCGCTAACATCCTTCTAGTGTCGTTGATTGTGTGTGACTCTCTTGTATTTATTTCTATAAGTAAACTATATTTCTATAAGTAAACTATATTTCTTTCATTACCACTTTCATTACTTGTTTTTATTTATTAATGATACATATTCTCTCTAGCATAGATATTAGACAATAACATTTATCTAACACATTTTTATTATAACCATGTCGTATTAATTTTCTTTTACTAATATAATAAAATATATTCACCTAATTTTGACATCTTTGCCGAAGGCTTTTTAGAACAACTTTCTTTATAACTGAATTTTTTTAGTAGTCGTCCTCTTTTTAAAAAATAATAAAAAACCATGTTATGTAACTGAAATTTCTTGTGTAACTAACCGTTCAAATTCTCTCTCAACAGCTCATATCCCAAATTATTGAAGAAGGCCATCCCCACGAGAAGGCCAAAGATGCATCCCGAAGCTCGGAAGCGACATGGTTTCCTTCATTGGGTGGGACTGCTTCAGATCGGAATACGTATGTTTCTACACATAGGCTTAGGTTTATCAAGGTATGGAGTGAGTGCAGCTAATCATTTGCATATTCTTATATTTTTTTGTTTAATTTTAATGTATCCTTTTTGTTTCAGGAAAGGAAAAGGAATTTTCGAATTAACATCTTTGCCATTGATACCCTTGCTATTAAGAGAAACCCAAAACTTGACTATAAGGAAATAAGCAGGAATTTCAACAAAGAAATTTCAACAGGTAACAGTAGATATGCAATTTTCTTGTGGAAATGCATTGCCATGAAATCTTTGATAGAGGGGAAGAGCGTTCATTCTCATATAATCAAAGATGAAGAGGAGCCGAGCGTATATTTGCTAAATAGTCTAATTACCATGTATGCCAAGTGCAGTAATATAATCTATGCACGCCATGTATTTGACAAAATGTCTGGATAATATGTAATATCATGGAACGCAATGATTGCAAGCTATTCTCAAAATGGGTTTAGCGAGGAGGCACTGTACGTGTTTCGGGGTATGCAGCTGGCGGGTATGAAATATGATAAGTATACGTTTGTTAGCATTGTTAAGGCCTGTGCAAGTTTAGCAGATGTTGAACAAGGAAAACTAGTTTATGCCTACGTTATTAAGTATGGATTAGAGTCAGATTTATTTGTGGCGAGTGCATTTTTGGACATGGATGCCAAATGTGGAAGCATAGAATATGCTCGCAGGTAGGCCTATTATTCACCAATTGGATATTTCCCTTTACAAATTATTCCCAATTCTAGAGCATTTGAAAATGAAGATTTGCTTCAATTTCTGTAGTGATTTGTATCAAATGTAGGTTTCCCTAAAACTACCCCTGCTTGCAGGGTATTTGATAAGGTGAAGTTGCGAGATAGCGTTCTATGGAATTCGATGATTGCGGGATATGTGCAGAGTAGTAATGAAGAGGTGGCCTTGCAACTCTTTTATGAAATGCAATGCGGAGGCCTTAAACCTACACAATCTTCCTATGCTAGTGTAATTAAGGCATGTGCCAACTTAGAAGCTCTAGGAGATGGTAAGGAGCTCCATGGGCATACCATTAAAAATTGATTTCTTTTGGATGTATTGGTTGGGAGTGCCCTTGTTGACATGTATGCTAAATCCTCCTGCATAAAGGATGCATGTAAAGTGTTCGACAAATTGCCTGAGAAGGACGTCATATCATGGAATGGGATGATTGGAGGGTATGCCCAAAATGGACATGTTGAAAAAACTGTAGAGCTATTTCTGCAAATGCAAGAAATGGGTATGAAGCCAAACCAGTCCACTTTTATTAGTCTGCTCCAGGTATGTGGTAGTGTAGATGTCCAACTGGGCAGGGAGGTACATGTCTATGTTATCAAAGATGGTTACGAGTTAGATGTTTTCTTGGGTTGTACCCTTATTGACATGTATGCCAAATGTGGAAGTATGGAGGATGCGTCCATGGTGTTTAATAAGTTACCTCAAAAGGATGAGGTTTCCTGGAATGCCATCATAGCAGGATATCTTATGAATTCACATTTTGTGCATGCCCTTAAACTGTTTTCAGAAATGCAATGGGTTGGTATGAACCCGACAAGTTCACCTTTTCTAATGTCATCTGTGCATGTGCCATCTTAGCGACCTTAGAATTGGGCAAGCAGCTTCATGTTCAGATCATCAAAACTAGATTTAAGTCATATGTATCAGTGAAGAGCTCTCTTGTTGGCATGTATGCCAAATGTGGGAGTATTATGGATGCACGTGCCTCGTTTGACGAAATGGATGTGCGAGATGTGATCTCATGGACTGCAATGATTACAGGATATGTGCAGCATGGGCATGGTAAAGAGGCCATTCAACTTTTTGAGCTAATGCAACAAGCAGGCATAAAGCCAAATAGTATTACCTTTGTCAGTGTTATCTCGGCATGCAGTCGTGCAGGTTTTGTAGAAGAAGGCCATCATTACATTGATTCAATGAGTCAAGACTATGGTATCACACCTTGCATTGAACACTACACCTGCATGGTTAACCTCTTTGGCCGTGCTGAACTCTTGGATGAGGTAGAG
Organism: Taxus wallichiana var. yunnanensis; assembly: GCA_018340775.1. Taxonomy (NCBI): domain Eukaryota; kingdom Viridiplantae; phylum Streptophyta; class Pinopsida; order Cupressales; family Taxaceae; genus Taxus; species Taxus wallichiana. Next base: position 131,146,688 of record CM031241.1, read on the forward strand.
GATCTCATCAACAAGATGCCATTTCAACCCAATGTTTTTGTGTGGCAGATTTTGCTTGGAGCATGCAGAATTCATGGTAATGTGGAGCTAGGAAGGTGTGCTGCAAAATGTATTATGGAATTGGAACCCAACTATAGTGCAACATATGTGACGTTGTCAAACATATTTGTTGCTGATGACAAGTGGGTCGAGGTAGCAAAGATAAGAAAACTGATGAAAGATAATGAGGTGAGGAAGGAGCCAGGATGTAATTGGATTGAGGTTAAGAACAGAATGCACACATTCTTTGCAAGTGACAGATCTCATCCACAAACAGATAAAATCTATGCAATGTTAGAGCACTTGATTGGGCAAATGAAAAAGAAAGGGTATGTGCCTGACACAAGGTTTGCACTTCATTATGTAGAAGAGTATGAGAAGGAGCAATTTCTTTACCATCATAGTGAAAAACTTGCCATGGGCTTCTTAGAGACAACTTTCTTTGTAACTGAATTTTTTTTGGTAGTCGTCCTCTTTTGAAGATAAAATAAAAAACCATGTTATGTAACTGAAATTTCTTGTGTAACGAACCGCTCAAATTCTCTCTCAACAGTTCATATCCCAAATTATTGAAGAAGGCCATCCCCACGAGAAGGCCAAAGATGCATCCCCATGAAAGAACTCCATGGCTAAATTTCGAGATGCCCCCAATTTTAAACAGAAACATGTCTGGCAACAACATACGCAGTGCCAAGTTTGTGGTGAATGTAACAGTCTGGCAGAGCAGTGGGCCTCTGCATTTATTAGTTTGATTTTCTAGATTCCTTTAGCAGAAGAGGAAGCACTGCGAAGATCAAATCGCATGTGGTAACGTTTGTTTGACAAAAAGAAATTTTAATATTTGATTCAAGGAGATTTTTTTTTTCTTTGTTTAGACGTCAAAATGTTGTGAATATGTCTGCCATCGATGAAATTCAGCCTCTAGAAGAAGGGAACCCAAGATTTTTACGCCTCACAGGGTTCGTTCTGCAAATGGTTCTATGCACCCGAAGCTCGGAAGTGACAATTTGAGCATAAAATTTGATTCATTTCCTCCTCCTTTGACTGGTATGCACAGATCGTGAAGTATTGTGAATATTAATCCAAATGAAGTTGAAAAAATGGTGATTGGGTTGTCTGTTGTTTGTGGGGGCCATCGAAAATAAGGAAAAGGAATTTCAAGAAAAGGTCGTCCAGGATCAGCGAAGTGTCCAGGAATTTTGGGCAGTCCCATGGTGGAAAAGAAGATTTTTCACTTACTCTCTTTAGAGATGGGTTTTGTTTTTGCTTTCTTCTCTTCTTGAGATTATATTGAGATGGCAGAAAAAACTGTTTGTGTGGCACCCTGGGTTTGTAGAGAGCAAGAGTAGGGGGTTTTTTTGATCAGGAAAGGTATAGATTTTTCCCTCGGGCCTCACCATTATTCATTTTTCTTGGTTCAAATAAACATTCAAAATTGGTGGATGGCGTGTTTTGAGAGCTGGATATCCACAACCCCCACAACATTTCAAAATTTGCAAGGTGGTTGAAAGATAACTATGGCCCTAACCTAGGTCTTGAGGAGCTTGAGGTAGTTCACTGCTTCATCAAGCATGGAAGTTGTATCCATTTTAGTACCACTTGAAACTAGCCTTTGAAGTATTCTGATCCTCTCACTAATCTTCTCCCTCATCTGACGTGTTGTAACTGTCAATGGGTGGATTGAAATCTTCACATTCTTACTTTCCTAGATTCACAGGCCTGAATGCTGCAGCCATGTATTTCATATCTCTCATGCTGGCAATGGCTTCTGCATCAGGTTCTATTCCACCTGGATTTACATGATCAAATGCAAGGCATGCACGTATAAATTTATTTTAAAAACATAAAGTCTTTATTAATTGAGCCTATCAGCCTTTCACAAGCACCTATGGATGCTTTTGCTAGTTTTAAAATGACTTCACGTAATACATGATGTACAAATCTCTCACTTTCATGTATTAGCATTGGTAAGCTCCACTATGATGACGTTTTTTTTTGCTTTTTATTATTTAGCTAGTTATGTAGTCCCTCACGGCTCTATTATTCTCTGCAAAGACATTTCAGGTTTCAATAAAAATAACCGCATACTCGGCACATATTATTTATCCACATGTGACTAATACGGTATCTTACTTTCAGAAAAGATAAAGAAATTGTAGATGATAGAAACAAGTCAAGAGTGTCAAAATCAAATGTAAACATGGCATAGATGCTTAAAAAAAAACCGATTTCATTTATTTTCCTCGAAGAAGGAATTGCAATATTATTAAAAGAAATAAGTGAAAGCTATAAAATTTTCAAAGATATTTAATTATTTATATTCAAAATTAATTATTTTTAATATTTGTTCTTAACATAAATGCAAATTGTTTAATAAAATATTGATAAATTGACTCAAATAAAAAACATCTTATTTAAATAATCATAAATTTGATTGAAGATTAAAAAATTAATAGAACTTGTTTGATATGAGCAAGTTTCCAATGGGTCATCAAATTATTGAAGATTATTTATTGGAGACTAGATCTTATTATAATTAGAGAGATGAGCTATTGCTAGTCTACAATTCTAAGCGGCTCAATCTTCTTTGTTGTCTATTTCAATTAGTAAGTAAATGGAGCTAAAAGAGATTATATCACTAGGTAAAGAAATAGATCTCGAAAGCACTTATGCCATCTCATTCTATCGATTGGATTTTTACTCTAGGTTATGTAGTTGTACATATGTGGGCAATACTTGTCCATAGGAATTATAAGCTTAGGCATGGGCATGGGTAGAGGCATCCTCCAGGACCCATAGTTCTTCAATACTTGGGAACTTTCATCATTTGTGAGGGAAGAATAAGCCCATCCACCAAATCTTATCATCTCTTTCAACACTCTACGGGCCTATCATGCATTTCTGATTTGGTGCCCACCCGGTTTGGTGGTGAGTTCCTCTAAATTAGCCAAACAATGTTATTCAAAAATGATTTGGTGTTTCCATGCCTTCATCAGTTTGCACAAGGAAAGAATTTGGGCTACGATTTTTATATGTTAGCATGGGCTCCCTACAACACCTCTTTGTGAAACATTCAAAAATATATGTATGGGAACTCCTCTCTTCTATCGTACCCCTACCGACAACACGCCATTATAGGGGGAGAGTGACACATCCTCACGAATGTGGCTATCCTCACAACAAAATCGTTGGGCCCCACCTATGTTGATGATGACCCCCCATATGCCCCATGCACATCCCTCATGATTTTCTCAAGAGTTGCATGTTAGCATGGACCGTCGCGATGCGAAACAAATTATCGGTCTCTAGGAATAGTCGAAGGGGCACACGTTTTTATAAGCATGTTCGGCAGTGGAGGAAAAGGACGTCATCACCTTCCTCTTGTCAACTAAGAATTAATGGGCATTTTTCCTTTTGTTTCCCTCAATTTGAATTCCATTTCTCCTTTCATTGTTTCTCATCCCTTGCATAAATCCTAAAGCTAGTTTGTCCATTCATTCCTCACGTAGGTGGAAGCTCGTTTCTCGATTCCAACATGGGTATTTTGCTCCTTTTTTGCGCCCTGTCGTTCAAGATTAAATTTTTTTTGGTGTTTATGCTTAAATTTTATACATAGATTCATTTTTTCGCGTCTAGCTTCTATGAATAAATCTTTCAGAGTTCACATTTTTGGCGAATTGAAGCATGTTTAAAACTTTGTTCCTTGTTTTTGGTGACATATATTGAAATGGTATGGACAACAAATAGAATAGCATGATGATGTTTAACACATATTGATTCATAACTAGACATAAACATTCCACAATGCATAAACCAGATCTAGATCTTAGATTATATGAAAGATGAACTAAACAATAACTATGATAAGATTAACCATACAAGAGCCAAATTTAGTTATGTCTAATACCATTATCCAACCAATATACTCCATTGCATTAAATATTGTAAAACACATAGAAGCTTCTTACACTATATAAGTATCTCCATGAGTCATGTGCGTCAAAACCAACAACACAACTCTACAATAATTCACCACCTACTAAACTACAAATCAATACATATTTATAGGGGTGGGGACTTTCCCTTCACCACCCATGCACTTCTCAAAATAGGTCACATGTTGATAATAGCCATGTGCCTTTACAATAGTATGCACAACATGCAAGTTCTCTAACAATAGATGTCCTATAGTTAACTCCAAGTAGAAATCCTATTATTAGCTTAAACTATGCATGGCGCTTATCTTTCCGCTTGTTCCCAAAATACCATTGCATGGAGCACAAGTCTTCATCTCTATGTGTGCTCACATGTTATCTCCAAAAATAGTCCTTATCCACAAAATGGCTAAGTCTGAGCCAAAGTGTTATGGCGTGTTTCCTTTCCTATCTTCCATGCCTTCAAATGTGCCTTGTTTCTCGTGTGCATCCTTTGTGTGTCTTCTCCTTAGAGAAACATTTTTTTACTCAACATTACCCCACACTAAAGTACATTTCATCCCGAAATGGGAATATTTTCGATGTCTCCAATAATAAAGAATAAGTAATGAAAGAATGAATGAAACACTATACAAAAGAATGAATTTTACTCTGCAACACCCTCTTCTTCAACTGGAAGGATTAACTCTAGATATTCAATTTTGATTTCAGCCTCCAATGTTTATCAGTCACTTAGCGTGTTCCTTTTTTTCTCTGAAATATTTGTGGCTATTGCATCAATTCATTCATCTGAGTGATCTTCTCTTTCTCATTTTGTAGCACCTAGACAACATTGGCCATACCTGACAACATTCCTTCCATGAGATCCATCTTTTGTGCTATGAGTTTCCCAATCTCATCAATTCTATCCTTGTGTGGATCTGGGCTGTTGTGAGGGCCTCACTTTTGTTTTACCAAGTGCTAATTTTCTGTGCACCCAAGTGTTTCATCTTTCATTTCCTTTAGAACTTCATTGTCCTCTACTATAGTTTTGATCCTTATTATATTCTGGCACCACACATAAATTGAGAGCTTGGTCGAGCTTTCTTCAGCTCATCTTTCAAGGTTTGGAGCAAGGCCTCATAAGTTGAAATTTTTCTAACAATATTGGCCCTTGCTCTTTCTTGCTTCTTTTAGAATATTTTGGTGTGGGCATTCAAATTGGCCCATCATCTAATACCAAATTGACCAAAGTGCACACATAATGCATAGTAGAAGGAAATTTTTCAAGAACCTGAGATTCTAGATGAGGCCTTGTTTTAAGAATGTGATCACCAAGTTCCTCAGCCATGCTAATGAAGGCCTCATTATTTTTCCTGTTCTCATTCCTTCTCTTCTTTTAAGCACTTATCTCTGTAGTTTTATCCTTGTTATCTTCAAGCAATGCTCGAATGGTGGTGGCCTTATCAATGTTCCTCTGTGCCACCTCAGTAGATACCTTGACCAAGGCATTGTTGACCTGCTCATCAGACATTAGAGTGGGTTTTATTGTCATGTGCCTACTCTGGGGTGCCTTCTTCACTCTCTGCGTGTGAGACACAAGACTCTTCACACACATCAAAATCTGGTTCATCCATATGAGTCTGCATGGACCAGGATAATTGCTTCCTTGTGCATGTAGTAGCCATATCTGGATCCATCAGCTCCCACCCATATAACTCTTTAAGGCCCACAATGCTCTGAAAATGGGCGTGGATGATTTTTCTCGTGTCCTCAACATAGCCCATATTAGGGACAACATATTCTTCACTTTTCTCTCTCTTTTTGTCCTTGGCCCCTTAGGAACTTGGGTGCCAAGGTCTAGAGTTGGCCCTTCTCCTTCTTGAGTAGTAATGGGTGTGTTGGGTGGCTCACCCACAACTTCCTCTACTTCTTTCACCCCTTCCTCATCATCTCTCATCTCTTCATCTGGGATCCTCTGCATCTTTAGGTTGAACCAGGGTTCCTGGCGTGCTCTCCCTAACTCCTCCTCCTCATCCTCTTTAAGCTTCAACTTTCTTCTCTTCTTTTTCTCGGGTGTTTATTTTTTAGGGGAGAGTCGAGGTGACCTTCGTAAAGGTTGAGATGTTCCTGTGCCTTGGGTTCTGGTTCTTTTGAACACCCTCTTAAACTAGCATTCCTCATGGATTGTGTTTACGTCCAAGTCTTCCTCTTCTCCTTGTGGTTGTGGAGGAGTATCTGCGTGCTCACTTTTTACTTTGTCAGTGGGCTGCCTCCAGCCTCTGTGGTCCAAGCCTCCACTATCCTCATTGAGTTCTTCTTCCTCATCTTCCTCTAAGGTGAGGTAGGCTTTGGAGCTGCCACATTTTCAATTGTATGCTTTGCCTTTAGGTGGGCCGGGAGCATGAACTCATTCTCCACATACTTTCCCTTTTCCATCTAGGCTTAAGATAGAGATAGATAAGTGTGGCCCCACTTATCCCCAATAGCCAAACTTATTGGCTTCATACTTATGACATCATAGAAATAAGCCTCTCAATGTAGGTAGATTGACCTGGATAAACATAAGTTTTCCTTAAAGTATGGTAGTCACAGTCTACCTTGTCTCGCATTGTAGCTAACCGACATGCATCAGAAAACCTATGTACTATTTCTTGGAAGAATCATGTTGTGAAGGTGTATGGTAGTTTGCACTAGGGACTCCATGTCCCATCCTTCATTGTGAACCACGTGATGCAAAAATGTTGATATACCATGTGAATTGCATGACCTTTCCCACCACTGAGGGTAACTCCTTTGGAATGTGCCATTCCTCCTCAAAGGCCATGTGAAGTTGGTCATACCATAACTCCACCCTTTTCTTGAATGGACCACTCATTGATCCTTCACATAGATATTTTCAAACCTCTCTGCTGAGGGACTTATTTTCCATGGGGTATTCCATATTTTATTGTTTGGCCCATCGGGCACTCAATTTCTACAAACACAAGTGATAATAAGATAGTGCCAAAACTTATCTTCTCACTGTGTGTGCTTCCTCAACAATTATATCTATTATGTACCTGCTAAGTTGTAAACTTCTCCTTGTGAAATCTTCTTAGCAAATGTGTAGCCACATGGTGTTCACTTGTGACCACCTTTCTGATCATTCAACTTGGTGAGTAAATGTGCATGGCCACCTATATCACAGGGTACTTCCTCAACTTGTAGATATCCATTCCGTGTGGACCCTTCGTATATCCCAACTCCTTGTTGGTGGCCATGAAACAACTAGTTTCCTTATTAGTTAGATCACTACTAACCTTTTCCTGTGCCCTTTAATCTTGTCAATGTAGTAATTAAGGGCATTTGTGATCCTCACCCACCATCCAAAAAAAGTAGAAGAAGTCCTCATGGACTCTGCTCATCAGCCACCGGTATAGATTTTCTCTGGTTTTCCAAAGTATGGGAGTTTGTATAGCTGGTATACCCCTACCTTCTTCAAAAACTTCTCTCCAACATCATCATACATTGGCATGTCATCAACCATTCACTTGTTGGTCTTTCTATTCAACAATGCATCAATTCCTCCTTGTTCTCGGTGGTGTGATGTTTGTAGTCACACACCTTACACACTGTGGATATGGGAATCCCAATCCCATTCGATAATTACTTCTTTGGATACTACATTTTCAAAAAAATTCTCTCGGGAGCATCCTCGACCTCGGTTTCCACCTTCTTCTTCCCCTTTTTCCTACTCCAGGTGCTTTCCTTGGTGCCATGATAAAAGTTGCACCTTTTTCCTCTGTCGAGCAAGCTCCTCATGCCCTAGCTCAAAACTCAAGCCCATGCCCTAGCTCAAAACCCATGCCCTAGCTCCTTGAAACCATGTGCCTATTTCTCTCTTCTCAATGCTTCTTCTTCACTCAAACCCTTCTCAAATGGGGATAAGCCAATTTTGCACAAATCTACTCTCCTCACCTGGTTTCACATCTCTCTCTGCACCTCAATGTTTTTCTTCGGTTTGGTCACAACTAGCTGCTCGAATACTTGTGATCACAAAGGTAGAAATGAACCCACATCATGTCTTTATATAGAGTTTGGAAAATTTAACACATTTATTCTCCTTTACCTACCACCGATCCTCTCATTAATTGACCATTTTCCCAATTTCCATGTGATACACCTACGTGCCACAACTATAACCTTCTAGCATGCCTTCCTACCTTTTGGCTACAGACCTCCTTTTATGTGCTTCCATGTGCCAAAGTACCTCACCATTGTGCCTTCCTCTAGTAGTTTTTATGGCCATAACTTACCTCATGTTATATTTCATTCATTCATTTGTTTCCAGCTATGGTCTTCTTTAGGAGAAATTTTCTTTCTAGAAACACCTTTCCATACTATCTACACTTTTTTTAATCAAGAGAAATCACTTGTAATAATATTTTCTTATGTGTACCCATTTTGAATGAAAACCACCCCACACCAAGGGTATGTGTAGTCCTCTATGCATAAAAACACTTCAGATTGTGATCAACTTTTGGTGCGCAAACACGTGCTTATTACACAAAACACTAAACTAAATTGACAAAGCATAATGATGAAGAAGGAAACACATTAAATGAAATACAGTAAGGGAAATCTATACTAAATGGAAATATTACCTTATTACAAACACCAAGAAGGCTTATTTATAGTAGGGCTTCAACCTACTCCCATTGAAGTAACTGGGTAATTGTGTTCCATCAAGTGCCTCTAACTAGAAAGCACTGATTCAAGTATGTGAGTGATAACATATGGTCCCAACCAATGCACCTTAAGCTTTCTGGGTGGCACAAAAACTTTGAATCATAAAGAAGCACCATCTCCCAACCTCAAGCTTCTTTTCCTTGATATGTCTGTCATGCCATGCCTTTTATCTTTGGCCTTTTCCTACTTTTGACTCCAACGTGTTATGGCATGCGTCTCTCATCAGTTGTATTAATTTGTCAATTCTTTCTTCCAATGCTTTCTCATCAGCTAGACCTCCATGTGATGCAATACACAAAGAAGGTAACATAAATTCTATGGGAAGAACTTGCTTACTTGTGCCAAACACCAACTGAAAGGGTGTGGCCTTATTCAACCTTTTTATAGGTTGTTCTATATGCCCAAAGTATAACAAAACTTTATCATCCCAATCTTTCCTTCCAACATCACAAATTTTTGTCAAGGTCTGGCTCAATATCTTGTTGAAGGCCTCAACAGTCCCATTTTCTTGAGGGTGATAGGGTGTGGTCTTGTGGTGTGTGACCATAAATTCATCCAATAATATCCTGATTGTCTCATTCAAGAAATGTGTGCCCCTATCACTTGTCAAACTCAATGGACATCCATACCTAGTAAGAATATTTTCCCATAAGAACCTTGTTGTTGTAGCCATTGTACAATCCTTTGTAGGTGTTGCTTCTTCCCACCTTGTAAGATAATATATACAAGTGATGATGTAGCATGATCTAGTTCTACTGTGGCTGGGAAATAGGACCCACAAAGTCTATTGCCCATTTTTCAAATGGTTTCTACACTAGTAATAGGCCTTAAAGGCATTTCATCTCTTTTGCCCAGGTTTTCCAAGGCATTGATAGTGATCACATGCCTTACAATACTCCTTGTAATCCTTGTACAAGGTTTCCCACCATAAACCAATGAGTAGAATCTTGTGTGTGGTGGTGTCACCTGCATAGTGTCCACTGCAATACCACCATGAGCCTCTTCTTCCATGATTTTCATGTGCTCATGCTCCAGTACACACCGACACAATACTTCATCTCATCCTAGTTTGTATAGGTCACCATTGATCAACATGAAAGGTGTGGCATGAATTGCAAGTTGTTTCTTTTCCAAGGCTTTCATTCCTTCTAGCACCATACTGTGCGTAAAAAGACAACAATATCCTCAATTTCGGTGTGTGGTTTAACCTGTACAATTGTGCATCTGGCATTGTATCTTCAATTTTTGTGCATCCTCTCTGATTGAATTCTTGATAAGTGGTCTGGGCAAAATTACTTTTACTGGTTTTACCACCATGACTATAAATCAAACTCTTGGAATAAGAGAACCCATCGACATATGTGCCCCTGTAAAATGGGCTTATTTACCAAGTATTTCAATGCCATGTGATCTATATAAAACAAAAAAGGTGTTGCTAGCAAGTATTGTCTAAACTTATGTAACACGTAGATCATTGACAAGGCCTCACACTCTGTAGTTGTATAATTTTTTTGTAAGAGTCAACTTTCTACTAGAAAAATAGATAGGATGATCTATAATACCTTCTCTAGGCTGAGCTAATACTACACCAATGGCCATGCCAGAGGCATCCACATGTACGTGAAAAGGTTGGTTCCATGAGGGAAAGCATAAAATAATAGGTGTCATAGTAAGCCTCTCCTTCAACTGCTTCAAATGTGTGTTGTTGTGGTTCTCCCCAATAGAATGTCCCTTTTCCTTTTAGTAACTCCAAGGGCAAGGGCATGAAATCTTAGCATATCCTTTGATAAATTTTTTGTAATACCTGTGTGGCCCAAGAATCCATGCACCTCACTCTGATTGGTAGGTTCCTCAGGCCTAAGATAACTACAACCTTGGTTGGATCTACTAACAAACCCTCCTTGCAGATGATATGCCCTAGTAGAGTTCCAAAAGGTGTAGAAAATACACACTTCTTGATGTTTAAAGAGATGCTTAACTATTCTGCACCTCTCAAACATTAATCACAAGTTTGTCACAATGATCCTTGACAAGCCCATATATTGTCCAATCATCAAGTAAACTGCAAGAATTTGTGAATAAAATCTTGGAATGCTTGAACCACAATGCATGAAAAAATATTGCAGGTGTTCTTTAGTCCAAAGGGCATCACCATGTATGCAAAACTTCCCCATTTAGTGGTGAATTTTTTCTCTTGATCCTCCTTTGCAATTCTTACTGATGATATCCAGAGAATCCATCTGTAAAAGAGTAAATTTTTGCCCTGCAATGCCTTCTAATATTTCCTCGGTGAAAGGTGTAGGAAAAGGATCAATCACACATGCAACATTCAACTCCTATGTAGTCCACACAAATCCTAATCCTACCATATCTTTCTTTATATTGATTACCATGGGGCTAACCCACTCTGATTCTTCTAGGGGCTTAATGATGCCAGATTTCAACATCTTGTCAATTTCTTCTTTAACTTTTACGTGCACAGGTTAGGGTTCATCTGTAAGGTCTCTTCCTAACTGGGTGCACACCTTCCTTTAACTTAATCCTCATCTCACCCAAAGACTCATGCACTCCCTTTAACTCATGGTAGCCCCTAGGAAATAAGTCCTGGAAATCATGTAGTAACTCAATTATCTTAGCCACTTCAGAATCAGACCAATAATCTCCAATTATGGCCTCCTTAGGTTCAACATCCATGTGCCAATGTTCACTTTCTTGGTCTTCATAGGTTCATGATAGGCGTGCCCTTCTTATCCACACTATCTAAGACTTTGCACATACCCTCTGAATGATCTATGTCCAAATTTTCTACTTCTTCATCATCCACTATGTAGACCATCTTTCCTTTCTCCTTCTCAAGGAAAGTGCGCTCAAGTAGTTGGCATCATCGGTCTCATCTACTTCATCAAAATGTGCTCCTAGGTCTTCCTCACCAAATAACTCTGAATGAGTTCTTCACCTTTGCACTTTGTCTCCCATAGTCAATCACTCCATAACTCATAATGCCTCTTTCACGGAGGTTTAGTGGAGAAGTAGTCAAAAGTATGGATCATTCCTGTAGTCAAGTCTTGCCAATTTCTAGTCTCCCTATGCAGCTCGCATAAACATACCAAGTGCATGTGTGCAGCCTCATGTAAAGTGAAATAAAGTTTGTGCACCCATAGTGAAGGTGGTAAAGCTTCCTGCCCCTCTATCAATGTCTCTCACACTACTTGAACATGTGGTGTTGAACAGGATGATTACCATGATATGTGTAGATTTGAGTAGGTGCATTTGCTCTTGAGAAACCGGGTTGTTAGAGAAATTCTCACTTCATTCCATTCTATGAGATTATCCTGTGAACCATCCACCAATGCGTGTGTTTGTTTGTCCCACATAGGGTATACACTAACATATTTCTTTTATCCACTTGATCCTTCCATTGTTCTTCCATGCATGCGCAGGAATACCTAGGGTCTCCTTCTCTAGTGTACCGAGGTACAAGTTGTTACTTATCCTCCTAATACATGAGGTTTGCCTCCTCACATGATGCACTTCTTACTTTTGCCCAACCATCTCATAGGTTCCATGTGCCCAATTATCACAAGAAATACTTGTAGTATCACTAATAGACTGTGCATCTTCCCACTAGAGGATTCCTTCCTTAGATGGCTCAAGTACTTTGGATCTCGAATGGTGTGCACATAAATTTTGTTCAAGGTCTTCCTCACTCAAAGGTTCAACATAAGGTGTAGATTTCCCATCTTGTCAAAGGGATAATAACTCATTCTTCCTTGTTCTCAAAACTTATATACCCCTTGTTGAACCATAGATCAACATTATTTGCATAACACCAAGGGGCCCAAGTAGAGCTGGGAAGTTGTCTACTTCTGCAAGTGCTAAAACCTCAAAGTCCCCAGTGAACTTGGCCCCTTGTATAGTAATGGATGCATCCTTTAAAACTCCTATTAGAGTGGCCTTAGTTTGATTTTCCATAAATAATACATTAGAGGATGGTTGTAATGGAGGTCTTCCCATCTACACCCATGCATCTAAAGTAAGCACATTAACTTTACGTGCCTGTGTCAATCAATATATTGCTCAAAAGCCACCCATCCACAACAACATTCAGAGTGATCTCCTTGTCATAATCCAAGCTATGAGGGGGGAGATTAGCATGTAGGATCTGCCATCCATTCTCAATATACCTACGTGAGAGTGTTTCCTTTAACCAATTCCCTAGTAATGGAATAATATTCTCTAGTGCAACATCTTGCATACCTCTTTCAAATCATCAACATCTGATTGGACCATCTCTGTTGCCTTCTTTTGTTCCAACTTCATGATTATTCCTTTAAACATTGTATCTCACCCTGAAGATTTCTAAGCACCTCCATGGTTTCTGATAAACCTCCTTCTGATGTGTAGGATCTGGGTATCTTGCATGTAAGACCTCTTCCCTAGTAATGGTAGGATTTTTTTTTGCAACACTTCTCTAGTGCACACAACTTCAGTGTGTGTAGTAATTTTCATAGGTACTACCTCAGGTTTCGGTGCCAACTTTGGCATCCATTGGTTTTCCATGGTGTGTTGTATTCTAACCATCCTATGCCCTTGTTCTCTATTTATGTTGCTTTCTAAGATGCTCATATAAGTTGGGCACTCCTCATAGTTATGATTCTTTCCACAAAAAAAGAACAAGTAATATTTGAGGCATTCACACCTGTAGTGGTCAGGAGATCCACACGTATAACATGTTCCATGAGGAAACTCACCTCATCCACCACCATGGCCTCGGCCCCTGAATCCACCATGGTATCCTCGACCTCTACCATGACCTCCTTCAAAGCAGCCCTTCATTTTGATCGTAGCACCCTTGAGTGTGATCATGATCATGGTGCTCACTTTTACCTTTAGAGTTATCTGATACTCTTGTTTTTCATACACCAATATCAATGGCATCATGGATCTGATCAATCAATCAACTTGTAATCTTTGGTATTGTGAGTCGTGGACTGGAAAAATCTTATAGTAGCAAGATACGTTCTTCCTTATCGTGCATGTTGTAATAATGGGAATGGCTTGCATCATGGTCTAAATGACATATCTCGTAGTCTAAGCAATAATGAACACACTATTGACCTATGGGGACAACTATCCTTAGTGTGCCCCTCAACTTCACAATATGTACACCAAATCCCAGTGTGTGTGTCTCATCATGTTTGAATTGGCGATAGTTTCTCCAACTACTTTTCCATAGCTGCTGTAATCTGAGCTTCCAGGAATGGGCTCACTCTAGTGTCTATACTTCCTAACTACCTCAGCATGTGCAACATTGCTTCAAGCACTTCACATGGATCCGTATATGTCTTATGTGACAAGTGCCCTCCTAAAAGGTGTGATCAAGCCTCGATGAACCATTGTGCATGTTGGCTTGCATGGATATCATAGGAAAGTTTAGACAAAATCATTTTGAAATGGGCATCATATTCCCAAACACTCTCAGTAGTGCCCTGCTTAATATCCTTGAGTGTGCTTATACTCTTCTACTTGAACTCAGGGATATAAAATTCCTTAAGGAAAGCATCCATAATGTTGTATAATCTATACAAGTCTGATCAAGGTCAAACTTCCTGTACCAAACTGTGTGTGCATCCCTACAACGTAGTTACAAACTGACTTTCCTTGCACTCAGAAGTCATGATCCCTTTTTGCACATGCCATAGTATCTCACACATGTGCACATGCTTAACAACATCTTCTATTCCCTATACTCTGGAAGATGAAGTGACATCTCCATGTAAATATTCTAGGGTTGGTGAGGACCATGCCCACCGGATCTAGAAACCTCTGTGTTACCTCTACCTGCCTCTCAGACCCACCAGATCCACCAGAACCAGAGCCACCTATGCCCCCTGATCCTCCACCTATAGTAGGAAGTGAACTAGAGGATGTACTTCCCTGTGTCCCAATAGTGGTACTAAACTGAACTCCTATCTGTGAGGTGGTACTACTCCCAGAGGTGAGTCCAAAATTTGCATGCTGAGTTGTGCTGATGACATGCACTGAAAAGGTACCTCCAAATAACAAGGAAGACATCTCCCGACCATAGATGTACTTTTTATTTGATTTACTCTGTTATTCTACTACCCAAACTAGCTTTTTGACTATTGGTTATACTAGAAACTGGAAAACCAAGCACAAGGGCTAGGTTTCAGGTAGATTCAGATGTGTGCACCCATGGCCCATGTCATCTCTATTGGTGCACTCTCATAAGAGGCCGATGAGGGTTCCCTGTCATGCTTTCCCAAATGGGGAGTTCAAATGCTCTAGCTCCATGCCCTCTGCGTGAGCTCCAAATCCTTCATGAGCCATCTCTCTCCTCAATGCCATCCATTTCTATAATCTCATGTTGCTTCCCTAACTCCCTCTGCATGCCTCATTGTACTTAAGCCACCTTTCTTCTCTTTTCCTCTCTGCCACTAGGTCCTTCCATCCTTCACCAAACCTGCTCTCCCCCCATGTGCGTGGTGGGGTTTAGCTAGCCATCGACTTCTCTTCCAAATTCAGGGTTACCATCAAGATTTTGATCACAGTGGAATGCCTTGTAGATAGGTTCCCCTGGGATAACGTAAAAACTGGAACTCAAGCTACCTCTGGGAAAGAATAAGTGGAAATTGAGTACTCCAAAATATAGCTATTTAGAACACCAAACCAAGTGTCCACAATGCGCATGTCCAAATCAGATCAACATCATAGAGGGCCTAAAATTCTTCTGCATCTAGACAAGTGTGTGAAACCTCAATTCCTTTTAGATGCATAAGCAACCAACCACTCATATAACTCTATCGGAAAGATAACAAAGAAACTCTCATATAAATAGTCATACAAGTTCTGCTCCACCCACGTGTGTGCATCAAACTAGATCCAGTGTTGAATCTTGAGTGTATTCTTCTTCCAGATCTACTATCCACTCCTCAACACTTGATAAGGTCAACCAAGTACGTCTTCATCATGAAACATCCTGAAAAACAACTAAAAAAGAGGTCATGAAATGGAACCAATGATGTAGACCTAGAATTTACTATGAATAACCAGGTGCATTGGCACATCACTCAACCTAAGTTGAGTGCTCACCCAAAGTGCAAAGGCACCAGGTCCCTCTTTAGAGTTTCTTGTATACAGAATGTTAGCATGATGATGTTTAAACATATTCAGATTCATAACTAGACATAAGCATTCCATAGTGCATAATCCAGATTTATATCTTAGAGAATCATAATAAATGAACTAAACAATAACTATGATAAGATTAACCATACAAGAACCAGATTCAGTTATGTCTAATACCATTATCCAACCAATATACTCCATTGCATTAAATATTGTAAAACACAAAAAGCTTCTTACACTATATCAAGTATCTCCATGAGTCATGTGTGCATGTCAAAACCAACAGCACAACTCTACAATAATTCACCACTACTAAACTATGCAAATCAATACATATTTATAGGGGTGGGGACTTTCCCTTCACCACCCATGCACTTCTCAAAATAGGTCACATGTTGATAATAGCCATGCACCTTTACAATAGTATGCACAACATGCAAGTGCTCTAACAATAGATGTCTATAGTTAAAAATACCATTACATGGAGTGCAAGTCTTCATCTCTATGTGTTCTCACACGTTATCTCCAAAATAGTCCTCAACCATAAAAATGGATAATTCTTGAGCCAAATTGTTCTCGGCGTGTGTTTCCTTTCCTATCGTCATGCGCCTTCAAATGTGCCTTGTTCTTGTGCGTGCATTCTTTTGTGTGTCTTCTCCTTAGAGAAACATTTTTTTTGCTCAACATACGCAGTAAATATTACATTAAATGTTATAAATTCTCATGTAGTTTCCTCTTCCCATCATTCTGCTACAGTATCTACCATTTGCATCGGTTCTTTTGATATCTCCTACATGTAATGCTCAAATTTACTAGAACTAGAAAATGAGGATTTTTCTTAAACATACATAAAAATAGATTACACAACTGCAATCATACAAATTTATTTAATCAAATTCTTTAAATCAAATTTTTCTTTTGATCTATCTGATAACATCCATGTAAGCCATGTGCTGGCTGAGAAGGGTGTATCTAGATCTCCACGATCTCCCTTCGCCACTACTTCGAGTGACAATGCTTACTAGCATTTTGGCTCAACCATTTTTTAGGTCATGGGAACTATGTGAAAGTCCTTGGGTATACCACAAAGCTAGTTTTCCAACTTCGTATTCGGTATCCAACCATTTCCTACCTTATGTTCAATTGTACAATTTCCCATGATCAGGTTACTGGAAATTTTAATTTCATTGGAGGACTAGGTGATCAGACAATGCACAACCATCAATGCATTACTTTGGCCAAAGTTTTCCACCATGTAGGTTATGGCTAAACTCAAGACAACACACTAGTCTTATGAGTTTAAGTCTTCCACCACCTCACAACTATCCCTTTCACAGTTATCTAGATCTTATAGTTTGTATTTACTTTATTTCTAATTTAACCTATCTTGCAAGAGTTTATATCGAGATAAATGCCAAAGGCCAACTAAGATCATCATGAGATAAGCTACATTCATTACACTAAAATGTTTCTATTTCATCATTTTGCATGTACTTATTCCTTAATATGTCTAATGGATCTTTTCATCTATTTATCTTCCCATTTAGTTTCTCTTTTTCCTGATGTTTGATTCTTTAACCTTAAATTATTTAGATACTCTTCCATTCTCTATACAATAGGATTTACAATCTTATCATATTAATACCAAGTTTACTAAAAGGCCAAATTAAATATATATTAAAACATGTATATTTAATTATTCCTTCGATTAGCTATGCCACTAAATAGCTTATTTAATTTAGAAATTAAAGACAATTGATTGTTACAATAATTGCCCAACTATCGGCTTCATACATTGACAAATATCAAATAAATAAATTTAACAATTTATGATAAGTAAGATTTCTTACTTCTAGTATTTATCATTTACTCATATTGAGATATTATTACATACAAGGTAATCATCTCTTTATTAAAATCATAAATTACATATGTCGTTAAGGTGAAATATATAACTATTACGGTAACTCTCACATAGTGAGGTTTGAATATTAACAATGGGTCCAAGATCCCAATAAATTTAGTCAAAATTATGGGATATCATCCTTCTACAAATTGAAATCCAAGTATCTCATTTAGATCCATGCTATGATAAAACTTCACAAGACATGAGTTTCGCATATCCGAACGTGACGGCTAATTGTCCTGCAAGACTGGAGTAGTGGTATGTTGTCAGTTCAAAATGAATTGGCATGAATATTGCCTCCATTTTTTGATGTAATTATTTAATAAAATATGAAATGATATACATGTTATTTTATCAACAAACGTATGGTAATACAACGGAGGATGTATTATTACATGTTTTTCATCAAGATACAACTATGAATGTACACAAATAGAACAACCAATTTCTATTTCAGCAATCATGTTTCACTCTAATCACAAGGATCAAGACATAATCAAACCATAATCATTCAACATCTGAATTCGATTAAACCACAGCAAATCATCTTCACATGCATGTACATATTCAACTATTATTTTTCTTACCTTCCAATCAACAAACAACTTAACAAAACTATCTGAAATCATCATTTCAAATACCAATTAGACATATTCCCTCTAGGTAATGAGCAGCTCTATAAAATGCACAATAACATTTTTTTCAAACAATCAAAATACATTTATATATATTTATAGGAACAATCCAACTAGACAGTGTAGAAACACCTCTATTAAATCATTTTAACATGTTCTTTGTGTAACCGAAAGATCAACAAAACAAATTAACCCACATACACATGATGATAATTTTGAAGTCTATTTGCATAGAATAAAAAAATAAGTTTCTAACACTTCCACTAATGAAATCCTTTAAGAAAAACTAAGTCATCTTACATAGACTATTAACACTAATTTATTACTTTCAATCAAATCAAGTAAATAAAATTATACCTATAGGAAAATCAACATTTGTACATATCCAAATTAGTTGCTCATACAAATAAAATTGTTTGATTGTAATTAATTTCTTTTTGTTTAGAAATTATTAGAATCTAGAACAAATATATCAAGAAAATGATGAAATACCTAGTCAAAAACATTTTTCACACATTTAATTGCCAGAAATTGCTTTGCTCATACAAATAATGCTGCGAAGAAAGGAGAAGATATTCATGCCTAAAGTAAACCTTAATCAACAACCTCTTACTCTTAGCCCAACAAGTTCAATCCTTCCTTCCTCCAAAACTCACGCAGTATCCCGTAAGAAAAGAATGAAAACAGACAAAGGAAAAATAAAAGAAAATATAATGAAGAAACTATACTATAATGGAGAATTTTGGGCTTCCCAATGTTGCTTCATGTGTCAATGCATGCCACATACTTGGTGTCAGATGAAGGTGTGTCCCTTTCAAAACTCTCAGATTTTAAATATTAAAATATTATTATTATTATTCTTTTTAACTTTTGATTTACATGCCAAATCCTTTTAGGATTTAAATATATAATTTCACAAATTAATAATGCATTTTTTTAATTTTTATTTTAATTGATACCTAACTTTAATGGTAAAATTAATCATCATAATATAAGTCCACATATTGCCAACAATATGTTATCGTAATAATTATTCGAATTCCCATGTTCCATATAAAACATTCAAACAAATGAAAATCACCAAGTCCGTAAATAATAATAATTCGAATATTCTCATAAAGCTGGTTTGATATAGCATTGTCAAATAAAATAGAGGTAGTATTCATCACGGTCATTGCAAAAGTCGAACAAAACAAAAGACGACCAAACCGATTAAAATAAAGTAACCGGAATACAAATAACCAAAAGATTCACTATTATTTATGAACCGTTTTACCTATGATTAAGGCCTAATCATGTTTTAGGAAGGATCATCAAGGTGGGTGCGGGGTTATTCATTCCACAATGTCATGCCCCATAACAGAAGCTGTGGGTCATGATACAATGAATCAAATGAATTTTACACCCAATGATGATCTTGTCTAATCATGTTTAGAATTAACCGTAGTTAATTTCACTTACAAGAAATTTTGGGATGTTACATACTCCACCCCTTAGAATAATCATCATCTCGATGATTTCAGGATAAATAGATAAACTAAACCTTACCAACAAGCATGCATCATATTTGTATGAACATTCAACAAATCTCATAGATGTATACACCATTACCAAGTACCAAAGCTTACACAAACATTGTTTTTCTCCTTTCCTGAAACCTTCCTTGATTTCCAATCGATTGGGAATGCATAATTTAGTTACATTTTCACAATTTATAATCCTTTTATTAGTTTCCAACTAAATTCTAGACTTCAGACCTTTTGGTCATTTGAATATCCTTAGTCTTATGCTAAGTTCCTCAACCAAAAGGCATGTCCTTGACTTTTAAACTCCCACTATGTCTTTTTAGACCCTGATATGGACCTAAGACACCTAATTACTCTTCACTTCATCACCTTACATGTTTGTAGGCTTCAAGATTATATCAAAACAACCATAGCAAGCCAAAATCAAACTGAGGTTTCTGTTTCTATTCTATCAAGATGCTTAGATGTTAATTAATTCTAAATATTACGTTTCTAAACTTTTTCCACAATCAAAAGTGGAGGAGAACTTATTTCAGACCTTTTGGGAAAATCAAATTGTGGGCTTATTAACCTTTTTTTCGATTATGAGTATTAGGTTCTTCATCAATATGTTTCTTTTTCCCTTCAAACTGTTTTCCATCTTTGCAGACTTGACTCCTCCGCATGAAATTTATTGTAATATCATACACAAGTGGTTCATCACTACCCTCTGTATCTAGCATATTATCACCTTAATTGTTTGATACTTTTGGTTCATTGATTGCAAGTGTACTCTACTTGCTTCAGAGTGTAGCCTACTTGCTTCAGAGTGTAGTCTACTTGCTTTGTATTTTAGTCTACTTGCTCTAGATTGTATTCTACTTACTTCAGAGTGTAGTCTATTATCACATACCATGTACATATGGTAGTGTTGTATGTGGTATACACATTGTGTGTATATCACATAACAGAGGAAAAATATTGTAACAGAGGTGCTAGCCCTATTACTTACTTACCATACTAAAAAGAGGGATTTTAATTTTTCTTATGCTTACCTACTCCATTCTCTCGATGTGGTTCTAGATCTTTGGTTTGTTTTTCCTACAATACAAATAAAGAAAGGGGTTAGTCTGTTACTATAAATAGAGGAAATAAATAGTTCACATGTTAAGAATTTTTCTAATTCACATGATGGTTGAAGAAAGTGGGGAGAAGATGCGATGATTACCTGTTGTTGTCATTGTGTTGCCAAATGACACATACAATAAAAACAAAAACAAAAAAAAGTGTGGCAGTTATAATCATAAATAATCATACACATACATATACATGTACATATACACATACATACACACACATATGTACAGTATACATGTACATATGTATATGTATGTGTCCCACATACCCTATATTGTCATAGGGTAGTGTTGTATGTGGTATACACAATGTGTGTATACCACATAACAAAGAAAATAAACTATCTATACTCTTCAATTTGTTGGCACTCAAGGAATTTATTGTTGTGATACATACTCGAATACATACACACACGTATGTATGAGTATACATACCTATACACATACACATACCTATATGTATACGTATACATATACACACATGTATGTATGTGTATATATGTACATATGTATAATTATGTGTCCCATATACCTATATTATCATAAGGTAGTGTTGTATACCACATAACAGAGAAAAAAACACAGTTTATACTCTTCAATTTGTTGGGAAGTCAAGGAATATGATCTGATCCCTTCTCGAATACATGTATGTACACACACACACACACACATACATACACATGTATGTATGAGTATACACATACATATGTGTATGTATGTGTCCCACATACCATGTATTATCATAGGGTAGTGTTGTACATGGTATACACACTATGTGTATACCACATAACAAAGAAAAACATTGTCTATACTCTTCAATTTGTTGGGTAGTCAAGGAATCTGCTGCTGTGATATAAACTTGAATACATATATATATACATATATACATATACACACACATACACACATGTATGTATGAGTATACATATACATATGTACATGTATATGTCCCACTGAGAAAAAAATTCTATGCTCTTTAATTTGTTGGGCAACCAAGAAATATGATGTATCATGTGGTACCTTCTGAATACACATATGTGTGTGTGTGTGTGTACACACACACGTATATACACCCATGTTTGTCTGAGTATACATATACATATGTACATGTATATGTCCCACATACCCTGTATTATCATATGGCAATTTTTGTATGGTGGCATCCTTTTCCTCCACCCAACGAGCTTGGAAAAACGTGTGCCACCTCATTGAAACCCGTGACGACAATTTCTTTCCGGCCGGTGATGGTCCAAGTTGGCATGAGACTCTTGGGAGAATCGGGATGGATGTGAATGGGGAATATGGGGGCTATCATCAACATGTGTGTGGGCCATACAATCATGTACACATATACACGTACATATACCTGTATGTACGAGTATACATATACATATGTACATGTATTTGTCCCACTGAGAAAAAAATTCTATACTCTTCAATTTGTTGGGCAGCCAAGAAATATGATGTGATACCTTCTTGAATACATACATATATATATACATGTACATACACCCACATATGTCCGAGTATACATATACATATGTACATGTATATGTCCCACATACCCTGTATTATCATATGGCAGTTTTCGTATGTGGTATACACACTATGTGTATACCACATAATGAGAAACAAAAATTGTGTATACTCTTCACTTTGTTGGGAAGTCAAGGAATCTATGTTGTTGTGATACATACTCGAATACTTACTTATACATATGTATACATATGCACGCACATATGTACGAGTATAAATATACATATGTATATGTATATGTCTCACATGCCTTGTATTATCATATGGTAGTGTTGTATGTGGTATACACATTGTGTGTATACCACATAACAGAGAAAAAAATCTGTCTATACTCTTCAATTTGTTGGGAACTCAAGGAAACTATTGTTGTGATACATACTTGAATACATATGTATACATATACATGCACATACACACACGTATGTACAAGTATACATGTACATATGTATATGTACGTGTCTCACATGCCTTGTATTATCATATGGTAATGTTGTATGTGGTATACACACTATGTGTATACCACATAATAGAGAAAAAAATGTGCATGAAGTCCACAAAATTTGAGTTCCCTCTTTGAGTTTTACGTGGTGAGCTCTTGCATCACCTAGTGTCCGGCTCCCATGGCCCCCATAGTAATGACCATAAGATGCCATATCAAATGGCATACATGCATAGCTCTCTATCGGACCTCATCCTCCTTCGTGGCATCTAGTCTATCAACCTAGTCAGCAATCCTTGGAAACAATCATACAACTCGATTCATGAGGCCGATGCAAAGGGAAAATATGAGCAGATTGATGGGATGAGGAAAGTATATAAGAATTTGGAAACATTTAATGCAATATTTACCTGTGCCAAAAATGATCAAACAAGGAATAAAACAAATAATTTTGGTGCCAAACTGCGAACTATAACTTTGTTCCGGTTGATACATGACCTTCCACTATGTAGAATTGTCATGTAATTTTTGAGAATTTTGAGTTATTTCAAGAACATTTAGGTGTTATGCATAAACACGTACTTAATAGACATTTTAAATTAGTTCACAGATAGGCATTTTAAATTAGTTCACAGATACGAGAAGACAAATGATGGGATGAGGAAAGGATATAAGAAGTTGGCAACACTTAATGAAATGTTTTACCTATGCCAAAAATGATCAAACAAGATATAAAAAAGGAACAAAACATGCATTTGGCCCCAAAACCGTGAACTCTACAACTTTATTCGCATGATTTTGGGAGAATTGGTAAGAATGTCCAGTTGAATACATACATATACATACTCAAGGAATTTTTGTGATACCTACTCGAATATATACGTGTGTGTGTGTGTGTGTGTGTGTGTGTGTGTGTGTGTGTGTGTGTGTGTGTGTGTGTGTGTGTGTCTCACATGCATTGTATTATCATATGGTAGTGTTGTACAT
This sequence comes from Taxus wallichiana var. yunnanensis, assembly GCA_018340775.1. Taxonomy (NCBI): domain Eukaryota; kingdom Viridiplantae; phylum Streptophyta; class Pinopsida; order Cupressales; family Taxaceae; genus Taxus; species Taxus wallichiana. The sequence goes on from CM031241.1 coordinate 131,170,665, forward strand.
GGACTACACTCCGAATCAAGTAGACTATACTTGCAATCAATGAACCAAAAGTATCAAACAATTTAGGTGATAATATGCTAGATACATAGGCTAGTGATGAACCACTTGTCGTGGATGATATTACAATAAGTTTCAAGTGGAGGAGTCAAGTCTGCAAAGATGGAAAACAAATTGAAGGTGAAAATGGTATACACATTGTGTGTATACCACATAATAGAGAAAAAATGTCTATAGTCTTCAATTTGTTGGGCACTCAAGGAATCTACTATTATGATACATACTCGAATACATACATATACATATGTATACATATGCACGCACATACACACACATATGTACAAGTATACATGTACATATGTATATGCATATGTCTCACATACCTTGTATTATCATATGGTAGTGTTGTATGTGGTATACACACTGTGTGTATACCACATAACAGAGGGAAAAAAAATTCTATACTCTTCATTTTGTTGGGCACTCAAGGAAATTGTTGTGACACCTACTCAAATACATACACATACCTATGCATACGTATGCAATTCATATACATGTACGTGTGTGTGTGTGTGTGTGTGTGTGTGTGTGTGTGTGTGTGTGTGTGTGTGTGTGTGTGTTCATAAATACATATGCATATCCATATACATGTATATGTACACACATGTATATGTCTCACATACGTTGTTTATACATGATTATAGCTGCCACAATGGGTTGATTATACATGATTATAGCTGCCACAATTGTTTATTGTTTGTATGTGCCACGTGGCAGCACAATGAAAACCACATGTAATCATTAATTCTTCTCCATAGCTTTGCATTAAATGTTTCCAACTTCTAACATCCTTTCCTCATCCCATCATTTGTTTGCTCGTATATGCCTTTAGATCGGCCTCGGGAATGGAGTTGTGTGATTGTTTCAGAGAATGTTAATGTTGGTGGCTATCCCGTGACAAGATAGCATGCACGCACTTTCAATGCCATTTCCCCATACATGCATGAGGTTTAGGGTTCCACCCTGGATGAGGTAGTGTAGGTTTGGTTTTAACATAATATACTGTTTGAAAAATAAGGGTGGCATGCAACTAGTGTTGTGAGGAGTGGTAGGCATGGAGGCTTGTATATTTGGATGTCATGACCTCCAAAATACATGCATCCATGCCTACCACTACATCGAGCACCAACTGCATCCCACACTTATTTTACAAACACATGTATTATGTTAAAATCAAACCTGCACCACCTCAGCAAGGTTGGGTCCCACCTCGCGCATGCATGCATACATGCACAAGAAATGGGCATCTACAATGCATGTGCGCTATCCTTTCGCCAAGATATTCATGGGAAGTCATGCGATCATGTCACCAGGATAGCCAACTCAATGGTGACTAGGTTGATAGACTAGATGGCGCAGAGGAGGATATGGGTCCCATAGAGAGCTATGCATTTATGTCATTCGGTATGCATTAAGAATTGGGGAGAAGTATTACATCTTAAAAAAATAGTCATGTGTTATGCATAAACACATACTTATAGACATTTTAAAGTTGTTCATAGATAGACATTTCTTATTATTAATTTGTTCTATAGATTTGTGAAAATAAGTTATGCATAAACATGTACTTATAGTATTAATAGCAATATACACATTGTGTGTATACCACATAAGAGTTAAAAATATTCAAGCAATATAAACACTATGTTATACAAATTGTGTGTATACCACAAAAGAGATAAAAATACACAAGCAATATACACACTCTGTGTATACCACAGAAGAGATAAAAATACTCAAGCAATATACACACTGTGTTATATCCACAATGTGTATACCACATAAGAGAGATAAAAATACTCAAGAAATATACACACTGTGTTGTACACACTATGTGTATACCACAGAAGAGAGATAAAAATACTCAAGCAATATACACACTGTGATATACTTATAGTATCAATAACAAGATACAGACTATGATATACACACTGTGTGTGGTATTTTGGATTGTGATATACACACTATGTGTATACCATGGAAGAGAGATAAAAATACACAAGCAATATACACAAGATATATGAAATATTTTGGTAGTGTCAAAATAGCTCCACGGGGATCACATGATATGGATGTGGGTCATGTCATCATGTAGAAAGGATATCATATTCATACATATACATATACATATACATATACATACACATATACATATACATATGAATTTGTATATGTATGTGTATACATACACATATTCATAAATATGTACATGTGTGTATAGATAGACACGTATGCCCATGCAATTATGTCACCAAGGAGACACCTATGATGTGGATGGTGCCAGCTATCCTAGTGTCAAGATTGTATGCCATGCATTCCACGGGAATGCATGTTTGTATACACACACGACGTGCTTTAGTTTTTATTTAGTTTTTGTGTGTATACAAAATTTTTATACCTCACTCATTGTGTACTACGCAAAAAAAGCATGGGATTTGAATGTGGGACCTCTTAATTATTATTGGAAGGGCCTACCAACTATGTTGCCTATAGTGTGGCCTAGGACACACTATAAAAAATATATAATTAAATGATTCCCCGACTTGGTGTATATTGAACTTATATAATTATATGTTTTGCAGTGTGTTCTGGGACACACCGTAACACAACTGATAGGGCCTTCCAATAATAATTAAGAGGTCCCAAGTTCAAATCCCACACTTTTTTGTGGTGTACGCAATGAGTGAGGTATACAAAGTCTATATACCACACTAAAAAACAAAAAAAAACTAAGGCACATCATGTGTGTATACCACACACACATTCCCAAGAATGTGTGGCATGCAATCCTGACACTAGGATAGTTAGCACCATCCTCATGATAGGTGACTCCTAGCGACAAAATTTCTTGGTCATGCATGTGAATTATCATTTGTATCATCATCAACACACAAAACATGGTGTGTATGCCATAGTAAGAAAATGAAAAATAGTTTGTTTACCCCAACTAACACAAAAAAACATGTATATATATATATATATATATATATATATATATATATATATATGTATATATATAGATATATATATATATATATATATATGTATATATATATATATATATATACATATATATATATATATATATATATATATATGCACATGTCTTGGAATGTATATAGTTGTATTGAAAAGTTTAAATTTGCAGTGTTGATAATGTAAAAAGAAAAAACATGTTGTCTTTTGTTGCTTATGATGTATGTTTGTCCATTGTAAAGGTAAACATGGTTTCCATTTGGAGATTGGAAATTCATGGTGTGTCTAATACCTCGAAAAACATGACATGTTCATCGTTCATATTATATGACCCTAATGGCAACAAGAAAGTAGAGAGAGGCACCATTGTGGGAGATGCCAATATGATGATCCACCAGGTTGAGTATAGGGCCTTGATATTGGGTCTTGAGGAAGCGTTGCATCATGAAGTTTGAAACATTTGTGTGTTTTCTCATGATATGATTGTTGTTAATCAAATGAATGGCGTATACCAATGTAACAATGTAAATCTTTCTATTCTTCATGTTCAAGCACTAGAGATTGTATCTCGCTTTGTGAAATGTTCATATGTACATGTAAAATTCAATAGAGGCAGGTTGGATGTATGTCAAGTGTCTAGGGCCACAATAAATGAAGAAGTGGTAGCATTGTTAGCACTTGCCATGGATGACATTGTAATATGATATATGTACACGTTGTATTTCCTTTTTTGTTATGTACAATTATGTTTGTAGTTATTTAATGGCTTAATATGTGTTATTTGTGAAGCATTTGTGCAATGGTAGACATAGATATTTTTTGCGGGAATTGTTATCCAAAATTCACCCCCATGGTAAATTTTGATAACATGCATCAAATTACTTAGTCCGTGAAAATAAATTGATTCAGGGCCAAAAATCATGTTTCTAGGGTCTCCTGTAATTTTTCTAACTCTCCTATCTGTTGAAAAGAGAAAGTTCTGAGAAAAGGTGAAAAGGCTGCAAAAACAAGCTTGGGCCAGAAAATCGTGAAATTGGCTAAGTCCTACTCCAGGCCGCCTTTGGGACAGTTGGGACATCAAGGCGCGGATCGGCCGAAAAGCCTCCAGGCGGCCCGCGAAGCAAAGGGACATCCGGGACAAATGGACGCTGGCGAGGACACAAACCGCCGGTTTGGCCGAAACAAGGAATCAGAAGATGGGACAATCGGGCCGCGGGACGCTGGGACGCGAAAAGGCGAAGCGGCCGAGAGCAAAGGAAGCCCATTTCGGGTGGTTTGGAAGAATTTGTCCCAGACAGTCCGAGACAAGTGGAACAAATGTACGTGAAGGACACGAACCGGCCGGTTCGGCCAAAACGGGGAGCTTCAGCATTGGGACAAGTGGGACAAAGGGACGCGTGGGATGCGGATAGCCGAGAAACCCGAGGGCCAATCAAATCGCGACACGTGTCACCGGCAGAAAAGGGACATGGAAGCCCATTTCGGGTGGATCGGAAGTTTTTGTCCCGTGAAGCAAAGGGTCATCCGGGACAAAAAGACGCGAAGGGCGCGAAAAGCCGGCAGACCCGCGGATCAATCAAATCGCGACACGTGTCACAAGGGAGAAAGTCCAAAAGTCAAAGGGCGAGGTTTCAAGCACTGACCTGAGCCAATAAAAAGAGGACACATGTCCAATGAAGTAGAGAAGGAGAGAGAATCACGCGACCAATCAATGCATGCCACGTGTCATCCAGGTGGCAGAGCGCGGGAAGAAATTTAAAAATCTGTTTTCACTGTTTTGTGCCCTAGATCTTCAGATCGACATATCTTTCGATCCAGAGCTCGGATTTGCACGTTCTTTATATCAACGGAAATCTTATGAAATTCTCTACGTGATTTCGGGGTTAATCTTGAGTTTTGGTGTAGTCTGGAGAGAGAAAATCGAGAAACGGATCTGACACGTGTTCATGGCCAGAAGTGACATTTCAGCGACCAGATTTAATGCAGAATGGGTCGCATTCTCCTGTAATTCGGTCAAAGTGACAGGGTATGGGTTTGTAAGGTCCCCCATGCCATTTTAATGCATCTACAGTCAAGGAGGGATGGGTTCCCATGTTTTACGTTTTCTATCTCCTGGGCTCGACCCATGCAATGAAAAAGCCAGATTTGGCTCATTTCTAAGGGGGGGAACATTTTTGGCATAGCAGACTTCTTCTTTCACCTCCAACAAGTGATTGATGCAAGAATCGACTCTTCAAAGGATGTAATGTTTTACCTCTCTCGAGGTTGTAATGCAAGATGATTTTGACAAATGGGAATGATAATACAAGCTTTGTGAATGATTTTGAGTCCTTTGTTTGTATTATTTGCTTCATTTCAAATCATAAATTATCTTATCAGTTTGCATGTATGTTTTATGTTGTAAACTTTGGTCTCGTGGTCTATTTGCTTGAAGAAATGTTTCACTACCCTTTTGGTGCATCACCACCTTTAGTTAGTTTCATATTTTTGCATTTCTATCCATGTCTCCTTGGATTTTAGAGTAGGATTAGGATTTCGAACCTCCGTAGTTTTGTAAAATATAGATCTAAATCGAGGAGTTTGAGGAACCAGCCCTTTAACGGAGATTCCTCTCTCGTTTCACAAGTCCCCACACTTGGAGAGAGGTTTCCATGTTGTGCAATCACTTTGGATGCTAGAGTGATCAACCTCGAAGCCCGATCTCGCATCCGTGGGTGCTGTGATTTTGCAATCAACAGTTTTGGCATGGCATGCCGGTGGGACCTTAGAGGTCTTCCATTTCATCTTTTGCAGTTGGTGTGTTCCGTGAAGATTTCAGCCTTTGGAGGCACTTGCAAACACATCTAGCGACTCCATCTAATCAAAGAACCCATCTCTAAAGTTCAGACTGTTTTCCATCCTTTTCCTTCCATATTTCTTTGCCATCTCTTTCATTCTTTTCCATTCCATGAGGTTGTGAAATCATGACTTCATTTCCATCATTGAATTCACATCAACAATAGCAAGATATTCCACCTCCAACATGTTTTACAAATCCTCCAAATCATCCTTTTGAGCAAATTCAAGATCAATATGCATACCCATATGAGCAGCAGTAGTGCCAAAGTCGGGCTATGGAGCTTTCCAAGAGCAAGAGTATGCATATAATGAAGACCATCAGATCCAAGATGCTGGTCTCTGTTGGAGAAAATCCAAAAGATGGAGGTAAAGATGGTGCACCCCAGAGCAACAGCTCAGATGAGAGCTTTCAGAATTGGTTGCAGGACTCCTTGTCCATGGGGAGGCCCTTTTCCAAGACACTTCAGCCCTCAGGAGAAGCTAGACTTCATGATAAAGATGCTGCCCCAACTTGCACAATGGACAAAGAGAAATAGAGGCCTATACATTCGGTGTTGAACAACCTTGTCAATGGGTAAGTTCTACACCATCATCTGGTTTCTCTCTTCCCATTACTCAAGTAGCATCATCTCATTTGGACTTGCAAATTCTAAACTCTCCATCTGTTGTCCCAAGTGTTGAATCCATTTCTCCACCTCTCGGTCTTCCACCTCATCTCAATTCTTCTTTCCTTTTTCCTTCCAAACAGTCATCCTCTCCACAAGAGCTAAAAGAAATCCCCCTCCTCTAAAGAAACAAGAGATTTCATCTCCTTTACCACCACAAAAAAATTCCAAATCAATTGAGTTGCAACCCACCCCTCCTCTTGCATTCCCAATTCCATGTGGGGAAGAAGAAATTGCAAAAATCAGTCATCAAGGACAGCAAGAGGAAGAGCCAAGAAAAGAAGAAATGATTAAGAGCTTAGTAAGTTTGGCTGCCAAGTTTGGTATGACAAAGATCCCCTTGATGATCAAACCTACAGAAGAGGCTAAGGTTGAACAAATGGTGGTCAGGACTGATTTTGTTGCAGCAGAAGAAGAAGATCTTGCAGTCCCAACTTGTCCTCTAGAGCAGCAGATTGAAGAGTTTGACTTGAAAAACTTCATGCTGGAGGAGGAGCTCATTCAAGAGCAAGATTGTCTTCGAACATTGGAGGAAGGAGAAGCTGCTCCAGATCCAACAGCAGAGGAGCACATTCTAGCTGTGGAGGAGAAAGTTGCAGATCCAAGAGCTCTGAGCACAAAGCAGGCTATAAGAGAACCTTCAGTTCTTCTTTCTACTTCACCTCTCTCAAGTTCCAAAGTCAAGAGGAGTTTGACCTCTCAAACTCAATGTTGGAGGGAGAAAGAAACCATGGTGGTCAAGTTACGATCAAGAGGACACCATGAAGGAAGGTGAATATTTGCAGAATAGCCATGAGGTAGTTTATCTCGTCGATTTGGAGGACTGTTTTGATGGAGAAGAGCCGGTTGAGTTTCCACCATTCTCTCTTTCATCATCCACATTCCAAACACAAGAGTCTGTTGTCATGAAGGAGAACATTCATTTGCAGCAGCCTGCATCTTATAACAACTCTTCGGAATCAAGATTGGAAGATTTTAATCTTTCATGTTCTTCATTGGAGGAAGAGAAAGGACAAAGGAATTTCACCATTGCTTCCACACCATCCATTGAGGGTCTACAAGAAGACTCCACTTTTGGAGTTGAGAATCAGAGCTATGGGCATATCAAACGGATCAGACCTTGCCCAATCAGGTATTTGGCTTCATTGGAGCCAAAGGAGAAGTCACAACCAGTCATGCTTGCTTCTGAGCATGAGGGTGAGCTACAAAGTACCAAGGATCAGCTGTCATACCCCTTCAATCCAAATGCAGAGCAACTAAAAGAGGTATTGAATTTTCCTTCAGCTGATACCTTGATGATTTGGGTGGAATACCAACTTCTTGTTGATTTTCCACTCATCCTAACAACCATGATCAGCTCCAAATCAATTGCATGGCTGCCACTTTTGGGAAAGGGAAGCTATTTCTCACAACCAATTCGGAGGGGTTTGTTTAGCTTGCCTTTGCTTCCAGATTAGAGTAGAGTAGGTAGATTTTCTTTCAAAGCAGAAGAAGTGCTTGTGCACACTCTGCATGTACCATTTGGAGCATGTATGATTTTCAGATTGTACATAGTTTTGGTGTGCTGGTTTTGCTCTTTGCAGTTCATTCCAGCATGGCATTTTGGGTGAGAACAACTCCATGTCCAATGGGTGGGTTTCAAGTGGCTCGGAGAGGAGGTTTTCAAAGTTCGGATCAGTTTTGTGGGTTACAACTCATGACTCCATGCCCAATGGATGCTTGAGCAATTGGTAACTTCATCTAGCAGGTGGACCCTACACCGAAGTCACCAATTGTTATCCAAAATTCACCCCCAGGTAAATTTTGATAACATGCATCAAATTACTTAGTCCCAGAAAATAAATTGATTGGGGCCAAAAATCAAGTTTCTAGGGTCCCCTCAGATTTTTCTAACTCTCTTGTCCAGGTTGAAAAGAGCAAGTTCGAGAAAAGGTGAAAAGGTGCATGAAAACAAGCTTGGGCAGGAAAATCGCGAAATTGGCTAAGTCCTACTCCTGAGCCGCCTTTGGGACAGGTTGGGACATCAAGGCGCGGATCGGCCAAAAGCCTCCGGTGTGGCCACGAAGCAAAGGACATCCGGGACAAATGGACGCCAAGGACGCGAACCGCCGGTTCGGCCGAAACAAGGAACTGTAGCACAGGGACAATCGGGCCGCTTCGGGATGCGTGGGACGTGAAAAGGTGAAGCGGCCGAGAGCAAAGGAAGCCCATTTCGGGTGGTTCGGAAGAATTTGTCCTACATAATTTGGGACAAGTGGAACAAATGTACGTGAAGGACGTGAACCGGCCGGTTCGGCCCTAAACGGAGAGCTTCAAAGATTGGGACAAGTGGGACAAAGGGACGCGTGGGACGCGGATAGCCGAGAAACCCGAGGGCCAATCAAATCGCGACACGTGTCACCGGTAGAAAAGGGACATGGAAGCCCATTTCAAGCAGATTGGAAGTTTTTGTCCGTGAAGCAAAGGGTCATCCGGGACAAAAAGACGCGAAGGGCGCGAAAAAGTGTCGCACTCCGCGGATCAATCAAATCGCGACACGTGTCATAAGGAGAAAGTCCAAAAGTCAAAGGGCGAGGTTTCAAGCACTGACCCGAGCCAATAAAAAGAGGACACGTGTCCAAAGCGTAGAGAAGGAGAGAGAATCATGTGACCAATCAATGCATGCCACGTGTCATCCAGTGGCAGAGTGCGGGAAGAAATTTAAAATCCGTTTTCACCTGTTTTGTGCCCTAGATCTTGGATCGACATATCTTTCGATCCGAGTTCGGATTTGCAAGTTCTTTATATCAACGAGAAAGATTATGAAATTCTCTACGTGATTCTAGGGTTAATCTCGAGTTTTGGTGCGTCATTTGAGAGAGAAAATTGAGAAACAGCTCGACACGTGTTCATGGCCGAAGTGACATTTCAGCGACTGTATTTAATGCGAATGGGTCGCATTCTCCCGTAATTCATCAAAGTGACGGGGTATGGGTTTTTAAGGTCCCCATGCCGTTTTAATGCATCTGTGATCAAGGAGGGATGGGTTCCCATGTTTTGTACATTTTCTGTCTCCCGCGCTCGACCCATGCAATGAAAAAGCTAGATTTGGCTCATTTAAGGGGGAACATTTTTGGCATTGCGAGTTCTTCTTTCACCTCCAACAAGTGATTGATACAAGAATCAGACCTCTCAAAGGATTGTAACAGTTTTTACTTCTCTAAGGTTGTAATGCGGTGATTTTGACACTTTGGGAATGATAATGCAAGCTTTGTGAATGATTTTGATCCTTTGTTTGTATTATTTGCTTCATTTCAAATCATAAATTATACCTTATCAGTTTGTGTATGTTTTATGTTGTAAACTTTGGTATGTGTCTATTTGACAAAATGAAATGTTTCACTACCCCTTTTGGTGCATCACCACCTTTAGTTAGTTTCATATCTTTTGCATTTCTATCCCTGTCTCCTTGCGGTTTAGAGTAGGATTAGGATCGAACCCTCGTAGTTTTGCAAAAATATATATCTAAATCGAGGAGTTTGAGGAACCAGCCTCTAATCGGAGATTCCTCTCTCGGTTTCACAAGTCCCCACACTTGGAGAGAGGTTTCCATGTTGTGCAATCACTTTGGATGCTAGAGTGATCAACCTAGAAGCCGATCTCGCATCCGGGGTCTTTGTGAGTCCTGCAACAACAGGAATTATGAGGCCCGTTGAAGAAATAATGTGAAGTTTATCGCAACATACTCAGAGGTTGCAGGAAGCATATTGTGCTATGGTGAGTACTCTTAGGAAAATACATGTAGGCACTATATCTGTCCAAAATTTTATTGTTAAGTTGAATTATGATTGTTTGTGATCTATTGTTATTTAGCCAATATTGCAGTTGTATTTTGTGAAGTTGCGTGTCACAAACATTGCATCTTCATCGCAAGTAAGATTACAAGATTTTCATTTTCCCTTTTATTGCTGCATTTGAAAAATAGATAATTGTATTATCTTTTATGTGGAAACTAATATATTAAGTAACCAATGCAATCTTATCTTAGGAACCTGTGCCAGGCCTCCACTCAAAAGATCAAAAAGAGGAAGGCAAAAGATGCACCTTCAGATATCTTCATCGGTATGTGTGTGTACTTGATCTAATAATCGTTCTAACATTGATTTTTAAAAAATTGGACTTTGGAATTATTTATTATGTCAGTAATGATTTTTATATGCTATGGATTGTTGAGTGAAGGATGAGGAGGTTGTTGTAGTGAACGTTGCTTCGCCATCACATGTATAGGCCAATATAGCTATAGAGGAGGTAAAATTACTTTAATTTAAAGTTGTATTTGTTATCGTAAATTAATTTAACGTGATTATATATTATTATGAATGTGCGTAACAAACTTTTAGGACTCACTATGTGCTTTTTGGAATGATTATTACAGGAGGATGCACCCAGTGTTGTTGCTCCAGGCCATGCAGAGGATGCTCTGTCATCGATGAGGTAAAATCAGCAAATTGAATATTGTAATTTATTGTTTTCATATATGTCCATTAATTAGTGACTAATTGATTATACAATGTTCCTGAATAGGCCCCTCTTCACTATAGGAGGGAGCATAATGGGGATCACATAATTTATTATTGTGAGTACCCTAGTTGCAATAGAAAATTTTACACTCTGCGGATGCTAAATATCCACAGGGAAAATTCCCATTCCCTACCTCATGTTCTCCCTGAGAGGAAAGGGAGAAATTTTACTAGCAAGTATCCTTGGAGGGCCTCCAAAAAGTGGAGGCAATATAGGAACAAAGAGAGGGAGACATTGAGGGTGTGTTGTGTGTGCGGTATATTATGTAGAGGCAACATGTGATACTATGCATTTGCAAGAGGGAAGGGAAGGAATTGTTCAAAAATATTAGTAGACGTTGCAAGAAATAGGTTGACGATGCCATGAGGGACTATGATTCGGAGACTATGAGGGCTAAGAGGAGGGAAAACATTTTGGATTTGAGAGAAAAGAAGAAAAACAGGGTAAGTTTGAGTAACGGTTTCATTTCACTCTTTTCTCATTGTGAGTACATAAGTATTATCTATTTCTTATAAGTTACATGTCATTGTCTTCACAGGTTGAGGAGGGTGAGATGGATGCAACAACAGAGGGGGTCATTCCGAAAGAACTAGTAGAGGTGATTGCGATGTAAGTTAGTCATTTTATATTTAGTTTTGTTATCTAAATCCTTGTTCATGAATCCTTCATTAACATTTTCATTGATACAACATGTATGTAGAGGAGGATGACATGCCATTGTTGCATCTTTATGAATTTTTAAAAATTAAAGTAGCAATGAAACCAAAAAACATAAAGGAAGCTGAGGTAAATAAAAGCAAACAAAAATCCGTGAATTGTAATTTGTAGTATTTGTTATAAAACCATTGTAATAAAAAAAGTTATTATTTTTAGGTTGGTTCATTGCAAGGGGGTGATGGAGTGGCACATTTTGAGTTGTTCATTGATGTGGTGGTGCAAGAAATGGAGAGCATGGTAAGTCTTAAGCTGATTTTGAGTTTTTGAGTTTTAGTTCAAATTGGCAAATGGTGGGTTGAGTTAGCCTAAGTAAGGATTGGGGGATGTCAGTAGGGTCCTAGTAGTTCCATTCAAATTCCTAAGTTGGTCTAGGTATGCAAGAAATTTGAATTAGGAAGTTTACCTCCAAAAATGTAATTTGAATTCCTAAAAGGGCATTATGATGGTTTTTGGCTTGTATAAGGAGTCTAAGTCAATGTTAAAGCATGGAATAAGTAGGGTAACGTCTTGTATGTCCTAGGGAGTCTAGTTGAAGTCATGATATTAGACCTAGGGTTTAAAAATTACTAGTTAGGGTTAGTATTCAAAGAGAGTATAAGGTAATTTAGAATTCTAAAGGGTAATAAAGCCTCAAAAGTGGGTGTAACCATTATGAAAGGCTATAAAAGCCTAAAATGTAACTAAATTTAAGGAGGTTGAAGGAGAAGAGCTCGTATTGAGGCTTTGGAGAAAATATTTGGGAAAGATAAATGGGTGTTTTGTATATTTCTTGTGGTTTGTTTGTTATTTCTCATTGTCTTGTATATTCTCATTGTCTTGGAAACTTTGGAGATGAAAGATATGGTTCGAAAAGTATTATCCCAGTCCTAGTAAGGGTTTGAGAACCATTAGCAAGAAAGTGATCTAGAAGGAGTAATAGAAATAATGGAGCTCTAATATTTTGCATGCATCCTACTAGAAAGAAGATAATGTAAGTATTCACCGGTAAATACTTATTATTCAATATCTTACTACTAGAAAGAAGATAATGTAAGTATTCACCGGTAAAAACTTATTGTTCAATATCTTACTGGAGACGATCAAGTTGCCATGAATATTTAATTAGGAGAGAAGAGCTCTAATGAATCCCTTTCTTATTTTTATAAACATATCAATCCAAATAGTCCATTCTATAGATGGGATATACAAAGTTTTATATATAGTATTAGCAACATATGGTTTGAATATTGTTAGTCTCATGCTAGTTCCTTAACCAAAAGGAAAGTTCTTGACTTATAGACTCCCATTATGCCTTTCTAGACCCTGATATGGGCCTAAGACACCTAATTACTCTTCACTTCATCCCCTCACATGCTTATAGGCTTCAAGATTCTATCAAAACATCCATAGCAAGCCAAAATCAAACTCAGGTTTCGTTTCTGTTCTATCAAGATGCTTATATGTTTTTGTTCATTGTATGTACACTACTATGTGGCTGAGGTGAAATTTATTTTTCAATATTACGTTTCTAAAAATTTTCCACAATTGAGAGTGGAGGAGAACTTGTTTCAAAGATTTTGGGAAAATCAAACTGTGGGCTTATTAACCTTCTTCTTTTCTGATTATGAGTATTAGGTTTTACATCAATATGTTTCTTTTGGCCTTCAAACTATTTTCCATCTTAGTAGACTTGAATTTGCTTGAAATTTATTGTAATATCATACACAAGTGGTTCATCACTACCCTCTTGTATCTAGCATATTATCACCTAAATTGTTTGATACTTTTGGTTCATTGATTGCAAGCATAGTCTACTTGCTTTGGAGTGTAGTCTATTATCACATACCCTATACATATGGTAGTGTTGTATGTGGTATACAAATTATGTGTATATCACATAATAGAGGAAAAATATTGTCTATATTCACATACGAATGCAAGTAGATTATACTCCGAAGAAAGTAGCCAACACTCCGAAGCAAGTAGCCAACACATCAAATTATATATGAACAACAACAATAACATAAATTTATCATTGGAAAGTGTATTATCATTGGCATTTTTAGTATTTAAGACCTAAATTGATGTTGAATAGGATACTGCTAGAAAGAAGATAATGTAAGTATTAAGATAAAGTAAGTATAACTCAGACCCACTGGGTCTCTATAAACTTATGCACCCTACAATTCATTGACTGTAGGAATTATCTGGGACCCATGGGATAGAGGAGAATGAGGAGATGGACATGCACCCTAGTTTACAGGTATGCAATTAAATATCAGTTGATTATGTTTTTCGCATATACACGAACATTTAAATATGATTTATTTTTCTAGTTTGTGCAACTAATTTAATGTGCAATAATTACAGGCATCTCCCAGTGGCCTCAATAGAGAAGGGGAGGAGCATCTTTCGGTACACGAGGATTTACAGGTAACCTCTATGTGAAGTGGAATCAAGAATCTATGTTGTGAATCGTGTTACGATATAAATAGTATTAAAAATAGGAATAAAGTTATAGTATATAAATTTATTTTTGTTTCAACTAACTACCAGAATTATTTGAAGAGGATAAAGTGTTCCTATAATGCAGGGTACGATGTTATCTATTAGCAATGCGGTGGATGTCTTGATGGTTGGAGAAGTGGTGGGCCATGGAAAATTGCACGATGTTGGTGATGATGTAGTTTTCCACCAGATGAAAGTTCCATCAGGTTATGTCATTGTTAATATCCTCAGTGTCATCAATGATACTTGCCCTCTCCTATTTCCTACCAGTTTCACGTGCATGTTGACCGATGTTGTAGGGATATTTACCATTTGGCCACTTTGTGAAATGCAGCATAGTAGCCACCTCAGGTAATATCTTGTTTGGAAATGTTTTACATGAAGTGTTGGCTTTGCATTACTATTATCCTATATGAATTATAGTAACACAAACTGTCTAAATTTTCTAGGTTGATGTGGTACGCCAAAAAATCAAGGCGGGCACCAAGTACAAAAGTGACACCGGACTCCATACACAAGAACCTGAAAAAAAACATACTTTGAAAGAGTTACCTTTGTTGCGTGTACTAGGAAAAGGAGGAAAAACTGATTGGATACAACTAACTTAATTATTTCAAAACAATATTATTAATTTAATGACAAAATTTTAATTGATATAATATTCGCTTGTTTTAATATAATAACACTGACATTAACATGTGCTTAAATTGTGAATTTGTTGGATTTAATCATGATTATAGTTGTCATAAGTGTTTTTAGTTTGAATGTGCCATGTTGTATCACAATGGGTGCATTATTCATGATTATACTTGTCACAAATGCTTTTTTTAATGTGCCATGTGGCATAGTAATGTGTTGATTATTCATGATTTTAGTTGTCACATGTTTTTTTTTGCCATGTGGCATCACAAAGGAATGATTACTCATGATTATACTAGTTTTAATGTGCCATGTGGCATAGTAATGTGTTGATTATTCATGATTTTAGTTGTCACATGTTTTTTTTGCCATGTGGCATCACAAAGGAATGATTATTCATGATTATACTAGTCTCAAAGGTTTTTTTTTGTTTGAATGTGCCATGTTGCACCACAATGGGTCGATTATTTATCATTATAGTTGTCACACTTTTTTTTTTTTTGTTTGTATGTGCCATTTGGCAGCACAATGACAACAATAGGTAATCATCACATCTTCTCCCCACTTTCTTCAACCATCATGTGAATTATTTATTTCCTCTATTTATAGCAACATACTAACCCCTTTCTTTATTTGTATTGTAGGAAAAAAACATATCTAGAACCGTATCGAGAGAATGGAGTAGGTAAGCATAAGAAAAATTAAAATCCCTCTTTTTAGTATGGTAAGTAAGTAATAGGTCTAGCACCTTTGTTATGCCTCTTATGCATTTCAAAGAAGAAGAAAAAACTGAAATACAACCATATGATGACCATGTTATGCAAAATTTCAACTTCTTAGAGAACTTGATGTGTATGTTGGAGCTATAGATTCAGCTATGGAGCAATTTTTTTACTTTGCTTGTCTAAAAATGTAGAATGTCACTAATGTTTAGAAAAGGCTAAGTTTTCCAAGACGAATCATGGTAGTCATTCTGATGTAGACATGCATGCAAATGCTATTTATTGTAAATTTCATGCAGAGTTTCACCTGAAAGATTAAAATAATAAGCAATATTTTTGGAAGATTGTGACTAGTGGCGTTGAATGCCACAAGGTTGTTTGAGGTGAAGATTTTGATGGTATAATTGTTCTCATGTATCAAGCTAATCTCTAGACTAAGCCACGACCACAATTTATCATAACATTTTTGAACGAAGAAAAAGAGAAATTTGTTCCATGTTAAAAATCAAATGAAGAAAACTGTGATGGCTTGTTATACCCTTAACATCTACACTTGTCATTACTACATCACGTATGACTGGATTATGGAGTAGCCAGTATGTCATGTGCATAATCCTTGAATAATCTTCAAGTATATCCATGGGTTTTCTCTTTTTTGTTAGTCCAATCTAATTAGGAGATTATGGATTGCTCTAACCTAATTATGGTTGTACTGTAGGGAATAACACTTCATTTGGAAACATCATTATGGAATTCTTCTCCCATGAAATGGCTTAACTATTATGTTTCGTCATTTCAGTATTGCAGTTATCATTTCTCATTTTGGGTGTGTTTTGATTTTATCTTCTGCTCAATTTCATTATTATTGTGTTGAATGACGTTGTTGCTTTCATTGGATGTTTGTTATTTCATGTGAGTGGTGATTTAGGCTACGTATCTGTTCATCCATGAACACTTCATCAAATTTAGTGTAGAGCTTGTGTTTTGATGAACTTTTTTAATGTGTTGAGTATCTCATGCATATATATGTAAGTTACGATGTAGTCTTCATTCCTTTCTTCTTGAACTGGCCATATTGTCCTCTTAAGATTTATATGTAAGCTGATTGTTTTTTGGAGATGTGCATATCTATTCATAGTTCATTTTTTTAACATAACTAATGACAAATCTTTATTATGCACAGTTTTGTAGGCTTTGTTTGGCTGGAAATAGGTTGGAGGAACTCACTCCATCCATAGCAGAGTTTGTTATTAAGTTGTGCATGGTACTTTTTACCTATGATGGCTCAGAATAAAAACCCGGGTAAGGATAAGAAACATACCAATCCAAATAGTCCATTCTATAGATGGGATATACAAAGTTTTATATACAATATTAACAACATATGGTTTAAGTCATTCCAAGCTTTAGTGAAGCTCCAACATTTCTATTTAAAATTTGAATCAATAGTCATGAGAATTATAGATATTGAATTAGGTAAAGGATCTGATAAAACTACCAAGGGAACATGACTTATTGGATCAAGAAAATATTGTATGTTTGATTTTACCAACATGGCATGTTTTGTAAGAGTGTAATTTTCCTTTATCACGTGTCACTGTCACTTTACATACTTCTACAATAATCACTGGATGTGGAAAGTTGCTAATTTTTTCCATTGAGATGTAAGAATGTGTGTTATATGGTAACTTATAATCACACTCATGATAAACCTACGAGCCTCACGACATACTATAAAGTTGACTATCTCACCAATTCATTCTCTCATTGAAAACAAAATAGACTTATTTTATCATACACATTCACTTTTAAACACGTTTAGGCATGCCACTCTTTTAACATATTTAAAATCACAATGTTCAACTAATGAAATTGTAGTTATAAACTATATACATATTAGTATTTATACTAGCATATGCATTTCTTGTAGTGATATTATTTAACATAAAAAAAATTGATATATGTTTTAGATGCATTGTAATGTAGCTAATGTTAACCCGAATGAATACATTTCATACATTACACTCAACTAATATGTTGTTCCTTTGATTAATTTTTAGCATGAAAATTGTTAGTGTTCTACGAATGTATCTTTAACAACTTGGAGGGTCAACATCTTAATGTTATTTATTGGTCAAATATCCCTTAAGAACTCTTAGACCTTGAGAGAATTCAATATTATCTTCTTCTTTCTTAATATCTAAGCTATTAAATTATAACAAAGTATAAGTATTTGATTGATTGAATATAATAATTAAGTGTATTTTGTTTGACTAATCCTTTCCGGGGTTTAAAAATGTTCATATAAAAATGAATATAAGAATTAAGTGTATTTTGTATTTTTTTCATGCTAACTATCCTTTGAGATTGGTCTTTTGTACCACTAAGGGTGAAGTCATCAAACAAGTTATTTTGCATGTGATAAGACATGGAAGGAGTGACTGTGCATTACCTTGAAACTGTAATTGTGCACTAAGGAACTGAAGAACTATTGTTTGTTTTGATATTTGTAAAGATAATAGTGAAGAGTGATAACCTTGGAAGGATTGAGAGAATTAATATTGAACATGCAGGAGGTTACTATATAGGAATAAGAGTCTAAGACATTAATAAAGCCTAGAAAGGCTTGTAGCTTGATATTCTTTCCTAAGTTTTCCTTAAGTAACAAATGATCATTCAATAATAAAATAATGGGGGTTATGGTATGACTATTTGTCCTAATTGAATTCTAATATATTTCCAACCTTCCAATATCTTCTGTAGAATACACACAGTGTGTATACCACAAACAACACTCAAGTAAGTATCCAACACTCCAAAGAAAGTGGCCAACACAATGAAGAAAGTAGCCAACACATCAAATTACTTCTGAAAAACAACAATAATGTAAACTACACTATTAAATAATAAAGTGTGTAGCATTATTCACTTAACTTGACACTCCTACATACTTACCATCTCATATTCAAAACCAAAATTGGCTCAAATTGGCTCAAACTAATATCTTTCCAACCTTCCAATCTCTTGGTGAATACGCAAGGTGTGTATACTTTGTAAAAACACTCTGAAACAAGTATTCAACACTCTAAAGCAAGTATCCAACACATGGAAGCAAGTGGCAAACACTCCGAGGAAAGTGGCCAACACTCCAAAGTAAGTAGCCAACACATCGAATTACTTCTGAACAACAATAATAATGTAAACTACACTATTAAATAATCAAGCTTGTAGCATTATTCACTTAACTTGACACTTCTACATACTTACCATATCATATTCAAAACCAAAATTGGCTCAAATTGGCTCAAACTAATATCTTTCCAACCTTCCAATCTCTTCTGTAGAATACACACGGTGTGTACACCACAAACAACACTCCGAAGAAAGTAGCTCACCGAAGCAAGTGGCCAACACTCCAAAGCAAGTAGCCAACACATCAAATTACTTCTGAACAACAACAATAACGTAAACTACACTATTAAATAGTAAATTTATCATGAAGAGAGGTTCATTGTCCTCAAATTTGAGGTACTCTTTTACATACGAATGCAAGTAGACTATACTCTAAAGAAAGTGGCCAACACTTCAAACAAGTAGCCAACACATCAAAATATATCTAAATAACAACAATAACATAAACTACACTATTAAATAGTAAATTATGTAGCATTATCCATAACAATTAAAACTTGCAATCAATTGACATATTGAACATCTCAATAACCTAACATATCTATGTTCGTGACATATGAAATATGGTAGACTATATACTCCAAGCAAGTTGAGTAAAGCACCTATGTCCTATAAGACAATTATCTTAATGAATAATTCCTTGTGTATTTTTATATCTTTTATGGTATACACACAGTGTGTATATCACAATCCAAAATACCACAAAGTGTGTATATTGCTTTTGTATTTTTTTATCTCTCTTATATGGTATACAAACTGTGTGTATATCACAATACAAAATACCATAGTGTGTATATTTCTTGTGTATTTTTATCTCTCTTTTGTGGTATACAAATCATGTGTATATCACAATCCAAAATACCACAATGTGTATATTTCTTGTGTATTTTTTTATCTCTCTTCTTTGGTATACAACCGTGTGTATATCACAATCTAAAATACCACACGTGTGTATATTGTTTGTGTATTTTTTATCTCTCTTTGTGGTATACAAACCGTGTGTATATCACAATCCAAAATACCAAAGTGTGTATATTACTTGTGTATTTTTTTATCTCTCCTTTGTGGTATACAAACCGTGTGTATATCACAATCCAAAATACCACAATGTGTATATTACTTGTGTATTTTTTTATTTATTTTATGTGGTATACAAACCATGTATATATCACAATCCAAAATACCTTTGTGTGTATAATACTTGTGTATTTTTTTATCTCTTTTGTGGTATACAAATTGTGTGTATATCATAATCCAAAATACCACATTATTTATATTTCTTGTGTATTTTTATCTCTCTCTTTTGTGGTATACATTATGTTTATATCACAATCCAAAATACCATAGTGTGTATATTGCTTGTGTATTTTTATCTCTCTTCTGTGGTATACAAACCGTGTGTATATCACAATCCAAAATACCACAGTGTGTATATTACTTGTGTATTTTTTATCTCTCTTTTGTGGTATACAAACCGTGTGTATATCACAATCCAAAATACCACAGTGTGTATATTGCTTGTGTATTTTTTTATCTCTCTTATGTGGTATACAAACCATGTATATATCACAATCCAAAATACCTGTGTGTGTGTATATTGCTTGTGTATTTTTTTATCTCTTCTGTGGTATACAAATTGTGTGTATATCATAATCCAAAATACCACATTATTTATATTTCTTGTGTATTTTTTATCTCTCTTTTGTGGTATACATTATGTTTATATCACAATCTAAAATACCATAGTGTGTATATTGTTTGTGTATTTTTATCTCTCTTATGTGGTATACACACAGTGTGTATATCAAAATTCAAAATACCACAATGTGTATATTACTTGTGTATTTTTATCTCTCTTCAATGGTATACAAATCATGTGTATATCACAATCCAAAATACCACAATGTGTATATTGCTTGTTGATGCAACCTAGAATTTACCAAGAATAGCCCAGGTGCGTTGGCACATCACTCAGCCTAGACTGAGCACACACCCAAAGTGCATAATGGTACCAGGCCCCTCCTTAGAGTTTTTATGTAGGATGTGAACATGATGAAGGGTTAATGCATTCATTTCCATAAACAATATAACTTTCCATAGAAAGAACTTATTCTAGATCTAGTTCTTTAAATAATCATGAATCAAACAATAACATAATGAAACTATCCATGCAATAACTAATACGATTACGTTTGACACTATTGATCATCCAATATGCTCCATTATATTAAACACAGTGAATACACAAAAGCTTCTTACAATAAATTGTACCATAGCTTATGTGCGCATCGAATTGGTAGCATAACTCCATGATAGATCTCTTTCCTCTCTCCACACATACATATATATCTCTCTCTATATATTTAAACTACACAGCTCACTACATATTTATAAAGGTGGGGACTTTCCTTCACTGCTTACATAATTCCCAAAATAGGTCACATGCTGAAAATAGCCATGTGCCTTTACAATAATAGGCACACATGCAAGTGCGCTAATAATAGACCTCTTCTAGTTAATGGCAAGTGGTAATTCTATTATTAATCAAACCCATGCAAAGTGTTTAGTAGTCGGTCTTCCAAGAATAGCATTTGTGTGCCACCCAAGTCTCCATTTGATTGTGTGTCCTACATGCTATCTCCAAAAATAGACTATAACCATGAAAATGGCTAAGTCTCGGTTTAGTCCTTGTCTTTCATGCACATTTCCTTCCCATTCCTTTTGCACCTTCAAAATGCCTAACTCCCACACGTGAATCTTTCAGGTGTCCTCGCTCAATAGCATACTCTGTCTGCTCAACATTATCCCACACTATACTTGTATTGCCGCCTAAAGTAATGGTACCTTTTGATATTTAAAGAATAAAGAATGACAAATGGAATAATTTAAATAATTTTTATTCAAAGAATGAATTTTATTCGCAACATCATCTATCTCAAATGGGAGAATCAACTCTAGATATTCTTCTTTTATTTCTACCTCTAAGGTTTGCCACTCATTCAGTGTGACTTCTACCTTTTCTGGAATATCCGCTGCAATAGAGTCTAACTCATCTTGTGTGATCTCGTCCTTCTCACTCTATAATACTAGAACAATGTTAGACATTGCATACATTCTTCCTTCTAGAAGATCCATCTTTTTGTTATCATCTTTTCAAATTCATCCAATCTTTCCTTATGGGGCTCTTGGGCCGTTGTAAGGGCCTCACGCTTTTTCTTTGCTAATGCCAATCTCTCCACGCACCCCAATGTCTCATCCTTCATTTCCTTCATGACTTCATTTTCCTCTACCATGGTCCTGATTCTTATGACTACCTCTGGAGCTGCACAAATATTCAAATGTGGTCTACTTTCTTTAGCTCCTCCTGCAAGGTTTGGAGCAATTCCTCATAAGATGAAATCATCCTAACCACTGAAACCTTTGCTCTCTCTACTTCCTACTTAGGGTCCTTTGGCGTTGGCATGTGAATAGGTCCATCCTCAAGCACTAGATCAACCAAGGTATGCACATAATGCATAGCCGAGGGAACCTTTTAGGTACCTTGGACTCCAAGTGGGGTCTTGTTTTCATGACATGATCTCTAATCTCCTCTGCCATTCTGACGAATACCTCATTTTTCTTTTATTCTATGTCCTTTTCTCCTTTTAGGCATGCTATTTCAGCATCTTTTGCCTTGTTTTCTTCTCTTAGCACCCTAATAGTGGCAGATTTATCTACATTCATGTGTTCCACCTCGATAGATACTTTCACTAAGGCATTACTCACCTATTCATCGAGACATAACCTTAGGTTTGATGGTTCTATGCCTATTTTTGGTGCCTTTTTCAATCTTCTGGATACACAGGATTCTTCACATACATCAAAATGTGGCTCATCTATGTGAGTTTACATGGACCAGGAAAGTTGTTTCCTTGTGCGTGTGGTTGCCATGTCGGGGTCCATAAACTCCCATCCATACAAGTCCTTGAGGCCCACTGTATTTTGGAATGGGCGTGAGACAATTTTACATGTGTCCTCATCATAACCCATTTGTAGAACATTGTATTCCCACTTGTGCACTTCATCCTTGGCCCCTTAGGTACCGAGTGTCCAAGGTTAGAGTTAGATCTTTAGTGTGTTGGGTGGTGTCATGTTCGGCTCTTCTACCTCTTTTCATCCTTTTTCTTCATTTCTCATGTCTTCATCCCTTAGCTCTTCCATGTCCTTTGGTTGTGTAGGAGATATGGTCGTGCTTTCTGCAAACTCCTCTGCCTCCTCATTTAGCCTCAGCTTCCTCCTTTTCCTCCTAGTTATCTCCTTATGAGGAGAGAGTCGAGCGACCTCCTAATAGACTAAGGAGTCCCCACACCTTGGGTACTTGTTCTTTTGAATAACCTTTTGAATCGACGCTCTCCTTGGACCTGCATCCAAGTCTCTTCTTCTTCTTATACCCGTGGTGGGGTACCCAGCATGCTCATTATCTATTTTGTCTATAGGCTACCTCAGCCTCTATGTACCAAGCCACCACTATCTTCTCATTCTTCTTCTTCCTCCTCCACCACTATGGTTTCTGTAGATTGTGGGGATGGCATGTTCTCCACCATTTTCTTACTTTTTGGTGGCCCTGGGAGCATGAATTCATTCTCTACATACTTGTTACCCTCCAACTTAGGCTTAAGTTTAAGATATACAAGCATGTCTCTAATATCCCCAATATCCAAGCTTACAGGCTTTATGTTTATCACATTTGATATGAGCCTTTCAATATACATTTTCCATCCTAGATGTACATATATCTTTCTTAAAGTGTGGTAGTTGCAATCTACCTTATCCGCATTTAATTTCATTTGATTTGCATCAAGTGAATCGGTGACTGATTCCTAGAAGTAGTGCACTGAAGGCATAAGAAGTTTACACCATGGGCCCCAAGTCCCATCTCTCATAGAAAATCGTGTGATGCGAGATATGTTGGTACACCATGAATTGACTAAATTTACCACTACTGATGGTAACTCCTTAGGAATGCACCACTCTTCTTCAAATGCCGTATGGAATCATTCATACCACACATCTTCCCTCTGTTTAAATGGTCCACCCATTGACCCTTGCATAATTACTTCTTGAAACTTTCTACGAGGGATTTTTCTCCTTGGGGTACTCCCAAATCTTTTCCTTTGGCTTATCGGGCACTCCAATTTCCATAAATACTATTGACAACAAGATAGCACCAAAACTGATTCTTTCATAGGTGCACACTTCCTTGATGATGGTCTCGTAATGTAGCCTGCTATGTTATAGACTACCCTTGTGACATCTTCCTTGTGACATGGAGCCACATTGTATTCACCTACTGACCATCTCTCCTAATCATTCAACTTTGTCACGGGTGCGCAACGCCATTACCACTGGGTAGTTCTTCAATTTTTTGATGTCTATTCCATGTGGACCCTTTGTATACCCCATTTCCTTTCATGTTTCCATGATCGCTACCTTATCAGTTAGGTCACTTTCCAGATCTACCCATGTCCCCTTTAACCTTGTTAGCATCGAGATAGTGTTGTTGTAATCCTTACCCTTCTTCCGAAAAAGTAGAAGAAGTCCTCATGGACTCTGCTCATGAGCCACTAGTATAGAGATTCATATTTTCCAAAGTATGGGAGCTCATACAACTGGTATACTCCTACTTGTTTCAAAATCTTCTCCCCAACGTCATCATATACTGGCATATCCTTCATCGTGTGCTTGTTGGTCTTTGTACTCAACAACGCGTCTAATTCTTTCTTATTATCATAGGTTCGGTGGTTGTAATCACTCACCTTACAGCTACGTATGTGGTAATCCTATTCTTTCCCAATTATAACACCTTTGGATACTACATCTCTGAGAAATTTCTCTCAAGAGAAATTTCAACTTCTACCTCCACTTTCTTCTTTCCTTTGGCTCTTGTAGCAGGTGCTTTCTTTGGTTTCATCATCAAATCTCAAGTTTCTATCCTCTATAGTGAATAAATCCAAACCCTAGTTGGAGTCTGGTGCACCCTAGTTCAAAACCACGTGCCCTAGCTCTCTTTTAGTGCATCTCTTCACTCAAACCCTTCACCAATGGGGACACAAGCTTCTTCTACGCACAAATCCGCTCTCCACATCTGGTTTCACACTCTTTTCACCTCAATACTCTTTTCTCAACTCGGTCACACTTAGCTCATTCAAATTGTCATGATTACAATGGTAAAAATGAACTCGCATCACATCCTTATATAGATTTTCAAAAAGTTAGTGCATTTATTACTCCTTCACCTACCAACAATCCTCTTATTAATTGACTATTTTCACACTTTCATGTGGTACATCTTCATGCCCAAGCTATAACCTTCTAGCATGCCATCCTACCTTCTATAGATAGACTTCTCTTCAACACATTCCTATGCACCCAAGTACCTTGCCACTGTACCTTTCCTTGGTAGTCTCCATGACCTCTATTTACCTCGTGTTATACGTGTTCCTTCATTTATCTCCATCTATGCTCCTTGTTTTTCAAAGAAATATTATTTTTAACAACTCTCCAAACTTGAATAACACCTGTAGTAGTTTGTTCCTTTATGTGTACCCATTTTTCAATAGCCACCCCACACAAATGGTATGTGCAGTCCTCTGCGCATAAAAATTCTTCAAATGGTAATTATCTTCCAGTGCACAAATGCGCTTATTACACAAAACACCAACTAAATTGACAAAGCATAGCGACAAAGAAGGAAATACATTAAGGGAATACATAATTGAAAACCTAATCTAAATGGAAACACTACCTTATTACAAACACCAAGAAGACTTATTTATAGTAGGGCTTCATCCTACTCTCGTTGAAGTAACCGAGTAATCGTATTCCATCAAGTGCACCTCTAACTAGCAAGCACCTATTTCAAGTATGTGAGTGATAACATACGGTCCCAACTAATGTAATTTAAGTTTTCCTAGATGGCACAAAAACTTAGAATCATAAAGAAGCACCATTTATCCAATCTCAAACATTTTGTCCCTGATGTGCTCATGCCATGCTTTCTTCCTCGCCTTTTCTTGCTTCTGAATCCAACATGCTATTGTTTGTCTCTCATCCATCTTGATCAACTTTTAATCCATTCTTCTAATGCTTTCTCATCAACTAGACCTCCAATATGCATAATACATAAAGAAGGTAACATGAATTCCATAGGAAGAACTACTTCCGTGCCAAACACTAACTGAAATAGTGTG
This sequence comes from Taxus wallichiana var. yunnanensis, assembly GCA_018340775.1. Classification (NCBI taxonomy): domain Eukaryota; kingdom Viridiplantae; phylum Streptophyta; class Pinopsida; order Cupressales; family Taxaceae; genus Taxus; species Taxus wallichiana. Next base: position 131,196,747 of record CM031241.1, read on the forward strand.
GCCTTGTTCAACCTTTTATATGTTTTTCTATACACCCAAAGCATGACAGTAAAACTTTATCATCCCAATATTTCCTTCCAACATCACAAATTTTTGTCAATGTCTGGCTCAAAATTTTGTTGAAGGCCTCAAGCAGTGCTATTTTCCTGAGGATGATAGGGTGCATTCTTATGGTGTGCAATCATAAATTCATCCAATAATATCCTGATTGACTCATTCAAAAAATGTGTTCCCCTATCACTTGTTAAACTCAGCGGGCATCCATATCTTGTAAGAATATTTTCCCATAAAAACTTGGTTGTTGTAGTTGTATAATCCTTAGTAAGTGTTGCTTCTGCTCTCCTGGTGAGATAATCTATGTAAGTGATGATGTAGCGTGATCCAGTTCTATGCGCGGATGGCGAAATAGGACCCATAAAGTCTATTTCCCATTTTTCAAACGGTTCTGCACTAGAAATAGGTCATAAATGCATTTCATCTCTTTTCCCGTTTGCCAAGGCAAGGCTGAAAATGATCACAAGCCTTGTAATATGCCTTATAATCCTTATATAGGGTCTCCCACCACAATCCAATGAGCATAATTTTTTGCTTGCGGTGGCTTCACCTACATAGTGTCCACTTACAACACCACCATGATATTTTTCTATGATATTTATGTGCTCATGCTCCAATACACATCGGCATGATACTTCATCTCGGCCTAACTTGTATAGGTCACCACTAATCAACATAAAAGGTGACACACGAATTCCAAGTTGTTTTTTCTCTAAGGCTTTTAGTCCTTCTAGTGCCACACCAATATGTAGAAAGACATCAATATTCTCCAAGTCTCGAAGGTGCACATGTAACTTCTACAATTGTGCATCTCGGCATTGTGTCTTCAATTGTTTGTGCATCTTCCCCTAACTGTATCCTTGATAAATGGTCTGGTCTAGAATTACTTTTCCCTAGTTTTACCACAACTGTAAAATCAAATTCTTGGAATAAGAGAACCCATCGACATATGCATCCCTGTAAGATGAGGTCTTATTTACCAAGTATTTTAATGCCATGTGATCGGTATAAAATACAAATGGTGTTGCTAGCAGGTATTGTCTAAATTTATGTAGTGTATAGATCATCAACAAGGCCTCGTGCTCAGTAGTTGTATAATTTTTCTCTATAGGGGTCAAATTTCTACTATAAAAATAGATAGGATGATCTATAATACCTTTTCCAGTGAGCCAACACCGTGCCAATGGTCATGCCAAAAGTGTCCACATGTACATGAAACGGTTGGTCCCATGAGGGAAAGTGCAGAATAGGCGTTGTGGTAAGTTTCTCCTTCAATGGCTCGAATGTGTGTTGTTGCGGTCCCCCAATAAAATGTCCCTTTTTCCTTTTAGTAACTCTTCCATGGGTGTGGCAACCTTAGCATAGCCTTTGATAAATTTTCTATAATACCCAGTGTGACCTAAGAATCCACACACTTCACTTTGATTGGTAGGCTCTTCCAGGCCTATAATAACTGCAACCTTAGTTGGATTGACCAACAAACCTTCCTTGCAGATGGTATGCCCTAAAAAAGTGCCAAATGGTGTAGTAAATATGCACTTCTTGATGTTTAAGTAAATGCTTAACTATCTACATCTTTCAAACATTAGGCACAAATTTCACAATGATCCTTAACAAGTCCATACACCATCGAATCATCCAAGTAAACCTTCAAAAAAATTTGGATGAAATCCTTGAATACTTGAATAACTATGTGCAAAAATACAGCAGGCATGTTTTCAAATCCAACGGCATCACAATATAAGCAAAAGTCCCCCATTCAATAGTGAAAGTCATTTTCTCTTGATCCTCATGTGTAATTCAAACCTAATGATACCTAGAGAATCCATCTATAAATGAATATATTTCACGCCTTGCGACACCTTCTAGTATCTCTTTGTGAAGGGCATAGGAAAAGGATTAGTGACACATGTAGCATTAGTTCTCTCCGTAATCCACACAAATCCAAATATGACCATCCTTCTTTATACTAAAAACCATGGGGCTAACCCACTAAGACTCTTCTAGGGGCTTGATGATGCCAAATCTCAACATGTTATCAATTTATTTTTTAGCTTTGATGCACAAGTTAGGGTTCATTCTATAGGGTCTCTTCTCGACGGTTGCACACCTTCCTTAAGCTTGATCTTCATCTCTCTCAACGATTAATGTATGCCTTTTAATTCATGCCATCCCTACGAAATAAGTCCTAAAACTCCCGTAGTAACTCTATGATTTTTTCCACTTCAAAGTCAGACCAATAATCCCCAATTATGGCCTCGTTAGGTTCAGTATCCATGCCAATATTCACTTTCTTTGTCTTCATAGGTTCATGATATGCGCACGTACTCTTATCTGAATTTTCCAAGACTTCATTCATCCCTGTTGAATGATCGACATCCAAATTTTCTACTTCTTCATCATCCACTATGTAGACCATCTTTCCTTTTTCTTTCTCAAAGCAAGAGAGATGAAGTAACATGGAACTTGTCTCTTCTTATTCATCAAAACGTACTCCTATGTCTATCTCACAAAATAAATCATGAATGAGTTCTTCCAATTTTGCACTATCTCCCATAGTTAAGCGCTTTATAACCCTTAATGCCTCTTCTACTGGAGGTTTAATGGAGAAGTAGTCAAAAGTCTGGATCATTCCAGACAATCAAATCCTTCTAATTTCCAGTCTCTCTATGTAGCTCCACATATACATACCAAATGTGTGCGCAACCTTGTAAAGTGGAATAAATTTGTTCACCCAGAGTGAAGGTGGTAAAGCTTCCTGCCCCTCTGTCTAGAGTCTCTCACACTACTGAACGTGGTGTTGAATAGGTTGATTACCATGATAAGTGCATATTTGAGTAGGTGCATTGCTCTGTAAAACCAAGTAGAGAGAGCAATCCTGATCTCATTCCATTCCATAAGATTATCTCTGTGAACCACCCACCAGCCGTGCTGTTGTCCCACGTAGGGTATATGCTAACATATTTCTTCTCTCAACTTGGTCTATCCACTGCTCCTCCATGGATCGTAGGAATACTGTAGGATCTTCTTCTCCAGTGTACCGAGGTACATGGTTATTACCTATTCTTCTAATGGAATGAAGTCCACTTTTCCATGTAAATGTGCTTCTTACTTCATGCCCTACCAACTCATAAGTACCATGAGCCCAATTATCACAAGAAATAATCGTAGTATCACTAATAGATTATGCATCTTCCCACTGAAGGATTCCCTCCTTAGATGGCTCAATAACCTCCGGGTCTCGAATGGCACACACATAGATCTTATTTAAATCTTCCTCACTCAAAGGCTCAACATACGGCATAGATTTCCCATATATTAAAGGGATTATAACCCTTTCCTCCTTATTCTCAAAACTAATATATCCTTTTTGAACCATAAATCAACATTATTTGCATAACACCAAGGGCACCAAGCATATCCGGGAAACTATCTTCCGCAAATGCTAAAACCTTAAAATCCCTAGTGAATTTTTCCCCTTGTATAGTAATGGATGTATCTTTTAATACTCCTATAGGAGTGGCCTTAGTCTGATTAGCCATAAATAACACATTGGAAAATGATTGTAATGGAGGTCTCCCCATCTAAACCCATCCATCTAAAGTAAGAACATTAACTTCCATGCCTATGTCAATCAATATGTTGCTCAACAACCATCCACTCACAACAACATTGGATGATCTCCTTATCATAGTTTATGCTATCAAGGGGAAGATTCACATGCAGGATCTTCTGTCCACTCTCAATACTTGCACATAGAGTGTTTCTCTTCAGCCAATTCCCTAACAACTGAATGATATTCTCCTAGCACAACATTTTGTAAACCTCTGTTAAGTCATCAATATCGATTGGACCGTCTCTACTACCTTATTTTTTTCTATCTTCCATGATTGCTCATTTAAACACTATATTTCACCCTAAATATTTTTGATGAACTCCATGGTCTCTTGATAAACCTCCTTCTAATGGGTGGGATTTGGGTACCTTGCATATAAAAACTTGTTGGTGCTCAAAATGGTCTCGCCCCAATTTTCCTTTGAAAATTTATTGATTTACGGCCTTTGTCATTTTCCCCTTCCCCATGTTGTGCTTGGTTAATCTTTATGGCCATTTTTAATTTGTTCCTAGGTTGTAAATCACTTAAGAGTCTATATTTTGAGTCTCCCATGCTCTATTCCTTCAAAACTTAGGTTCCCCATGTTTTTTGTTCTCCATGGTCGGGATTTGTTTTCCTTATCATTTCTACCCTAAGTACTTGAAGAAAATGAATGGATGTATCCTTGAAGAACATATTTGAGCCCTGTAACATTTCTAATTTTTCGTCCTTGAAGAAAATTTCATTCCTAGGCTCAAATGGTCATTTTTCTATATTTTACGGTTTGACGGTGTTTCTCCCGGTCAAATTTACATCCTTGTATCTACAAGGGACATGGCACCTTTTGGTTGGATGTGGCTCAACTGGGTACTTAGAAAAATTCATGAAAAGCCTTAACTCAAAATTTGTCCACGTGGAGGCACGACACTCATTTGAAGATCTACTTTTGGTTTTTCCTTGGAGTAGCACGGGAGGACATGTGGAGGCTTCCGTTGCTTGGCCTAGACTTAGACAAATTTTCATGCATTGGAGCAAGGTTTGGTGGAACAGACATGTGGCAAGCTCACGCTCATTCAAGGTCTCCACTTTGGGCACCATCTTGAAGTTGCACCATGAAGACACGTGGAGGAACCACGCATGTTTGGGGACCGACCCTTGAGTTTCAATTTAAAGAAGTGCAGGATGACATGTGGAGGCCTCCACTTGCTTTGCATTTTACTTAGAGTTTTCAATGGCCAAAAGGAGACTACCTCGGAGCATGACACGTGGCACCTTCCACTGAGCTTCAAGCATTCAGTCAAACCTTGCTAGAGTAAGACACGTGGTGAGCCCATGCTCATTCAAGGTATCAAATTTTTGGGACCGCCTCAAGGTGTGCCATGGTGACATGGTAGTTTGAAAAGTCAAAAAGGGAGGCAGACCATCAGAGGTAACTTGGATTTTTTTCCTCCTTAAGGATTAAAATTTCAAAATGGCCCACAAGCCCGATGAGGGAAATAGTCAATGTTTTTCCCTAGTCAATGGTGGAGGTGCGGGCTGGGAAATTTGGAAAAATTTCCTTTTGAGAAAAAAGAGTCAAAAGTAAAAAAGGAAGCGCGGCACCACTCCAATCACATTTGGACACATGTTAGGCTCGAGAGTTGTGGGGAAAATTTGGAAAATTTTCCTTTTTCCAAAAAGAGAGTAAAATGGTAGAATTTGAGTGCGGTTCCACTCCAATCATATTTGGACACGTGTCAAGCTCATTTCCCGAGGGCGGAGGTGTGGAGAAAATGTGAAATTTTTCCATTTTTTCAAAAAGTTGTAAAAATCAAGGAAGCCCCGGGTCTTTTCTAAAGTTTGAAATTTGCCACATGGACGGCCCAAATTCAAAGTAAAGATCAATGGCGTTGTGAATCTAAATCTGATTTCCCCCCTTTTTTCTCTAAAACATGTCTAGAAGTGTGAATCTCCATGATTTCTTGGTCTTTTCTACACGCCAAGCAAAGAAGGAAGTTAATGTTGATATCGAAGTTTGGTGGGAAGATCTGGAGGACGTCTTTCACCATTAAAATGGTCTGACTTTCATGCCCGATCAAATTTTCTATTTTTCCTCTCCCGAGCACGCAAGGGGCCAGATTTGATAGATTAGGGGTGGAAGTGGTTGGAAAATTGAAGGAAGAGTGATCTACCAGAGAAAGGAGTTGAATGCAGGAGGAATTTGATGAAATCTACCCCTCGAGCACCTGGAGACTTTTGTAGATCTGATTCTGTGAATCATGAAAGAATCATGGTGAGCATTGGTGCATTAAACATTTTTTATCTTTTGGGGAGAGGAGGCTCTATTGTAAATTCTATAAATGGCATGAATTTTTTGTGCAAATGGTTGGAGTGTGAGGGGTCTAGACTGATTTTTCTAATCGAAAGCTTGATAGAGCCCATCCCTTTTGAGAAACCATTCAAGAAGCTTGTATATCTCTTTTGTATTAAAATCTGATCATGTCAAGGTGGTTGCAAGTGTACAACCATTGACAAGCTCTGAGATTGTTCTAGAAACTTTCCCCTGTTGATAGATTTAATAAAATTTGAGTTATTTTTGTGTTGTCTTGAGAAAAATGTGTTGATTTTACTTTAAATGTATGAAAATAGTTTTTCTTGTTTCTGTTGCAATATTGTATTAAAATTTGATTCAATCACACAAGCCTCAATCCTTGTGATAGTTTAGTGGCATCTACAATTCCATTTCTTAGAAGATATTTCATTTGGGATTGGAATAAATGATTTAAAATCACTTTTCTCTCATCTATTGACAGAGATTTTTTGTAAGCCTTTGGGTGTACCTTAGGCGTGATTTGGCTTAGACCTTGATGCTTTGTTGGGTTTTCTAACTCGAGCCTTCATGATAGAATCTCAGATATTGTGTGAAAGAGTGCTAATCTGGGCCTCCATTGAAGCACATATTCTAGTTGAAGAAACATTTTAGCTATTCGTGGCATTTTGTTAGTCTGAATTTCCATTTTGTAAGGTTCCTCAAGGATCTAGTGAATCTAGTTTCACCCTACCCCACCTCCCACCAAAAATTCATTAAAAACAACTAATCTTACCCATCCTACCCTTGTTTTTCATGTGTGTATGCCAATGCACAATCCTCATCACCTAAACATGCAGAAGCAAGCAGGGTCTCAAATGTCTTTAGTAACCTTTGCCTTGTTGTGAAGATATCTCCATGATCTAGAAGTGATAACTCGTGAGAGTCAGATATGGTGTGTTGATCATATTTTCCCCAAGGTATTTTCTATAAAATCTATGCAAAAGAAAGGTACATGTATCTCCTTTCATATAACAGAGGTTACAAAATAGGTTCTCTTACCTTGGTTGAAAGGCACAACCTAAAATAGTTAGGATCAAATCACATCCTTTTTAATGTGCTACCCACTCTTTTCAAATCCTGAGTGATAACAAGTCAGATAGATTGCTTCCCGGCTACAAAATGACATACATGATTATCTATCTTCCTCTCGAGTTTGTTTTCTAATCCATGATGATGCTCGATCTTTCAAGGAGAATAAATTTTGGTACCAACATAAATGGTGTCATTGTTGGGGATTATTGTGATCTCAGTTCATCTTCAAACCCTGGTAAAATTCCTTGTATGCTCTAAAGTGCCAGAAATCTATTTTAAATATTATCTTGTGTTTGGTCCTGTATGAAATTTCAAGTTACAAGTGTTGTATGCAACTTTTCTAGTCTCTACAAGTTTTTCACTGGTATTCACTGATAAATCTTGGTAAAGGAAGGTCAGAGCTTTCATCTCCGGTTTATAAGTGTTGACAGAGCATATTTTAGTGCATTTGCACAACTAAGGTGGAAATCCTTAGTGGTGACTCCTGATTGATTTGATTTTGATAAGGACCAGTGTCTTAAACCTCTGTCAAGTAAGATTTGTTACTAATATTTGCAAAGCTGGAAGGAAGAAGATATTTCTTTGCTAGAGATCCTGCTAGGACATTGTTTCCTGAGTTAGGAAAAGCAAAGTTAGAAGGAAGAAAATCTTGGAGAGTTGTGGGGAGAAAACAAACAAGAAGAGGGATCTCCATTGATGAAAGTGAGTGGCCTATCATTGAAGACTACCATTCAAGTGACTCTAAATTAGGTAGCCTCTTTGTGGAATTGAATTCTCCAATTGGAGAGGGGCCTTCATTTGATTTTGAAAGGTTTTTTCACACTCTGCTCCTATATTTTCTGAAGTTAATAGGGATTTCCAAGAAGCTAGGCCTTTAGGGGGTATCCATTTTGAAAATTATACTCCTATGTTCCAAGGGCCCTCTGCCCCTCATCAATTTTCTTCTCCCCAAGATCACCTCCTCAAATCAATATGGCTCAACCCAGGCCTCCATTTTTTGTAAACACCTTTGGACCTATAAATTTTGTGGGAATGGCTGGTTACCCAAATGTAGTACCTCAAGATGTAAGGAACAGGCTACCAAAGTTCTAGGAAACAATGCTATAACTGGTGACCAACATCTGAAGCTCTTTCTCAATATGATGGAAAACTTTGAAATTGAGCATGAGGATGTATACATCAAATTGTTTTGTCCACACTTTAGAAGAGGATGTCAGGGACTAGTATAAAGCATTACTAGATAACTCTATTGATTCTTGGGCTGAAATGAACAATGCATTTAGATTACAATATGGTGATAGGACTGACCCTAGGTTTCTTCTATCAGAGTTTGAAAACATCAAGAAGAACCCCAATGAGTTAGTACATGACTTCAATACAAGGTTTAATAAAACTTTGAGGAGATTTCTGTCAGGATAAGGCCTTGTGATGAGTCATGTTTGATCAAATACACTGATGCATTTGATAAAAAGGTTGCATATTACTTAAGAGACAAGAACCCCACAAATTTGAGGTAGGCCTTCACCATGGCTTTGCAAATAGAGAACAACATCAAGGAAATTGGGAAGCCTCCAAAGAGGGAAGGTGTAAAGCTGGTTAACCTAGAAAAACCTCAAACAAGAAAGGTTGTTGATTTAGAAGAAGTTGTGAAAACTTTGGTAGGGGTTGTCAAGGAGATCTCCTACAAGCTAGCCTAAGCTGAGAAAGGAGTTGGGAAAAGTTCACAAGGACAACACAAGCAACAAGGCCAAGATAGATTCACAAATCATCAAAGAATTGATGACAGAGGCAAAGGACCTTGGGTTTGGAAGTAGGGATCCCCCAGAGAAAATAGAATGGTGCCTGATCCTTTGGCTACTAGAGTTGTTGTGGTGGAGGAGACAAATGTCATTGATTGGTGTGACAAATGTTTCATGCCTCATGATCCTTGTGAAGAAGATCAGCAAGAAGAAGAAGAATCGATGATGACAATGATGATGATGTATGCATGATGGGTTGTTCCACTAGTTCACAACAAGGGGCAACTTCAACTAAGGTGATAAGTTCCTAGAACTTGCTGCCACTTTTTGGGACTGCATTCATAGGGTACCTATTCTTCCTCCCTCTCATACTTTAGAAGTAGATAATGTACAAGATTTTGAATTTCCCAATAATGACTTTGAATATTTAAGGGATTTAATGATAAAAAAGTATGATGGAGGAATCCCATCTGAGGAAGATAAACAGATTCTTTGATGAATGTTGTTGTGGCTCAAGAGAAGGAATATAACACAAGAAGTAAGGTTGTCAAAGGAGCAGGACCTCAAGTCAAGCCTAAAGCTCCCTTACTTTCAAACATTCCTAAAGAGGCCCCCAAGAAAGATACATTTGTCAAAAGCCCTGTAGTTCCAAACAAAAATCATACTCCTCCCCATGCCCAAATTGTCAAGAATCATGTACCACCTAATGAGTGTGTTGGATTTCCCTCTAATATTGCCTTGCCAAGGAATGTCCCATATGACATTTCCCAAGTATTGAGTCAAATCAAAGTCTTTTTCCAATTTTTGAGTTGCTTAGGATTCCTGAGCACAAAAAGAGAGCATTTGAATACTTGGGGTTGAAAGAAGAGAAGATTTCCCTAGGTAGAAACATAAACATTGTGGAGACTCCTCCAATCATTGAAGAACAGAAGCACCACCAACATAGAAGAGCTAGATGAACCACCTGAGGTCTATTTGGGAACATCCTTGGTGGAATCTTAGATGAATGTGGATCCATTCTTCACCACTTTGATCATTAAGGATAGACTACTACATAACTACATGTTTGACTCAAGGGCATCATGCAATGTCATGCCTTTGGAAGTCATGAATGAGCTAAACATCAAAGTGATAGTAGCATATGGGAAGTGCACTACCATGGACTCCAGAGAAGTGCCAGTATTGGGATGTGTGAAGGTTTAGGTAGTGCAGCTTGCAGCCTACCCAAATAAAAACTTAAAACTTGATGTTGTCATTGTTGATTGCCTAGCCAAGTGGGGCATGTTACTATCAAGAAAATGGGCTACAAGTGTTGGTGGGAGTGTCTAAATGGATATGTCTTATGCTACCATTCCAATTGAGGGCAGCCTTGTCAGGTTGTATGGGGAAAAGAAAATGTTGCATCTTATTGAGGATCCCAACAATGCATCCTATGAAGTATTGTACACAAATGTTGATGCTGACAAATTTGTGGGATTTGCTGATGGAAAGGAGCACAAGATTGAAGAATGCAAATGCCTTGAACAAATAGGCTCTCCCTGGACTCTGTTGTTTGATGGAGCTTGCTCCAAATTTGGGAATGGTGCTAGTATTGTTCTACTTTCTCCTGGTCAGAAAATTTGTTTTCTCCTTCAAGCTTAAACTTTGAATGCACTAACAACATTGTTGAGTATGAGGCATTGTTGCTAGGTTTAAGAATTTCTTGGAAATATGGTGTCAAGGACATTATTGTCAAAGGAGATTCAGAGTTAGTTGTCAAACAAATCAGAAGACTGTATGCTACAAAGAATCAGTGAATGAAATAGTATAAACATGCAGTTTGGGATCTTATTGAGATGTTTGATTCATTCAACATAGTGCATCATGATAGGAGATTCAATGACTTAGCTGATAGGATTGCAGTGTTGGGGTCTCTTGGTTTGACAATTGTACAATGTCCCCATATTGTGAATATGAAGTTGAGGTATTGACAAGACCTTCTGTTCCTGACAATATCAAGCATTGGCAGGTTTTTGATGATGATGCTCAGATCAGAAGATTCCTACAAAACAAGGGAGAATTTTTTGATCAAAGTATTGATTGGGAGCCAATGGTATGTGCAACAGAAGGAAAGGAGACCTTTTTTGGCAAGGGTATCATCCAGTTGAAGACCAACACTATTCCTAGAGGGCTAGTGGCTCTTGAGTCCAATTTTGATAATGTTGATCGCATTGTTAATAGATGTATGGCAGCCTCAAGGGATATTGAGGAGCATGATCTTGGTACAAAGGAGAAGCCAAGGAATATTTGGTTAGGCAGCAATCTCAGCAAGGAGGAGAAGCAATCATACATCCAGCTGTTGAAAAATACCAAGATTGCATGGCTTGGACCTATTCTGAACTCAAAGCATATAGAGAGGACTTGTTTCAACATGAGATTCCCTTAGAGCCCAATGCAAGACCATTCAAGTAGAAGCAGAGGCCAATCAATCCACTTCTATCTCTTAAAATGCAAGAGGAACTGAAGAAACTAAGAGATGGAGGGATTATCCAGCCCACAAGATATTCCTCTTGGGTGGAAAACCTAGTACCAGTCAGAAAGAAAAATGGTGACATCAGGTTGTGTGTGGACTTCAGGAATCTGAACAAAGCTTCAATGAAAGACAACTATCCTTTACCAAACATGGAGCACATGCTTGCAGTTAGTGACTAGTTCTGAGTTGCTTTCCACCTTGGATGGTTTCTCTGGTTACAACCAAGTTGTGGTGAAAGAATCAGAAAGGATCAAGACAGCCTTCACTACTCCTTGGGGGACCTATGTTTATGTCAAGATGCCCTTTGGTCTGATGAATGTTGGAGCCACCTTTCAAAGAGCAATGGATGTTGCTTTTGTTGGTTACATCAATGAGTTTATTGTTGTGTACCAAGATGATGTAACAGTGTTTTCTAGGAAGAGAAGTGACCACTTGCTGCACTTGGAGAAGATGTTGATGAGATGTAGGGAATATGGCATCTCACTCAATCCAAAGAAATGCCATTTTGGAGTGTAGAAGGAAAAGTTGCTAGGCCACATTGTGTCACAAGAAGGAGTGATGATTGATCTAGAAAGAGTGGAGGCCATTAGAAAAGTCCCAATTCCAAGAACCAAGAAAGGAATCCAATCCTTCTTTGGGCAGATAAACTTCATTAGAAGATTTATATCAAACTTTGTTGAGTTGACCATCCCAATCACTTCCATGCTAAAGAAGGACCAGGTCATCAAATGGGAGGAGGTTGCTATCCAAGCTTTCAATGGAATCAAAGAGGCATTGAAGCATGCCCCTATTTTGGCAGCCCCAGATTATAAGAAACCTTTCTAGTTGTTTTCCTTTGCTTCAGAAAACACTATTGCTTTTGTCCTATTGCAGAAAGATAATGAAGGGGCTGAGAGGCCAATTTCCTTTTTAGTAAGGCATTGCAAGGGGTAGAACTAAAGTACACTATCATGGAAAAGTAGGCATTTTCCTTGGTAAAAGCAACAAAGGTTTTCAGACCTTATATTCTAAGTTCAAAGGTTGTTGCTTATGTTCCCCATACCATGGTAAAGGACATCTTATCAGAGATGGAAGTCTCAAGAAAAAGATGTAGATGGGTGAACAAGTTGCAAGAATATGATATGGACATCCAAACCACAAATTTGGTGAGGGGTTTGGGCTTGGCTAAGCTTATGGATGAGAGAAACTTGTAGACTATTGAGGTAAATGAGGTAGAAGAAGAAAGGGCAGGTGTTTTTGAAAAGTTGATGAATTCTGAGTGGTACAAGGATGTGATGTTCTATCTCAGACATTTAAACTTCCCTGAGCATTTAAGTAAGAACCAAAAAGATCCCTTAAGTTGGCTTCCCATAAATATGTCATCACTGATTATGGGTTAGCTTGGAAGAACCAGAGGGAGTCCTCTTAAGGTGCATTACTAAAGAAGAATCCCCAAGATAATTACTAATCTCCATGGAGGAGTTTGTGGGGGAATTTTTCTATAAGAGTCATAGCACACAAGATCCCGAGGTTTGGTTATTTGTGGCCAATTCTCTTCAAGGATGCAATCTTGTTGGTTAGAAGATGTTAAAGTTTTCGGTGCTTCTCTAGAAGACCTGAAAGGTTCGTGCTCCATTCTTTTACAACTCGTGTCAATTGAAGCTCCATTCAAGCAATGGGGAATTTATTTCTTTGGTGAAATTTCAAACCTTCAAGTGCGGCCACAAATGGATTCTTGTAGAAACTAATTATTTTAGTAAATGGGTGGAGGCAATACCTAACAAGAAGGAAACACACCAAGTTTCATGGATTTTGTGCTAAACAACATCATCTGCATGTTTAGGGTACCAAATCGAGATTATAGATGACAATTCCATGATCTTCGAGCTAAACCTTTGGTGGCAATGTGCAAAGAGTATGGGATCAACTTGAAATATGCCTCTAATTACAATTGTGACACCCTTGACTATTGTTATTTTCCTCCTTTGCATTCAAGTGTTGATATGTGATTTTCCTTATAAGGATATGTCCTTCTAATTTTGGACATCATGCTTGATATGGATAAGTCTTTTCGCTCTTAAGCTCCTTTGATCGAATTGGTATGACTTCTTTGAATTCATTTTTCACTTCTGGAAGGTTGTTTGCAATCTAGTTTAAGAGTTGTAAAATTGTCTTATATCAACTCATCCTTGGATCAATTTTAGTGATTCAAGGAATGTTTTAAAACTGTTATGTTGAATGAATGGTAAAATAGACATTCCATGAGTTAAGCTACACGTTGGACTGAACTTTTGTTACAAGTTCTTTGACTTCTGTGTGAACGCACTTCCATTCAGTAGGTTGTTTGGCTTGGGTCCTTGAAGATCGACCATGACAGGTCATTGTTGATAACGATGGGAATGCAATTGTTCACAACACAGGAGAAAGGTATCTAGGATCCTATTGAGGATTGACTTCCGGAACCCTAAGCTAGGTGAAAGTATTCCTACCTAAGCTATGTTACTTGATATAATTTTTTTGCTAACCTAAACTTGATACTAAAGGTTAGAAGGGTTGTTAAGTATTAAAACTAGAACCTAACACTACAAGGTTATTTGGTTATCTAACCTAGTTTCTAAAAGCTATTGTATTTTTGATTACTTACCTAAGTGGAGTTATCTAACCTAATTTCTAAAGACCTATGTTGGAGGTTGGAGGTTGGTTAGTGTTACATCCTAAGGTACTAATTTAAATCCTACCTAAGATCTAACCTAAGAAATTTAACCTATCCTAAACTAATGGATGCGAATTGGGAACTCGAAGGGTCACATGTGCATTGGTGATGGTTTCTAAGAATTTATGAAGGTAATAAGGTTTATTAATTCCTACAGATCGTTGACTTTGGTAGGGGCTAGTTTGGTTGGCGCAGAGGCCTAGGTGGTAGTATCACTAGAAATGGAAACTCATTCTTTTTTATTTGGAACTCACAAAACTTAGCGAGGTGGTGGCAAGGAAGATTGAGTGGGATATTTAGAAATTAATGCTATTGATTGTCTTGTATGACGATCCTGAACCGCTTTGGTAGGCAAGCCAAGTGCTGATTTTTATGGGTTGTTTCATTTTTCATGACTTTCAATTTTCTTCTACTTGTAGAACGGTCTTTAGAGCCAGCAGTTTAAACTGCATTGCATGGCTATTTTTGGAGGTTTCAAATCTATCTTTGTTTCATGGAGAGTATATGAGGCATTGTGGAAGAAGTATTTTGTTATTTTGGTCTTCGTGGAGAAGAAGGGAAGAAGCGAGCTCAGCTAGAAGTCTTCTTCAATTTTTCGGTGACACTATCAGGCATGATAGGCCCTAACTGTTAAAATCCTTTTCTTTCCTCTAAGTGTTTTCATTAAAACAACTTTTCTCGATGAGCTCTATGCATTCATGCATTTTTCTGGTAAATAGATTGAAGGGATTTGTATACTTGTATTTTGGTTTTGAATCTATGTTTTACATGATGCTGTTAAAAACTGTGTTGCATAAAAGATCTATGCATGCTCAACTAAAGTTGGAAACACTGTTAGCTTCTTGGTTATTGGAAATTGTTGTCTGGGTCAACCACTTTTGTTGATGGTGAAATACTAGCTGAGTTTTAAGAAGAACTTTGAGTTCTGCCTGTGTTGTTGAAATTACGGTTGGGTGAACTTGTTGTGTCTTGTGATTTCAAACTAGTAAGAACTCCAGTCTTATTAAACTCATATGCAAGTACGAGCTTCAGTTGGGAAACTTGTTTAGTAAAGTGGATTGTAATTGAGATTCTCAGGGTTTGTGAAGTTTACATTTTGATCCATAGTTAAATGGACTATGAATAAACCCGTATATGATTTGGGGTTGTATTCTTCTTGTGAAAATCATTGACTGTTAACAAGTTTTGCATGCACTATAGATAAACTTTGTAGTGCCCACACTTTTATAGCCTCAAGTAGCTTGTTTTTTCTTTGCTCATAGACATGTTTTGATAGTGATTGGTTATATCTTGGACATTATATTTAGATATTTGATCTTATTAGACATGTGTGGACATTTAGGCGTATAGCGCCAATTTAGCTTAATTTCTATATTGTCGCATTTTCTTATAATGTCATGGATACTAATGGATATGATGTTGTGTTTGGAACATAATTATAATAATGGATAGTTGTTGCATGTGGAATTCTATGGTTATATGTCACGTATCATCTTATCTAACTTTTGGAATATTGAGTATAATTGTGCACGTTGTCACATCTTGATTTTAGTAGGATGTTAGGTTAGTTTAGAACACATTGATATATTACTATGTCATTGAATTATATTGTATCGGACATGTGCAGTTAATGTGTGCAATGAGTGTGCAGGTGACAGGTTTACAGGAGAACATGGGATTCGGCCACTACTAATCTTGCACAAGCAGCCCACTGGGCCGAGTCATAGCCATGTTCATTGTGTGAAGCCTTAGTATAGGAGTTTATTATTTTGGGCACTATGAGTGACCCCAATTTTGTAATGTATTTTGCTTTGAATTATTAATTTTGTTTAGGTTTCTAGTGGAGTTGTAAACTTGTTTTGGGAGTTAATAATTCCACTTTCATTTAAATTTTTGATTTTGTTTAATGAGTCACTTAATCACAAGGGTTTAGGGTCACATGTGAGACCCTTGGGTGGTCCCCACACCCTCTGCCCTTGTGCCTAAAAAATGCAAAACCCGAAATTGGGTTATTTTGGGCATTTTGGGGACCCCCTCAGAGCTCGAGAGTTCCCCTAACACAAAAATGAGCCCTTTGACCCTACCTAATGGGTAGGGGCTTATTTTCAAGGCTAGAGGAGTTTTCCCTCCCTTTTACCTCTTGTTTGGTCACATCCATGTAAGGGATGTGGATTTGAGTGCTTATCAAAAGTTTCAATTATTTTGTCTTGTTAACATTTAAGGGAATTTGGGGCAAGAGGGCAAAAAAAGACAATTTTACCCTTTCTCTCTTTTGTTTTGGCATCTTTGACCTTGATGAGGGAGAGAGGGTGACACATGTCACCCCCTCATTTGTGAGGATGCTTGCTTGCTCCTCTTCAAATTCCCATTCATGGGAAAAGAGAGGGACTTTTTTGAAAAACTTCTTGCTTGGGGATGCTTGTGGATTTTGGAGCTTGGAGATTGGCTTGAATCAAGGTGTGGAGAAATTTGAAAGTTGGAGAGCTTTTTGGAGAGATTTCCTTGAGGTAGGCTCTTATGTATTTTTTTTGTATTGCATTTCTCTTAGTTGTTAGATGGGTTGCATGGTTTTGTTGTTTGGTTGTTGTTGTTTGTTTTACTCCCTCCATCATATGGCTTGATGGAGTTTTGGAGTGTGGGGGAAGAGAGAGGGAATTTTCCTCTCAATCCTCAAGGCTTGATGGACAAGCCTTGTAGGGTCTTATTGTTTTCCCCTCAAATGGTTGAGGTGGGGAAGTTGATTCATTTGGCTTGAATCTCCTTCCCCATTCTTGGTAAGGAAACCCCTTTGGGGTTTGAAAATCCTTCCAAGGAGGACTTGGAGAAAGGGGGAGGAATAAGGAGGGCTTTGTTTGAATTAGGAGAAATAAGGAGGATATGGAGATGTTTATTTTGTGCAAATAATTTTGATGTATAACTTTGGAGAACTTTCTCCTCTCTTCCCCACTTTTGAGGAAGAACATGGGTTCTCCTCCTTGTAAATTTTGGAGTCTTGTTTTGTATTTGTCCTATTTTTTTGTGTGCTTGTAGCATTGTTAGTTTACCCTCTATCTTGTGTAAGATTTGGTTAGTTATCCTCCTTCCCATGGGCTTGGGGGAGGCTAGCATGCATCCCAACCTTGGGAGAGGCATGTGATGATGCCTATGGTTGGGTGGCAAACAAGCTCTTTTC
The DNA here is from genome assembly GCA_018340775.1 of Taxus wallichiana var. yunnanensis. Lineage (NCBI taxonomy): Eukaryota > Viridiplantae > Streptophyta > Pinopsida > Cupressales > Taxaceae > Taxus > Taxus wallichiana. The sequence continues at coordinate 131,213,893 of CM031241.1, forward strand.
TTTCTCCTTGCATGGTTTTGGGAAGACATGGAAGTTGGCTCTCAAGTTGGAGTGGGTGGCCTCTTGGGCTCTTATTGTTCTTTTCTCTCCTTATGAAAACTCTATTGTATTGTAACTCCTTTGGATATGGTTATGAGAATAGTTTCATCTCCTTGTAAATTCTCCATTTTGTATATCTTGCATTCACATGTAAACTTGAGATATGGTGATTAAAATGAGAAATCTCTCTCCCAACTTGCAAGAAACTTGTAATAGAAAATTCTTGGTTGTTTGCATATTTGGGAATATTTTTACATCACCCATTTAGTCTAAGTTTGTGGAAGAGAAGTAATGTATCAAATGTTTCAGTCAATTGTATCTTGATGTATCTCTCATATTTTACTTACAAAGAGGACATATTACTTGTTGAATAAGTCTACATGTGTGTAAAACTGAAATAATCTTTGGCATTACTTTTGGAATGAAATCTACTTGGCTATATGAAGCTTGTTTTGTTTTAACATTGGTAGAAACTATTATTAGTTTTGAATCATACATTTCCTTGTAGGTTATTATGGTGTTAGAAATCTGATTTTCTTTTGTGTTCAAAGGAAAATTTTGGACTTATTGTGAATATGGTTTTGTTTTGTTTTGATTGATATTTGTCATAATAATGATAAAACCAATTAGACTTAAAATCATTATACTCTTTGGGACTATAATGGAAGGTAAGAATTTGTAGGTTCATAGATTTCAAAAAAAAAAAAAATCTGCTTCATTTTCATATACAATAACTTTAACGTTATTATACATACTTTTGGATTTTTCTATATATACAATTGTAAAAAAATAAATTAATATGCAGGTTATCAAGTTAATCTTTACCAAAAAGAGATTGTCAAGGAAAATATATATAAAACTTTTTATGTGTGTGTGTGTGTGTATGGTTTATATTATATATTATATGTGTTTTATTTTATTTTTAAAACTTAAAATAATCAAACAAAGGTTGCGGTTTTGTTTCTACTAAACAAAATAAAACATAGTATAAAGTTTTTTTTAATATATAATATAAACAAATAAAATATATATTTTTTTAGGTTTTATGTTTGTTTTGGGGAGGGTCGGACCCTCCCCACCCGATCTTTGCATTACCTTGGGCTGGTTGTGTAGCCTCACCCGGCGCCCCACCTCGCACTAACTTTTCGGGTCACCGCCTCCCCACGCGCCCGCGGCCTCCCTACCGCCCTCCCTGCCCCGGCGCCGTCCCTTCCACGCCCTTGCCACACCCCTGCGCCCTCCACCTCCTTTCCCGACTTCCATGCCTGTTTTCACCCCCCCGCCACCTTCCACACGGCTCTCCCCACAAGCAGCCCCCCCTTCATTATAAACCCTACCGCACCTCAAGCACTTTATGTGCACTTGTATGCATATAAAAATAAATACATATGTTTTTGGCTTTATTTTGATATAAGTTAATAACAAAAAAAAACAATATGACAATGCTTTCCTTGGAAATCTCTATGAATCCAAAAACCTGCACATTCAAAAGCCAAAACCAAGACAAAATGAGAAATAGAATAAAGAAAAGAAATAGAAGAAAATAAAAAGATAAAGATGAGTTAGGGCAACATTAGGGTAAAAAAAGAGAGATCAAGGGCTAAGATTGATCTAATCCTAGGGCCCATATGTGACCCTACACTTCTCCTTTTAGTCATAGGTTTTTAAGTGGGAATTAGGGAAATAATTATAACAAGGGGGTGTAGACTTAAAATTATGAGACCCTAGGAAATTTAATAGAATGAAAATAATTATGATATGGTTGGACTGGAGTTTATTTAATTTTTGGGTAAATTAAATTTATATCATTTAATTATTAACGGGATATGGTTAAGCAAGGTGTTAGTAAATATTGTCTTCTTCAAAAAAAATTTACTCAAATTTGTAGGCACTTTTGGTGTAGTTTTTCATGGTCCGAGGGGGCATTACAAACTTGTATATGTCTTGTTGTTTTTGTATTTTACTGTGAAAACTTTGATGGTATCAAAGTTTGCATGCATGAAAAAACCATATATAGTTGGTTTCTGTTTTCCTCCTTGCAAAACATGGATCAGATTGAAACTTGCATGCAGAAAAGCAGTATATGGTTTAGTTTGTATTTCATTCTATGAACTTGATTGATTTTAGAACTTGTGTTTGTTATTATTTTGGGTAAACTTGACTGTAACTCAAAGTTTCTTTGGCATGGTGCTTGTGGAATCTTGTTCTTATGACTACATTAATGGTTTTTGGAGATTCTTATGAACCCAACTTGTGAGTTGTCTAGTCTGAGCTCTGTCAAGCATCTTACATTCCATTTGAGTTTGAATAGGGTTGAAAGGATGTTGATGGAGAATAGAAGCATTTCTTCTTACTCTGAACTGTATGTAAACAGTTTCATTGCCCTCGGTCTAGTCTTACAATGCTAGTGTATTATGTGTTTTTGCTTGTGATATTGAGATCCTTCACTATACACACCATTTATTACTTGATGTTCTTAATGGAAATAGAAACCTGAACATTGTGTTGGTTCAGGTATTATGGTCTTTTGATTATTTAGTAAACTATTAAGGGAACATGTAGTTACCCTAACTTGGTTACATGTATTTGAATGGTCTTGATCCTTCAATGACATTTATGCTTGGCATTGTGCCCGGAATTGTAAACAAGTCCTGGACTATACATATTATTCTTTTGATGTTTGATATTGTCTTTTGTTGGAAACCCAATTTATAGTTTTGGTAGTGATGTGTTGGCATACCATTGAGATGGTCCTACTTTTCCGAACTATTGGGAAGTCTTGAGTGTCAGCAATTACTTAGATTCTTACCTCTTGTTGGGTCTAATAAATGTATGTTATGTCTTGGAAGATTGTTTGCGATCTAAACTCGATTGCGAATGTGTTTGAACTGCACTGTTGATTGTATAGGGTTCTATGATTGGGCAATTGTTAACATGATTTCTTCTTATCCGTGATTGTTCGGTCCAATGGGAGAATGTTAAACCTTTAGAGAAATACTCTGTGAAGCTTACTGTTCATGGACTATGTATGAGCTTTACTGTTATATTGTTTCTAACGGAAAGTAGAAATTCATGCATTGTAATGGGATGGTTTAGAAAGGAAGATAGTTTTAGTACTCTCTTTCCTTGAAATGATCATTGTCCTCCTTTCTTGGAACTCTTGAATGAATTTTAACTGTATGAATGTGAGAAGGTAAAACTGTTTTATTATGTGAAAGAAATGATTATCATTTGGGATCATATCTAGTAATACCCTTTCTAAAATGTAGTTGGGTTAAGTTCATTGATTGGAACCTCCTGATTTTTGTTCTTATTGAAAAAGGAAATCAATGATTATTAGTTTTGTATACTTGTCCTTGATGGAAATGAAGTGGAATGAAATTGGGGTTAGGTTGGCAAATGAAATTGTAGCCTTTAGATGACTGTTAAACCACCACTTCTCCTTGTAATTCTTTCATATGGATCTGTTTGATGAATACAATATACTGTTAAATTTTAAAGTAGTGTTACTTTAAAGGGACAGTTTAAATCATGGTATACACCGGTTTCAGCCTTGTTAATGATTATGTACTTTGGCAATGGAATACTTTCTTTTCTTCTTTACTTGAAATTTAGTGGAAATATCCAAAAGGGAATATGCTGTAAACACTTTTGTATCTTATAGTAAAGATATGTGTTGTACTTTATTTGGTAAAATTGGAAACAATGATATATTATGTTTTTGTTGTTTGGTAAAGATATTTGATGAAATCAATTATACTTTAACTTATAGGACAGGTATTATAGATTATATCTTGTTCCTCTTTGTGTTAAAATCTGTTTAGTATTGCTCTTCTTTTTATTGGTATTACTTATGCTTGGGAGTATGAATTACTTGTTGTTCATTAAAGCAGGGTTGTTTTTATTGGAACAATTAGTGGAATGCACTTCATTTTAAGGCTTAGTGCTTATCATGCTCAGTTCATTGAACTGACCCGTGCTAACAATTTTGCAAATGGACTTCATAAGTGATAAGAGAAGGCAAAAACTTATATGATGCATTGGCTGATCTATGTTGATTCTTGAGAAGAATTCTAATTTGTTCATAAGTTGTATTGAAAAAGAAAAGTAATTCTCTTTTGAATGTTGGCTGTTTTCATGCAATATGTTTGTAATGCATAAGTTGTAAATGTATAAGCTTTGAAAAGTAAATAAAGAATGAGAATTTACTTGCATGGATTATGTAAAATAACTTATAGTTTTGTAAAAGAAATAGAATTCTATTTTGTTGAAGTTCTTCATAGTATCCATATGTTTCAATGAGTGTTCTTGTATAAGTAGGAAAAAGGGGATTAGGTAATTCCTAATTGTGATGCAACTTAGTAAGTTGTAGAAATACAATGAATTTATCTAAACAACTCATATCATTAAGATATCTTATGTTGAACTGCAATGAACCTTATAAAAATTATAAGGGTATAATGGGTGAGTAAACCCTATGAAGAGGAAGTTTCTCCCTCTCTTATAAAAAAATAAACAAGAAGGAAGATATGATCTTTATATATTCATAAGACTTTATTTAATAAATTCTACTAAGTTACAACCTCGTGGTTGTTACCCTTCCTTGAATAGTTAAGTCACATTGAATGAAACTTAAGGAGTTGTTGTCCTTTCTTTGTGATAGTTGATTGACAATCCAAAGATAACGAACATCGAAAGTAATCTTGTGTTAAGGAAATTCTACTAGAGTTAATGGAACTTGAATTGAAAAAGAACTTAGGGAGAGTTGGATTAGAATCTGGGTATAAATCTACCTTTAAGAATCCAAATTAATTTAACTTTAATAATCTCCTAAGGGTATCTATATCTTGGACGAAGATGTTTTCGAAGGATGACACACGTTATAGAGTTGTACCTTCAAGGAGATTAGGATCTTCTCGAGGATACAACATTGTAGTTGACATGTGGCAACACCCTTCCACATTGATCATCTAGATCTACACACTTTTGGACTTGAACTTAGTTTCTCTCTAGGATTGGGTAGTAGTGTAGTTGCGATACAAAGTAGCCCTCTAGGACTCAGGGTATCTTGGCACACAGGGTTGACCTAGGTTGACCCAGTATGCCAACCTATCCTAAGTCTTTGTGAGCTCCTTCCTATCATAACCTACGATGTTAACTAGAACTAGGGATAAACCTTGGGCAAGAGGACTAACGAAGTCAAGTAAAGGAAATTCTAGATAACAATAGAGTGGGGTGAAGGACATATTCGGATTGATGAGTATGTCGTCAAGGAATAAGTAATACAAATAGTATGTTAAAATATTTGGCCAAAGTATCACAAGCTATTGATTGTGTTGTCCTATGTCACCTAGTCTAAGGATCATGATGTAGATGAATATTGGTAACAACTATTCAGTTAGGTTCCTTAGATAGATCACTCAATACCTAGAACAGGGTAAGAGAACCATGTATACATAGTATATAGAAAAGTATTCAATACTTAGTGTTAAACATGAATAGATTGGTAGTTTACCGAGTCATGAAATGAATAGATCGGTAGTTTACCGAGTCATTATAGTTGCATATGGTTATCTATTATAAGAATGATTGTTTTGGAATGTGTGTTCTAAATTACGTATTTAGAACAGGGAACATTACTAAAAAAATTCCCTTGTTTCTAAAGTCTTAAATGGGAATGTAACAATAATCCTCAAGGAAATGGACAACCTCTGAGTCCGGTAATAAAAATTTTCTAAAACCATCGGAAGAACATTGGAGCAGAATAAGAGAAGGTGGGGTGAAAAGTTGAAATTTGTTGTCTAGGTAGATAGGATCACTATCAAGAGGGTCACTAGAAATATTCCATTTTAGTTGGTGTATGGGACTCAGGCCTTGTTGCCTCTTCATATGCAACTATATTCGTATCAATTTATGCAATAGGTAGAAGATCAAGAGGTAAGTCCTTATGATGCTCACATCAACCAGATTGTTGAGCTTGATGAAGAGAGAAGGGCATCCCACCAGAGGCATATAAAGTTCAGAGAGAAATTGAAGAAGTTATTTGAAAAGAAGGTCACTCCCAGAGCTTTCAATGTTGGAGATCTTGTGCTACTATGGGATAGTAGACATGAGGATAAGGGAAAGCATGGAAAGTTTGACTCATTATGGATGGGCCCTTACTCTATTGATATCAGGATTGGTGAACACACCTTCTTCCTCAAGGACTTAGATGGTGAACTACTCGAATTTCTGTTAATGGCAGGCATTTGAAGAATTTCTTGGATTGATGCCTCTAGATCAAGAAAATTCTTGTGTATAGTGTATAGTTTGTTGTTTGTTTCTTGCTTTTGTGTTTTTGCTCGTTCTGGTCCTCGTGACCTATTTTTGTTGGTTTCTCTATCTATTTTTGATGATGGATTTGTTCCTCTACTATGCAAGATGACTTTGTTTCCCAATGGATGTTTTGGCACTTAGTCTAACATTGTTATTTTGGCACTCACAGGAGTGCCCATCCCCGAGTCGGAGCCTATGTTGGTGCTTAAAATGGTCTCGCTCCAATTTTCCTTTGAAAATTTATTGATTTACAGCATCTGTCATTTTCCCCTTCCCCGTGTTGTGCCTGGTTAATCTTTATGGCCATTTTTAATCTATTCTTGGGTTGTAAATCACTTAAGAGTCTATATTTTGAGTCTCTTGTGTTCTGTTCCTTCAAAACTTGGGTTCCCCCATGTTTTCTATTCTCCATTTGTTTTCCTTGTCATTTCTTCCTAAGTACTTGAAGAAAATGAATGGATGTATCCCTGAAGAACATATTTGAGCCCTGTAACATTTCTAAACTTTCTATCCTTGAAGAAAATTTCATTCCAGGCTCAAATGGTCATTTTTCTATATTTTACGGTTTGACGGGCATTTCTCCTGTCAAATTTACATCCTTGTATCTACAAGGACGTGGCACCTTGTGTTGGACGTGGATCAACCAGTCCTTAGAAAAATTCATGAAAATCCTCAACTCAAAATTTGTCCACATGGAGGCACGGTGCTCATTTGAAGATCTACTTTTGGTTTTTCCTTGGAGTAGCATCGGAGGACACGTGGAGGCTTCCACTGCTTGGCCTAGACTTAGACAAATTTTCATGTAGTTAGAGCAATTTGGTGGAACATGACACGTGGCGAGCTCGCACTCATTCAGGGTCTCCACTTTGGGCACCATCTTGAAGTTGCACCATGAAGAAACATGGAGGAACCACACATGTTTAGGGACCATGGCCCTTGAGTTTCAATTTAAATAAGTGCTAGGATGACACATGGAGGCCTCCACTTGCTTTGCATTTTATTTAATTTTTTCAACAACCAAAAGGAGACTACCTCAAAGCATGACATGTGGCACCTTCCATTGAGCTTCAAGCATTCAGTCAAACCATTCCAGTAGGACACATGGCAAGCCCATGCTCGTTCAAGGTATCAAATTTTGGGACCGCCTCAAGGTGCACCATGGTGACACATAGCAGTTTGAAAAGTCAAAAAGGTGGGGAGGCAAACCATCGGAGGAAGCTTAGATTTTTGCCTCCTTAAGGATTAAAATTTCAAAATGGCTTGCAAGCCCGATGAGGGAAATAATCAATGTTTTACCCGGTCAATGATGGAGGTGGTATCTCTGGGGAAATTAGGAAAATTTCCTTTTAAGAAAAAAGAATCAAAAGTTAAAAAGGAAGCGTGGCACCGCTCTAATCACATTTGGACACGTGTTAAGCTCAGGAGCTGCGGGGAAAATTTGGAAAATTTTCCTTTTTCCAAAAAGAGAGTAAAATGGCATAATTTGAGCACGGTTCCACTCCAATCATATTTGGACATGTGTTAGGCTTGTTTCCCGAGGGCAGAGGTGCGGAGAAAAATGTGAAATTTTTCCATTTTTTCAAAAAGTTGTAAAAAGTCAAGGGAAGCCCCTGGGTCTTTTCTAAAGTTTGAAATCTACCACATGGACGGCCCAAATTCAAAGTAAAGATCAACGACAAGCTGTGAATCTAAATATGATTTTCCCCCTTTTTCTCTAAAACACATCTGGAAGTGTGAGTCTCCATGATTTCTTGGTCTTTTCTACACACCAAGTAGAGAAGGAAGTTAATGTTGATATTTAAAGTTTGGTGGGAAGATCTAGAGGACGTCTTTCGCCATTAAAATGGTTTGACTTTCATGCCGATAAAATTTTTGGGTTCCTCTCCCGAGCATGCAAGGGGCTAGATTTGACAGATTAGGGGCGGAAGTGGTTGGAAAATTAAAGGAAGAGTGATCTACCAGAGAAAGGAGTTGAATGCGGGAGGCATTCGATGAAATCTACCCCTCGAGCACCTGGAGAATTTTGTAGATCTGATTCTATGAATCATGAAAGAATCATGGTGAACATTGGTGCATTAAACATTTTTTGTCTTTTGGGGAGAGGAGGCTCTGTTGTAAATGCTATAAATGGCACAAATTTTTCATGCAAATGGTTGGAGTGTGAGGGGTCTGGACTGATTTTTCTAATCAAAAGCTTGATAGAGCCCATCCCTTTTGAGAAACCATTCAAGAAGCTTGTATATCTCTTTTGTATTAAAATCTGATCATGTCAAGGTGGTTATAAGTGTATAGCCATTGACAAGCTCTGAGACTATTCTAGAAACTTTCCCCTGCTAATAGATTTAATCAAATTCGAGTTATTTCTGTGTTGTCTTGAGCAAAATGTGTTGATTTTACTTCTGAATGTATGCAAATAGTTTTTCTTGTTTATGTTGCAATCTTGTATTAAAATCTGATTCAATCACATAGGCCTCAATCCTTGTGACATTTTAGTGGCATCTGTAATTCCATTTCTCAGAAGAGCTTTCATTTGGGATTGGAATAAATGATTTAAAATCACTTTTCTCTCATCTGTTGATAGAGATTTGTCTGTAATCCTTTAAGTGTACCTTAGGCATGATTTGGCTTAGACCTTGATGCTTTGTTGGGTTTTCTAACTCGAGCCTTCGTGATAGAATCTCAGAGATTTTGTGAAAGAGTGCTAATTTGGGCCTCCATTGAAGCACATATTCTAGTTTAAGAAACATTTTAGCTATTCTGTGGCATTCTGTTGGTCTAAATTTCCATTTTGTAAGGTCCCTCAAGGATCTGGTGAATGTAGTTTCATCTTGCCCCACCTCCCACCAAAAATTCATTCAAAAACAACTAATCTCACCCATCCTACTCCTTGTTTAACATGTGTGTATGAAAATGCACAATCCTCATCACCTAAACATGCATAAGTAAGCAGGGTCTCCAATGTCTTTAGTAACCTTTGCGTTGTTGTGAAGATGTCTCCATGATCTGGAAGTGACAACTCGTGAGAGTCAGATTTGATGTGTTGATCATATTTTCCCCAAGGTCTTTTCTATAAAATCTATGCAAAAGAAAGGTACTTGTATCTCCTTTCATATAACAGAGGTTACAAAATAGGTTCTCTTACCTTGGTTGAAAGGCACAACCTAAAATAGTTGGGATTAGATCACATCCTTTTTAATGTGTTACCCACTCTTTTCAAAGCCTTAGTGATAACAAGTCAGATAGATTGCTTCCCCATGGCTACAAAACGACATACATGATTGTCTATCTACCTCTGAGTTTCCTGCCTAATCCATGATGTTGCTCGATCTTTGAAGGATGATAAATTTAGGCACCAACAAAACCTCCTATTTAGTGATGGTAGGCTTCATTGTAACACTTCTTTGGTGCATGTCTCTTTAGCACGTGTAGTAATCTTTATAGTTAATGTCTCAAGTTCTATTGTCAACTTGGGCATCCACTTATTTTCCACCATGTGTCATATCCTAACCATCCTTGGGCCTTTGTTTTCTTTTTTATGATGCTTACTAAGATGCTCATATAAGTTTAGAAATTCCTCATAGTTATGATTCTTTCCAAATAAAGAACATGATATATTATTTGGAAATTCACACCTATAATGGTCGGAGATCTGCATGTAAAGCACATCCCATGAGGAAAATCACCTCATCCACCACCAAGGCCTTTGCCTCCAAATCCATTGTAGTATTTATGTCCTTTACCACGACCTCTTTCAAAATGCCCCTCATGTCGATCATAGCGTGCTTGCTTTTGATCCCAATCCTAGTGCTGATTCTAGCCCTTAGAGTTATCTTATACACTTGTCTATCTCACACCAATATCTATAGCATCATGGATCTAACCAATCAATCTACAATCCTCTGTATCATGAGTCATGGACCAGAAAATCTTATGATAGTAGGATACATTCTTTCTTATCACGCATTGTAATAATGGACAATGGATAGCATCATGGTTCAAATGGCATATCTCATAGTCTATTAGTAGTGAACACATGGATCTATGGGGAAAATTGTCCTTGGTGTGACCTTCCACTTCAAAATCTGTACACCAAATCCCCGTGTGTGTCTCATGTGCTAAATTTGTTGATAGTTTCTCTAATTGCTTCGCCATAGCTGCAATCTGTGCTTCCAAGAATGGGCTAACTCCAGTGTCTATACTTCTAACTACCTCAATGTGCAAATTTTGCTTCTAGTGCTTCACGTGGATCAATGTATGTCTTGTGTGACAAAGGTGCCCTTCTAAAAGGTGTAATTAGACCTCCAATGAACCATTTTGAATGTTGGATTGTGTGAATATCATAGGAAATCTTAGATAAAAGTTTTGAAATGGGCATCATACTCCCAAACACTCTCAGTAGTGCCTTGTTTAATATCCTTAAGCATGCTTATACTCTTTTGCTCAAACTTAGAGATATAGAGATATTTTAAGAAAGCATCTTTTAATGCTACATAATCCATGCAAGTTTGATCAAGGTCAAACTTCTTGTACCAACTATGTGCATGTCCCTGTAATGTAGTCACAAATTGAATCACCTTGCGCTCGAAGTTGTGATCCCTTTTACATGCCACAATATCTCACACGTGTGTACATGTTCAACAACATCTTCTATGCCCCTATACTCTGGAAGACAAAGAGACATATCCATGTAAATATTATTGGGTTGGTGCGGACCTTTCCCACCTGATCTAGAACCTCCTGTGTTTCCTCTACCTCCAGAACCACCAGATCCCAGCTAGAACCACCTATACCTCCCGATCCTCCTCCTATAAGCTAGAATCAGACTAGAAGATGTACTTCCCTATGCCCCAATAGTAGTACTAAAGTGATGTGGTACCACTCCAAGAAGTGAATCCAACATTCTCGCATGCTCACATTATATGTGTATAATGTGCCGAAAAAGTACCCCCAAACAACAACGAAGACGTCTTCCCCGCCATCAATGTGTTTTTGTCGATTACTCCTACTTATTACTACCTAAATTAGCTTGTTGACTACTTGTCATAATAAATATTGGGAAACCAAGTGTAAGGGCTAGGTTTCTAGGTAGATTTAGATGCTCACCTCGGCCCATGTCGTTTCTAATGGCATGCTTCCTTGTGAGGCCAATGAGGGTTCCTGTCATGTTTTTCCCATATGGGGAGCTCTGATGCTCGGCTCCACACCTCCTACATGAGTTTTGAATCCTTCAAGATCCATCTCTCTCTTCAATGCCATCTACTCTACAATATCACACTTCTTCTCTATCTCCCTCTCACATGCTTCATTGTACTTAAGCTACATTTCTTCTCTCTGTCTTGCTACCGCTAAGTCCGCCATCTTTCACCAATCCTATTCCTACCCCCGCGCATGGTGAGGTTTAGCTAGCCATAGGTTTTTCTTCCAAGTTTAGGGTTACCATCAAAATATTGATTTTCAATGGAATGCCTTGTAAATAGGTTCCTTGAGGTACCGTAGAAACTGAAACTCAGCTACCTCTAGACAAGAATAGGTAGAAATTAATTACTCCATAATATATCTATTCAAGATGCCGAAACCCAAGTATCTACAGTTCACATTAAAATTAGATCAGTATCATAGAGGGCCTAAAATTCTTCATGCATCCATACAAGTGTGTGATACCTCTAATTCCATTTAGATGCATAAGCAACTAGCCACTTGTACAGTTATACTGAAAATATAGTGAAGAAGATCTCATACAAACAATCATACATATTTTGTTCCACCCACGTGCATGCGTGAAACTTAGATCCAATGTTGAATCTCCATGTGTACTCTTCTTCCAAGTCTTTTATCCACTCCTAATACTTTCTAAGGTCAATGGTACATCTTCATCATGAACCATCCTGAAAAAAAAACTGAAAAAGAGGTCCCAAACAACGAAACCAATGATGCAGCCTAGAATTTACCAAGAATAATGCTAGCACATTGGCACATCACTCATCCTAGAATGAGCGCACACCGAAGTGTGTAAAGGTACTAGGACCCTCCTTAGAGTTACTTATGTAGGATGCGAACATGATGAAGGGTTAATGCATTCATTTCCATAAACAGTATAACTTTCAAAAAAACATATTCTAGATCTAGTTCTTTAAAGAATCATGAATCAAACAATAACATAATAAAATTATCCATCCAATAACTAATACAGTTACGTTTGACACCATTAATCATCCAATATGCTCCATTATATTAAACACATTGAATACACGAAACTTCTTACAATAATTGGTATCATAGCTATGCACGCATCATAACCGATGACAACATAACTCCATGATAGCTCTTTTTCCTATCTCCACACATACATATATATCTATCTATATATATTTAAACTACACAACTCACTACATATTTATAAGGGTGGGGAATTTCCCTTCACCACTTACATAATTCCCAAAATTGGTCACATGCTGAAAAAATAGTCATACACCTTTACGATAATAGGCACACATGCAAGCACACTAATAATAGACATCTTCTAGTTAACTGGAAGTGGTAATTCTATTATTAATCTAAACCCATGCAAAGTGTTTAGTAGTCACTCTTCCAAGAATAGCATTTGTGTGTTGCGTAAGTCTCCATATGATTATGTGCCCGCACGCTATCTCAAAAATAGATCAGTAACCATGAAATGGCTAAGTCCCGGTTCGAGTCCTTGTCTTTCACACACATTTCCTTACCATTACTTTTTGCACCTTCAAATATGCCTTGCTCCCACATGAAAATATTTCAACTATCCCTTCCTTAGTAGCATACTCTATCTTCTCAACACTTGTGTATTTTTACCTCTCTTTTTTGGTATACAAACCATTTGTATATCATAATCTAAAATACCACACAGTGTGTATATTACTTGTGTATTTTTATCTCTCTTCTATGGTATGAAAATTGTTTGTATATCATAATCTAAAATACCATAGTTTGTATATTTCTTTTTTATTTTTTATCTCTCTTATGTGGTATATAAACCATGTGTATATCACAATCCAAAAGAGCACAGCTTTGTATATTGATTGTGTATTTTTATCTCTCTTCTACGGTATATAAACCATCCAAATTACAATCCAAATTACCATAGTGTGTATATTGCTTGTGTAGTTTTTATCTCTCTTTTTGGTGTACAAACTATGTGTATATCACAATCCAAAATACCACAAAGTGTATATATTTCTTGTGTATTTTTATCTTTCTTCTATGGTTTACAAACCATGTGTATATCATAATCCAAAATACCACAATGTGTATATTATTTGTGTATTTTTTTATCTCTGTTGTGGTTTACAAATTGTGTGTGTATCACAATCAAAAATACCACAGTGTGTATATTTCTTATGTATTTTGTATCTCTCTTCTATGGTATACACACCATGTGTATATCATAATCCAAAATACCACAATTTGTATATTTCTTGTGTATTTTTTATCTCTCTTCTATGGTATACAAACTATGTGTATATCACAATCCAAAATACCACAAAGTGTGTATATTACTAGTCTATTTTTTATCTCTCTTATGTGGTATTCAAATCATGCATATATCGAATCCAAAATACCACAGTGTGTATATTGCTTGTGTATTTTTATCTCTCTTCTATGGTATACACACTATATGTATATCACAATCCGTAATACCACAAAGTGTGTATATTACTTGTGTATTTTCTTATCTCTCTTTGGAGTATACAGACCGTGTGTATATCACAATCCAAGATACTACAATTTACATATTGCTTATGTATTTTTAACTATATTCTCGTGGTATACCCACAGTGTGTATATCACACTATGTATATTGTTATTAACTGTTTAAGCATAAAAAAACTTCACAAATCTATACAAATGATTAATAATACAAATTACCTATCTCTGAACTAAATTAAAATGTCTATTAAGTACGTGTTTATGCATAGTACCTGAATGTTCTTAAAATAACTCAAACTTCTCAAAATTGACACGCCAATTCTACGCAGTGGAAGGTCGCATATCATAGCACCCAGGACTAGGAAAGTAGAGCCTAGTTCCTCTGACCCTTCTTGGATGCCTATGACCAAGGGTAGTTACACAACATTTTTCATTTCAACACTTTCTACAACACTTCACATAACTACTTTTAGAAGACATCAATCGTTTAACACTTGGCATGCATGCAATACATAACATTTTCTACTTTCGTGTTGAATCAAAATTGTTCAAACCGGATCGAATTTTTACACACCATTTTGGTGGTGTTATATACTTCAGAAGAAGTTAAAGGTTGGCAAATGAGACCAAAATTTTCTCCCTACACTTCTTCTATGTCTTGGCGTGAGATCACCCAAAATAACTTGCACAGCGTGAGATCACCCAAAAAAACTTGCAATAGGCGTGAGATCGCCCAAAACTCTTTCTTCTACATCATTTTCAAGATCCTTTCTATCTCATCCACTCATCATGGATCAGGTGCACATGTTACTTTTCACATTTTTACATACACTTTTTTACTCATTTTGATCATATACTCATGTATTTGACTACTTGATCATTCTTCTCTTTTGCAGTCCATCCTTATGGGAAGTGGTAGTCACATCAATAACATATCTCATAATCAAAAATCACACAACAATTGAAATTAACAAGTATAATCACGACATCGACATATACGCTCTCACCTTAGGGTCATTATCTTCATCATTTTTTGCACTTCCTCTTCTTTAGTTTCCACGCTTCACATTTTTATCACTCCATGTTTTTTCTTGTCTCTCGGAACACTTTTCACCATTGATCTACATGTTTATTAGTTACATATCTTATATAATTTATGTTATCAAGGATTCATTAAACAACATAAAGTGGGGGCAAATGTAGACACAAAATCACACACTTCGGGTCTCTATCTAGTCCTGATCACATATTACTATTCATATGATTCCTAATACAAAAATATTAATTAACCCATGTTTAGACACCCAAAATTGTGTTGCAATCCTCTAAACCCCTTCCAATTAACATCCCTTTACTGTGACCTCTTCCACACATTATTATTAATCTAATTGTCAATATTAGGTTAATCAACACCTCACCCTTCCACCTCACCTTGGACCCATTCCAAGGGAATTTAACTAACTCAAACTAGGTCATCACTCCTAACATTGAGTCATCACTTCACTTAACTAACTAAGATTTATTCTAAACCTAATATTAATTTTCAATTTCCTCTTCCATCAATTTCCTACATGTTTAAACATGAACCAAGACTCCTAGCCCATAATGAAATCTTGACCCACACAAAAAAGGGAAGAAACAAGCTATTTTGAACAAATTTGACCATTTCTCCCTAACCGATGCTGGTTATTCCTTGGCTAACGCTGGTCAAGAAACTACCATTGGTTCCTTTAAATAAGGATTTTCAAATCTTTCCTGGGTTCTTATTTTTGGTTGGCTTTGGATTATTCATTCACATCCTGGAATTCGATTGAGCATCGATAATAAAACATAGCTTTTGAGCATTCAAGTTCTTCACCAAAACCAACCTCTTACTCCATAGCCTCAAGATCATTCACACAAGGAAGCACTCATGCTTCATTTCCATTGCACATTGGATCTAGACCCGTTTCTCCTATGAGCACCCACCAACCACCGCCATCTACCAATCTCCATATTTTCATATAAGTATCTTAACTAGGTTGTTAGTTTCAAGCTTGGGTTTTAGATCTCTTATTTTCTTCTATTTCACATCTCCTTTCTCACCCAAATACCATCCATCACCCATCTACCCAATACCCTACCAACCTGAACCTCTATGTTCCTCCAACCACCCCTTTTACCCCTGCTAAGTCTTCACCTAAATCCCAACACCCTGCCTAAGCCTTCCCAACACTTTGTGCAATCACAAAGAGCCCAAACCAACCCCTTTTCACCTTTGGCACCCAATTTCCCCTACGTGATCAATTAGCCAACCGATCACAACTAAATATAGTTAGGGACATCGGTTCCCCGACCGACATCAATCTGTGTCTAGAATTTTCCTCGGACCAAGCAAGCTCATTCACCCACCCAAAATCCTCAAAACCTCCCATAACTTCACCCAAGCCTCCATATTACCCCCTACCTCACCTGCAGACCTTGATACCCACCACCCTCTTTAAATTTAATCTTTTATTCATTATTTAGATTAGATTTGAATTATTGTGCTTATGTGAGATACCTAAATTATACAACTATAATAGGACTCTCTATTTCATGTTCTTATTAGCATTTAATTTTTTTAAAAACATGGATTGATAGCCTTCTAGGAAGCACCCCACTTCCTGGATCTAGCTTCTGCTAGGAAATCCACCAACTTATGCTTTTAATTCTATCTTGTGGTCTTTCTTTTCTTCTCAGGTAGTCCTTCTAGACAAAAAGGACCATGCTTGATTGACTGGTCTTCAACGATGCATAACCTATTCAAGACCTCTAGGTATTCCTCACATACCAACCTTCTACCTTAAAAAAATTTCTCATACATACATTCTTATTAGTGAAACATTTTGGCACACACGGTGGGACCGACGTAATTTGTGGATTCATTATATTCATTTAGGATTATATTTACGGTTGTTTACTTTCTAAAAATCTTCATTAAATCTCTCTTGGTAACATTATTTCTTATATTTTCTCTAAAAGTCACATTTCATTTGGTGTAAAATAAAACGAATCATTCTTTCGTACATTAGTGAAAGTCATACTTTATTCATATTCACTATTACTCTCATCCAATCTAAATCTTTTGATTTGGCTTTAAAATTGTTGCATTGCATCCTCGTGTATTCATGCATTTAGCTCACATAGTCTAATTAGCAATCAAATATAATGGAGGTCAATGACTAGTTAATGATTGGGTAAGTAAGCATAGTCCACTTTTGCCCACACTTTTCCAAATGACTCAAACAAACAACACCTTGCCTAAACCTTCCCAACACTATGTACAATCACAAAAAGATCAAACGAACACCTTTTCACCTTTTGTACCCAATTTCCCCTACCATGATCGGTTAGCCAACCGGCCCTAGATTAAAACCGGTGGTGATCGATGTCGATTACCCCAACCGACATTGGTCTCGTGTCCGGAATTTTCCTCGAGATAAAGCATGCTCATTCACCCACCCAAAACTCCTCAAAACCTCCCATAACTTCACCTAGGCCTCCATACTACCCCCTACCTCACCTACAGACCTTGATACCCACCACCCTCTTTAAATTTAATCTTGTATTCACTATTTAGATTAGATTTAAATTATTGTGCTTGTGTGAGATACCTAAATTATACAACTATAGTAGGACTCTTTATTTCATGTTCTTATCAACATTTAATTTTTTTTAAAACATGGATTGATAGCCTTCTAGGAAGCACCATGCTTCTTGGATCTAGCTCCTACTAGGCAATCCACCAACCTATGCTTTTAATTCTATCTTGTGGTCTTTCTTTGTTTCTCAGGTAGTCCTTCCTAGAAAAAAAGAGTGCTCTCGATCGGCTTGGTCTTCAATGGTGCACAACCTCTTCATGACCTCCATGTATTCCTCACGTACCAGCCTTCTACCTTAAATGTTTTGCTCATACGTACGTTCTTATTAGTGAAACATTTTGGCACACATGATGGGAAAATGATCTAAATACTCATTGATAGGGGCCCGATTGGTGCTATGGATGGATTGTCATATCAAATCTCGGACCTCATGTATCGAAAGGTATATTGAGGACTCCCCCACTAAAACTTTCTTAAAACCATCCATAGTTGGCTTCTAGGTACCTTGTATCCACTCCTTTCTATATATTCACAGTTATTCCTAAGGCTTAAGCCATCAAAACACTAAAATATTATTCCTAGGATAACGTGTTTGTTATATTTTTCTTGTTGGATTTGTGACTTTCTTTCTTGTCTTCTGCTATTTGAGGTGTGAGATCATATATCATCACATTTCTTTCTTGTTCACACTCGGTCATCACAATCAGTTAATTTTGGTTTTTTGAGTGTGTTAGATTAGATTTTCTATACACAACCTCTTTCTTGGCTTCTTCGACCAAATCTGACTCATAAATTTCAAATTTATTAATTTTCATAGTAACTGACATCGATTACCTTCCTACCAGCATCGTTCAGTAATCGATATTGGTCATTTCTTCTAGCCAACACCGGTTCACTAACCGGTATCAGTCTCTATGTTTTTGAATTTCTGTCAAATATAACAGCCTATTTTCATCTACTAAACTCTTTCAAAAAAAATTTCTGATTTTTTGTCACTTCTACAGAACCCAACATACCTATTCTCCACATTTCATATGGTTTGGAATCACCAACAAGCGTGAGCTCTTACTTTCCACTTGAATTGTGTACCTTTACCTTTATCCCCTCACCACCTTCCATTTTGTCTCTAATGGATCCTAATTCTTCTATGACCATACCCGAAGATGATGAGGAATTCACTAGATTCCTTGATCATAACACTACCTTTCTACTTATTCACCCATGACTCCTCGAGTGTCACCCCTATAGAATGCCCACTTCCACCATTTTTACCATCTCTACCATATCGGGAATGTTAATGTGACCACCCAAACCACTCTAGCATTGCCTACTCATATTATGAAATTAACAATCTATGTTACTACTTGAAAGGAAACTAATCTAAACAAATCATAAAACTGAAATATTACAATCACAAACAACAATTTGCTTCTATTCTAAATAATTAAAATACTTCTACACTAAAACTAAACAAGCGAGATAACCGGTGTGGTTATTCACTTGTGTTGAGTGTATGAAACTAAACTAACTTAAAACAAGAACTTTTCCAAATGATCTATGATGTGTAGACAACCTCCTATAGATATTCTCTCCTTCAGATCCACAAGGATGGGAAGAAGAGGATCCATCACCGGGGATTGCTATGAAAGATTCAAACCCTCTTGGAAATTAACTAACTACTTGCAAATGAAAAGACATTGATTTCTACTCTATTTGATATGGAATTGAAATTAACAATTCGTAATTGACAATTTGAATAAAAAAGAAAACAAATACACAACTCCAACCTGGAAGAGTAAGAACCTTAGCAAATCTAGTAGTATCAGTATTTGTCCCCTCAGTTCTTTCCTTTCTTTCTCTGAGTGTTCATGTGAGTCCAAAGGATTGGGAATGCAAAGAACAACAACAAGAGGATGGTGCTTGAGCAATGGCAGCTTGGAAGCAATCTAGATGCAATGCAAGTAGAAGAGAGATAGCACAAGAGATCTGAGCTTGGCTATGCAATTCCTAGCAAGATTATGGCAGCACAACAATACAAGATACACAAAATTCTCAGGCCCTTTGCTTGAATACAAGCATGGAATATATAGGAATGGAGGATAGGAGGTTACTTCATGCACAAGGAAAGAAGGAGGAGTTCAACCAATTAAATCTATTTAAAAATAGAAGAGGAAGGAATACCATGCAAACAAGACTATTTTTAGGCAATTTGGTTCACAAACGCACCCTAAAAGTTGAGTTAAGTGAAGCGTCGTGTGTCAAAAACACGCATGAAGAGTTTTGGAAAAGTGTTCAGGACCACCACTGCATAAGGAGGTGGTCCTAGGACCACCGCCCAAGCCTGGGAGGGTCTTAGGACCGCCGCCCAAGCCAAGGAGGTGGTCCTAGAACCACCAGCCCAAGCCTAGGAGGTGGTCCTATCACTAAAGCCAAAAAATGCATAGAAATGAGAGGGAAGCTGGAAGAAAGCATGGAAAGGCTAAGTAAGGATGTCTAGGCTACAAATATACATTGCGTAAATGGGTTTTGGAGCTCGAACACCTTCTTGAAAGGATTTTGAATCATCATTGGGGACTTTGTAACCATTTTCCAACAATGTAGCACATGTAATTTTGGGTGCGTACATATTGCCCCCTCGGAGAAGTGTCTTAGCCATGAAGAGGCGTAAAACGTAGAGTCTGAGTATGGCATTCCCAAAATGGGGAGTTAGAAGCTATACCTGACACGTGTGTGTTGAAATCTCATCATCCAAACTCCCACTACCTGCAAGAGAAAAAGAAGACTCAAGTGCAGATAGATAAAATATTGAAAAATAAACACTAAATTAAAATGACAAGAGGACTTACCATCTGTGGGGATATAGAAATATACCTGTGCCAACACTCCAGCCCTGTGAACACATACACTCAAAATGAAGTTATAACAACATATATATAATATATATATATATATATATATATCTAACAAACTCATTTTCAAATTCATTTGCATGCATATCGACTTGGTGATTTTTGAGCTTTGGGCCCACGGTGACCATTTTTCATTTTTGAGTATGGTTGAATTGGAATGGATTTGGGGATGGTATTTTGCATTAGGCTTGGCCCTTTGTTGTTTGAATACTTTTGAGAAGAACTCCTAAGAAATTTGTAACTAGAGTGGTCATAAGGGGCCTCAAAGAGGTGGATAGGCAGAGTGCCTTTATTGCTTAGTCTCCATTTTGTGAGGCATATATGATGTTTTTGGTATTTCATGCTCATTGCGAGTGTTTTGACCACACCTAGTGTGTGATGGAATTGTACAAAACTATGACACACCATGATATGTACATATATCTCTTTTTGGCTTGGTTATTCCTTGCATAGAGTTGGCTTACATTGATGATTTGATTCACGTGTGTACTCTTAGATGTTTAGAATTTCTGATTTTCTATGCTTTTCAAAATGTATGCAGTGGATATGAATGATAACAAAATGATTTTTTTTTTTTCATAATGTTGATATATGATAATGCAAACACAATGTGATGTTGAACTTTAGTTTCTTTAAGAAATCTTTGATACTTCATATTGTCTTGGAAAAATGTGATGATAAAATGATATGATAAAATAATGTACTTGCCCCCCACTCCTAACCCCACAACTAGTAAGATGAGGGCTCAACAAGAGTTAGAAAAGGACAAGTTATGAAATTTGTTGAATGGTAATGATGAGAGAAAGACAAAGGTTTGGAAGAACCAAATTGAGACACTACAACCTCACTCTACTCAAGTTTTCTTCATAGTTTAGAATGTGAATTGCTTTCAGTTTATCTAGACTTAGATCCGTAGATGGCCACTTGGTTGACAAAATCTGGTTTTGAGGTTTTAAACTCTTTTGGAATTTTGGACATCTAACTCACTTTGTTTTTGATTTATGATTTCACAAACATTTGAATGAATTATTTGTAACTTTCAAGTTTATCAAAGAGACCCCTACACCTTGCCCCATGCTACCAAGTAGGAAGTATGGGCTCATCACCATGGACAAGGCATAGGTGAGTAAGGGCATTTCTCTCCTTTCCCAACCCTACATCACTAGTAAGAGATGCAGGCTCAACACCGAAGGTTGGTAGGGAAAAGAAATGTAAAAAAAAATTTTTTTGTGGATTTGCATTTGACTTACTTATTTGGGAAAAATGTTTAGAATGTTCTTATTTCCAAAGAGATGTTTATGGGATAGATGTGACACCATGAAGCTTCTAGAACAGACTATAGGAAAAGACACCTAACCTAGAAAGAGACTAAAAGTAGAACCAAGTATGCAGGCCTTGGTATGGTTACCGTCAAAACTTTGTCTTATCTTGTTTGGATCGATGAAATGATTTGAGAAATAATTGATGATACTATGAAGATTTGAAGAGACATGATTTGAATGTTTTTGCCAATATTTTCAGAAGTTTTTAGGAATTTCTATAAGAATAAGTCCCTTGATCACAAATTTTACAAAATGAATGGAAGATGAAAATGCAATGCGGATGTAGTAATGTACATATGAAATGCAGGTGAAACTACATGTCATGATGTCTAAGGTGAAGAAAGTTGATGAATATCAAATTCTTCACCCCTAAAAGTACACAGTGGAGAACCATTATCCTCAAAATTTCCATTCTCTTGACAAGGGCCTACCATTCTAGGTTTAAACTTACAACCCTTTCCTAGAAGTGTATATGTCCAATCATTAAAATCATTTTTTGAAAGAGGCATTCATGCACCTCTTTGTCATGTTCTTGAGACATGGTGTGTGGGTGAGCATGACTATGTTGCTCGACCTTATTCTCCTATGTAGAGCATTGTGTTTATTTGTGACACTTTTGAATGATGAGGCCTTGCCCCATGGATATGGAAAGCTTAGTTTCAAATGCACATGGGTTGAAACCAGGGTTTAGAATAGAACAACCCTCAGAGATGGTTTTGATGGGCATCATTTCAATCTCAAATTTCCCTTCTTTTTTGTTAATTCTATCATGTTTACACCTAGACCTAGGTCATCGGAGGGAAGAGATGCTAAACCGAGAAGACTACCCATCCCCTGTGGTTCAAAATGGGAGGAAGATCGGATCGTCACTCTCTAAGAGTTTCATAATTTTGTTGTGGTTTTAGTGGACACTATTTCCATAGATATTGATTTTATTATCTCTTTTTTTGCCACCTCAAATGTTTTGGGTCAATGAACTTCAACCTTTGGAATGTCTGGGGTGACCGGGACTAAACTTTTGTTGGAGGTGGTTTGTTTAATTGATTCACAGGAATTTCATACTCGTATGGACTCCTTTCTTCTTCTTGAGGTTTTCTAAGTGTATATCAAAGGGCTTAGGATCCCCTTGAGTGATGAAGACCTTCCCCAAATGGAGGAATCTAATCTCCTGGAATAGGGTAGAAGGGATAGCCTTCATTCGATGAATCCAGGGTCTCCCGAGGATCATGTTATAACTTGTTTCCTGTCGATAATGTAAAACTCCATCAAGATGGTTTTTGGACCAAGTGTGACTGGAAGAACTATGGTTCCAATCGAGGTCACTTTAAGACTATGTCATACCCCGTAATGTTTTTTAGTAGAGGAACAATTTGTCTCTCCATATCCCAACTTTCTGCAAGAAAGAGAAGGGAACCACATTTATAGCAGCCCCATCATCAATCATGGCTCTCTTAATGCAATTTTTATAAACCCAAGACTTGTAAAAATAAGGTAGGATCACCTCTTTGGGAAATTTCAGCATCAGATGGCATCTTGTCTATATCAAAAACAAACCCAGTATCCCTAT
Organism: Taxus wallichiana var. yunnanensis; assembly: GCA_018340775.1. NCBI lineage: Eukaryota > Viridiplantae > Streptophyta > Pinopsida > Cupressales > Taxaceae > Taxus > Taxus wallichiana. The sequence continues at coordinate 131,237,351 of CM031241.1, forward strand.
CATTTTGTCTGGAGGATGTATGTCAAAGTCAATATGATTTATTTGAGCACTAGGAGGTGGCGTAACATGGATTAGATGACCAAGACCTAGTGCATTGAGAAATGTAGAATGATGCGCAGGTGAATTCTTCAGCAAATCTAGAAATGAAATGTGAGAAAAGGTCTTGTTCAAATCCGATATTAAATCATAGGCTCCTACTTGTTTTTGTGATTGTAGGAATGTCATCCTATGGGAAGGAAAGATATGGGTAGGGGTTGTGAAATGTACTCCTTTTCATTTGAGTTGTTGCATTAATTTCATGCTCAACCTCTAGCTCAACTAATCCCAAGATTTTTGTGTTATCATTTGAACCAAGGTTAGGAGCGACCGAGAGTTATTGGAAGTTGAGGCTTCATGGTCATTGTTTCCTATAGGAATGCCTTTGTTTGTGTTTTGTGAATTCACCTTGAAATTTTAGGATGTGTAGGGAGTGGATCTCAAAATATGCTCACATTAGTGTTCTGAGGAGCTACAGGTCTATATAGTTAGATTGTGAGTTTGTTTCAAGGATTTTCTAGGAACATGTCTACAAAGAGTTGCCTTTGGTTTTGGGAAGTCTTTGCAGAAACTTGTTGCAATCGTGACAAGTCCTATCATCATGACCTCGAACCTTATGGAAACCACAATATAGGTTAGGGTCGTAATCTCTTGGCCTTTGATAAGCATCTTGTTGTTGTTGATTATAACCTCGGTTGTAGTTTTGAAATTGATTGTTATAACCATGATTTTTGCCCCTTGGCCAGAGTTTTGATACTTGGTTTGGGCCTTGGGTTTGATTTTTTTTTGCAGTGGATGATTTACATCAATGTGTTGATAGAAGACATAGTGTTAGGGCCTCTTTGATTTCCCAAGTTGTTGTTATTGTTATTGTTTCCATTGTTTGGAAAACCAACATTCTTGGCTTGATCAGTAGCACCATTCGTGGTAGCACCATGATTGTGATTCACACCTTAGGTCCTTGGTTGTTGGCACCATTGTTTTGATAATTTGCATTATTTTGATTTGGGGATACCAATTTCCCATTGGGACCATAGGTCTTATGCCCATTGTCTATAGAGGCTTGGTCAATCAAAGTGCTCCTTCCAAACTTCCTCATAACTATGGAAAGGAAACTTTTGGACCTCTTCCTTAGTCTCTGATTGAGTGAGTGAAGGAAAAGATCACAAAGTTCCATCTGGTCCATGTTGGGTGCACTTGTAGAGGAATAGAGAACTTGGTGCCATCTCTGGATGAAATGGGTAGCAGATTCATTTTTCTCCTATCTAATATGCAAGAACTCCCTAATCCCTATATGCAACAACTTGTTCATGTCAAATGCTTTGATGAACTCAAACAAGTTGTTTAAAGGAATGTATAGAAGCTTTCGGAATATGGTAATACCAATCAATGTGATTCCTTGAGAGTCTTTGGAAATATCTTAGCCACTACAACATCCCAAGGAAGCAATTCCCTGATAGTAGTAGCGTAGGCCTTGATATGAGCATTCGGGTCTCCTTCTCCCTTAAATTTTGGAAGATCTAAAAATGGGCATGGAAGCATGACACCACATATGGTGAAGTCAAGAGGCTCCTTTAAGTACTCAGCGTATGTACCCATTGCGTAAGATTCCACCATTGAAGATCCTTGATAAGGAGGTGGAGGAGGAGGAGTTGGATAAGCTATGCATTATAAGCATTGATGGGAACATATGGGGTCCCTTGATATGGCATGTAGGGAGTAGGAATGGTATATGGGTCCATCTGGGGAGTTTTTGAATACATATGCATGTAAGGTGGGATAGCTCCAGGATATGGACTAGCGGGCATAAAACCAGGGAACGTCACATTTTGTTGTGGTGGCATTCGAGAATGCACTTCAGCCAAGCCCTTTGTAGGATAAGCTTGAGAAGGATGAGGACCCATCCCTAGTGTGTCTAACCCTATGAGAAGATCACCTGGATTTGAATGAACCCGGATAACCTTGTTGTATATGATATTGTGTTGGTTTCTCATTGGAAGGGATGTATCCTTTGTTGTCAACTGGATACCCCATGTTTATGCCCTACTTGCATGTGTTGGTTGTGAAGTCTGGGCACTTTCTAGTTCTCTAATCCTCCCTACTAAAGTAGAAATGAGATCATTGGGAGAGGATTGAGTCCCTTGTTGGGGTGCTGTGGCATAGGGTTTGATTGAGTAGGCTCATGATACCCTGTCATGAATTGTTCAGTGTTATAATTCTTGTCTTCCTCAGAAGTAAGAATCTTAGGATAGGTATTTGAAATCTCAGAGGTTGAATGGCCTTCATTCTATCCAAAGACTCATCTATCTGATGAAGAGGATTATTATTCATGTAAATAGATCATCTTTTGTTGATTGCATGGAAATGTGAGGTCTTGACAAGACTCTATGGTAAGAACCTGTTCCATTTGTGATAACAATGTGGTTTGCATTGGGTTGACCATATTGCATGTCTAATGGTTGATCAACCTCCTCCATCCTTACATAGCTAATGGGGTTTGAAGTGTAACTAGGGGAGGTTTGGACGTTGCTTGTGTAATTGTCACCCCATCTTGAAAGAGAAGGGGATTGTTGTGGTTGCACGTTGGTGTAATATCTATCAGAGCCAAATGGCCCACCAAACTCTCTTCAGACATATTTTAGAAAGTATAAAATACCTACCAAAATAGGGGAAGAAATGGAGAGGTGAGGTAATAGCAATGAAAGAAAAGGAAACAAGAAGGAATTAATCCTTCACGTCGGGTTCACCAATTTGTATGGATGAAAATGAACACGTGACCTTCAACCGCACTCGACCCCCGAGGTCATGCCAGAGCAGCCGATGTTGAATGTGTGTGGCTAACTATAGGAGGATCAGTGACTAAGATCTGGTAGTGTGATCTCTGGTAGCCTGAGTTGAAAAGGGGAGATTTAGAGGCTATGAATGGGTAGCGTAAATTCCCTATGGTTTGTTTTCCTAACTTGGATCTAAGTGTTAATCTAGTTTGAAGTGTCCATGTAAACTAAATGAAATTAACAATCTATACTACTGTTGAAAGGAAACTAATCTAAACAAATCACAAAACTGAAATATTACAATCACAAACAACAATTTTCTTCTATTCTAAATAATTAAAATACTTCTACACTAAAACTAAACAAGCGAGATAACCCGGTGTGGTTATTCACTGTGTCTTGAGTGTATGAAACTAAACTAACTTAAAACAAGAACTTTTCCAAATGATCTATGATGTGTAGACAACCTCCTAGATATTCTCTCCTTTAGATCCACAGGGATGGGAAGAAGAGGATCCGTCACTGGGATTGCTATGAAAGATTCAAACCCTCTTGGAAATTAACTAACTACTTGCAAATGAAAGGAAATTGATTTCTACTCTATTTGATATGAATTAAAATTAAAATTATAATAATGAAGGAAATTTGAAAACAAAGAAAACAAATACACAACTCAACCTAGAAGAGTAAGAACCTTAGAAAATCCAGTAGTATCAGTATTTGTCCCCTCAGTTCTTTCCTTTCTTTCTCGAGTGTTCATGTGAGTCAAAGGATTGGGAATGCAAAGAACAACAACAAGAGGATGGCGCTTGAGCAATGGTAGCTTGGAAGCAATCTGGATGCAATGCAAGTAGAAGAGAGATAGCACAAGAGATTTGAGCTTGGCTATGTAATTCCTAGCAAGATTATGGCAAGCACAACAATACAAGATACACAAAATTCTCGGGCCCTTTGCTTGAATACAAGCATGGAATATATAGGAATGGAGGCTAGGAGGTTACTTCATGCACAAGGCAAGAAGGAGGAGTTCCAACCAATTAAATCTATTTAAAAATAGAAGAGGAAGGAATACCATGCAAACAAGACTATTTTTAGGCAATTTGGTTCACAAATGCACCCTAAAAGTTGAGTTAAGTGAAGCGTCGTGTGTCAAAAACATGCATGAAGAGTTCTGGAAAAAAATTCAAGACCACCACCCCTGCACTTAGGGAGGTGGTCCTAGGACCACCGCCCAAGCCTAGGAGGTGGTCCTAGACCGCCCACCCGCCAAGCTAGGGAGAGGTGGTCTGAAAATCACCACCCAAGCCTGGGAGGTGGTCCTGTCACTAAAGCCAAAAAAAATGCACAGAAATGAGAGGGAAGCTGGAAGAAAGTGTGGAAAGGCTAAGTAAGGATGTATAGGCTACAAATATACACTAAAAATGGGTTTTGGAGCTTGAACACCTTCTTGAAAGGATTTTGAATCATCATCTCATGTACCTATTTCTACACAACCGCCTGCTACATTAACCTCTTCTACTCCATTTCAGATTTTTGTGGTTTCTATTCCCCAAACTCTTATGCCCATCACCACAAGGATATTTTCCACAAGCCCCTCCCACATCCACCTTACCTCAAATGTAACCCATCCCCTCAATGGCATATTCAGGGTATATTCCCTTCTCGTCCATTACTTCCTACATTCCTACATCTCAATTCACGTGCTCATCACCACCACCTATTTGTGTGCCTTTTATACCTATTCATCTTATTAGGCCCTTTATAACTCAGGGGGAATACCTTAATCAAAACCCACCATGGATCTCATTAAAATGATGATGTATAAAATGTAGATGTTTGAAGCCTTAGTTTATGGGTCTTATAACGTCTTAACATATGATGAGATTTGTAATGAACCCATACATCCCTCTATACCTATTCATCCATATACCATGTAATGAGAACTACCTAAATTCAATTGATTAAATAGTAAGGAGGAACCACAACAACATTTGTGTTCATTCAGACATCCTTGTTACCTAATAGACCATGATGATGCCTTTCTCCTTCGCACCTTTCCCATGTCCCTGTCGGGACCCCCATAGGCTGGTATAGTACTTTGTCCAAACACTCGATCTTTTCCATTAATTAATTGGCATAGACATTTCTCAATCACTTTTTGATAAAAATTTCTAAAAATTATCTATGGCATATTTATATTCTATTTGTCAATACAACGATGATTTTATCGCTTATTTCATCGCATGGTGGCAAGGTCTAATCAATCAATTTTCCTTATCTCTCCTATAGCTTGAGCTCATATAGTTGTTTACAAGGGTGTGTTCTAGGCACATTTACTCAAATATTCAGGTTCAAACGTTTCATACATTTGATGAGGATTTTACCATGGCTAATAAGCTTGAGATATGTGCCCTCGAAGAGGAAAACCAAAGCCGTGTAACAAAAACACCGCCTTCAAATCAAATGAGTCTTCTTCTAAACCACCCAATAACCATCCCAAGCCAAAAGGATTTTCTAATGTAGTAGTTCTAAAATCTGGCCCTTCTCATCCATCCAATCAATATAAACTTCCTCTCAATCTCTCGCCAGTGGAAAATTTTCAATATCGATATGAACAAAAGAATTACACTCCCATTGGAGAGCCTTATTCTTTTGTATTGGAATTTTTTTTAAATATGGAGCCATCAATCTTCCTCCTATCAAACCACATATTGGTTTTGATCCTTCTCACCCCACACTAACTTGGTATAAATAAAATGAATTTTGTAATTACCACCACGTAAGAGGACATAGTGACGCAAATTGTAAAACCTTTAAAAATTTGTGCAAGGAATGTTACACAATGGTGATCTCGTCCTTGGACAACCCTAACATATAAGACAATGGAAACTTGGTTGTTTTCAAAAAACCTTTTCCTAACCATGCCCCTTCATCAACTCATCGTTGGCGAGATGTCTAAAGAAGAAACCAATGTACATGTGGTTCATGAAATCTTCAATACAACGTTTGATCCTTCTATCCAATCTCCTCCTATAACATCTATTAAGGAAATATTTACATGAACTCCTCTACCCATAGAGGAGCCCACCTCACCTGTTCCTTTACCCATAGAGGAACCCACCTTACCTATTCCTTTACCCATGGAGGAACCCACCTTACTTTTTCCTTTACCCATAGAGTCTACATTTTCCACTTCACCTTCTCCTCAACCCATAAAGGAGCTAATTATATCTACTCTTCCTATTTTTGATAATTTTCTAAAGGCCTTCAAATATCTCATCACTCTCCTTACCTCACTCTTACCTACCGAGTAGAGGTTATGGCCTTCCCTATTTTGCAAGCCTTAGAACTCTTAACAGGATTTATCACCAAAGTCATCATCCTCTTCATCTACTCCAAAACCCTTCTCTTATTTGGTTGAATGAGTGGAGTACAAAAATTAAACCACCCTCTAGGGATGCCTTAGAATCTCCATTTCCACACTGAGAAGATCAATTGGATTTGAATGAACCCGAAATATAGATGTCCTCCCCGATACCTCAACCATATTTTCAAATATCTTCAAAGTGACCAAAGTTATTACACCCGACCGGTGGTATTAGCCCCTTCTTCATCAACAACCCCTCCACTCAAGCCTCCATCAGATCAAAAACCTACTACCACCTTAGGGGTTTTACCTATACCAAATATGTTACATCCCCTTGTGAAGCAGGACTTGTCAACTTCTTCACCACCAATTGAAAAATATATTCCAATACCTAAAAAATCAACCTCTTAGGACACACACCTTGGTATCCCCACACCTTCACCTCTACCAATTATATTGGGTCCACATCCTTTAACCTTGGTTAACCTACCCTTTACCAAGGAAAACCCAAAGTGTGACAACCTATACCCTCACCTTCACCTCTTGTTATGCCCACCCCTTCTTCTCTACATTTACCCTCGCTCTTGCCAACAACCCCACATTAACCTTGGCTTATTTAATACCTACACCCTTTAAGTCTCCTTCATCCTACGCATGTTGTTCCTCTGTATTTACCCAAGAAGTGCAACCTAAATCCTAACCTTCACTACCTACAAAAAGGTAATTACACTAGCACAATCTCTCACCTCGCCCTCCTCATAATGATCACCTACCCCTTCACCCAAGACAACTTTGATCTCTCATTGTGATCCTTTGTCAGGATCATATAACACTCGGTTGTTAAAACCTATAAATTCCACCTATCAAGCCTTACGATCCTCTAAAACCTAAGCCAATAGGATTTAATGACACAAAAATTTGTGCTTATCATCACTCACCAAGGCATGATGTCAAGAGTTATAAGGCTCTTAAAAACATTCTTCTCTAGCTTTGTGATTCGAGGGTCTCTTTGAAAAATATGATCTATTGGATGATGATTCTATTCTCGCTTTCACCCATTCACAAACAAACTTCTTTTCTTCCTCCTATTTTTCAAATTAACATGGTGCATGTATCCACTCGGTTATAACACATGAAAGAAAAAGAAAATAAAAAATTTGGTAACCCTTCTAGTTCACCTTCACCTACCATTTCACTTGCACCTCCCCCTCAAGATAACCATCCTTGGGTCGACACCACCTACTTCTTCTAGGGTTACACATCGTTCAATGATCAAACAACTTCACCAGTCCCCATTGAAGATGTCTTTATTTGAATTGATTCAAAATTTGATTCTCATCGTTAGGCCCTCATGAGGTCTTACAATCCATCGAGGTTCCACCCAATGACACTTCACCTATTTCTACCCTCATTTCCCCTCATCAAATTGCTTCCATTAATTTCTCCAAATCAAAGATTTCCCCTTCACAACCTGATGATCTTGACCCCACTCTTTTCATCTCCACTTACATTAATGATATTCACATTAAACATGTTATGATTGATGGGGGCGCTAGCATCAACATCATCTCTTCTCATGCCTACGAAAAAATAGGCATACCACCTAATTGTATGTCTAGCAACCCCGTCATGCTTTAATATTTTAATGATGCCATGACCACTACCCTTGGCACCATTTTCCTCCACATCCGCATGGGTCCCCGAACTATTCCTAAAATCTTCTACATTCTTAAAGGAGAGTTCCATTATAACATGTTGCTAGGCCATCCCTGGATTCACACCATGGCTTATGTACCTTCCACCCTTCACTGTTGCCTTAAATTTGAATATGAAGGGGAAACTTACACCATTCAGGTAGATCCCCCCCTTCAAAACCTATAATATGATTTACCATCCAAATGATGTCCTAATCCCAATTAAGGCATCTACCACATCTACCACTTTTACCTCTTTTCCTTCCTTATCTATCCCCCACCTGACCCTCTCATATTCCACCCTCTACGGATACCTCATCTTCTCAAGCTCTAGATAACTCATTTATACCTACTACCCAAGTAATAACCATAGACCCCTTGGTAGATGTTTTTCAACGCCTTACACTCAGAGAATACCGCCTTCTTAGCATTGACACATTCCTTACTCCTCATAAGTATGGAAAACTACACCAACACCTGCATTATGATCATCATATAGGAGAGGTAATACCATATATAGCCCTCCCCACATTCGCACCAACCTAACCTATGGGGACTCGATACTTCCTATTATTCTATTAAACCTCCCTTCCAAACCAGACCTTTCTCATCTGACTTCTCCTACCTCACCAAACTCCGCTTTGCACTAACTTTCCTTCATCGTTATACCTAGAAAGGCTTGAATTTGGTCATTACAAAAATGGTCATCACATCATCATACCATGCACCACTAGGAAACATAAGCGGCTATGTTGTGGTCTTGGAATTTCTATGCAACCTCCTCTTAAGAAGGCTTGAATCACCCTCGTAGAAGACAAAAACCTTCCCCACCTTCCTCACCTATTACGCCACCTTCTCCCACAGATTCTATGGATCCGAATCTATTCCACATAAAAACAATAATGAACACCATCTCCTTGGGACCTCGACCTATTAACATGATGGTGAGATTTCTTCTTCCCTTCTTTTTCTTTATCTGGACATGTTATATGATGATACACCTTCTATAAACGTTTTTCAATTTTAGGATGACGATTCTATTCTCGACCTATTTAGGTGCGAAGATTCTTATATTCAAAGGTCATTACCCTCTAACACACAAACCATGTTGAATGTATCTACCATAAAAATCAATATTCATACTACTCAATACAACCCATGAATTCTAAAGATATACCGATCCTTAGACTCCATGGAACAAGAATATTTCACTACTTTTCTTCGTGAGCATAACAAAGCATTTGCTTGGTCTTATAGTGATATTCAGGTATTGACCCTAATATCATGCTTCATAATATCATAACTAACCCTAACGCCAAACCCGTGAAATAGAAGCTACGTAAAATGCATCCTTGCATTGCTCTTCTTGTGAAAGAATAACTTTAGCACCTTCTCTCTATTTCCTTCATCCTACCTATTGACTATCCACAATGGATCTCTAACATTGTTCATCCACGAAAGCAACCTGGGGTCTTGTATATCTATACTAAGTTTTGCGACCTTAACCTTTACCTGTCCAAAAGATGACTTTCCTCTACCAAACATTGACCAACTAGTTGATCTTACAGCCGGACATGAGATGTTATCTCTTATAGATGGGTTTTCAAGTTATAATTAGATATTAGTCACTCTAAAATATCAATACAAAACCACTTCATAACCCCTTAGGGAACCTTCTACTATCGCATCATGCCCTTTGTCTTGAAAAATGTTGGTGCAACCTATTAGCACGTTATAACTTACACCTTCCATGAAATCATGCACGACATATTAGAAGACTATGTCAATGACATTCTTGGTAAGTCCAAGCATCACACCAAACACCTACCTATTCTTAAAGTTATCTTAGACCACCTTATCTAATATTATGTTCACATTCAACCAAATAAGTACATTTTCTAATTTCTCTTGGGTAAGATTCTTGGTTTCATCGTCTCTTTGCAGGGTATTGAAGTCGATCTCATTAAGATCAAGGAAATTATTGACATGCCTCCACCTACTAACCTTGAAAACTTCGTAGCTTGAAAGGAAAATTACAATCAATCTTGTGCTTCATCTCTCAACTTTTAGACCGATGCCAACCGTTTCATCACCTTCTTAAAAATGAAGTTTCTTTCCATTGGAATGATGAGTGTCACAAATCCTTTGAAGCATTGAAGAACTACCTTCTTTAGCCACCTATGCTCATTCCACCTAAAGATGATCAACCTTTTTACCTTTACATTTCTACTATTAACTTGTTTCTTGGGTGCCATGTTTTATCATACTAATGAGCAACATAGGGAAAAAATGGTTTATTATATAAGCCATACTCTTCTAGACTACAAAACTGGTACACTCATGTTGAAAATATTTTCTTAACCCTAGTCTTCATGGCTACTAAGCTTCGCCACTACATTCTTAATCACAAAACATTTGTCATTACCAATGTCGAGCCTCTTCATTACATGTATGTCAAACCTTACCAACATAAACACATCATTCTTTGGCTCATGCTTCTTGCAAACTTGGAGTTGGAGTTCATTCATCAAAATTATGTCAAAGGAAAAACCATTGTAGATCAACTTGTAGATGCTCCTCTTCCTAGGAATCAATCCTCAAACTTTGATTTCCCGATGAATCTATCACCACCCTCTCCACTAATGATATTTTTTTCAAATGACATTATTCTTTGATGGATCAAAATGTCACCTTGGGGGAGGTACAAGGGTCATCCTCATTCCTCTTGATGGTGAGCCCATGCCACTATCCTTTAAACTAGACTTTGACTACACAAATAACATAACCAAGTATGAAGCTCTTGTGTTAGGTCTTCAAACTACCATTTCCCTAGATGTTAAATCCATTAACATATTTGGTGACTCTCAACTAGTTGTGAACCAAGTCAATGGTTTGTACCAATGTCGTAACGATGAGCTTTGAAAGTATAAACATCATGTCCACCTACTTTTGACCACGTTTGATCACTACCTCATTCAAGCCACTTCGCCATGATCCACTAACAAATTCGTAGATACCATGACTTGTCTTGCTTCTCAAATACCTACCTTACCTTCAGATTCAAAAATATTTATCACAATACAATGGTTGCATTCACCTTCTTATATTATCCCTAGTGTTAATTTTTTGGGTAGCATTGATACTGACCCATGCAATATTTGGTATAAGTAGTTCACTAACTACCTCTCACTTTCAATCCTGCCTCTAGATCTCACTCGCAATGGACAACAAGCCTTCCTAAAAAGTGTCTCTCATGTCATGTCATCATAGGAGGTCTTCTCTACAAACATGGCTTTTATGGTATCCTCATCTAATGCCTCACTAGTTCTTAAATCCCATACACCATCAAAGAAATTCATGATGGGATTTTTGGGGGACATTTTAGTGGCCTCGTTGTTTGCAAAGTGTATCCTTCGACTTAGATACTACTAGCCAACCATTAACCAAGATTGTTGTGACTATGTCAAATGTTGTGTGAAGTGTTAGCAACATGCTAACCTTCATCATACTCCTAGTCACGCCTTACAATTCATGAGATACTTTTGGCCATTTTTTCAATGGGGTTTGGATCTCGTTGGAGAGATTAACCCTCATTCCTCGCAAAGACATCACTAGATCATCATAGAGATTAGATATTACAATAAATGGGTGGAAGTTATCCCTCTCATTTATACCAAAGCCGAGAAAATAGTCAAATTTATCAACCACCATATCATTTGTTGCTTTGGCATTCCTCATCACCTCATTATTGACAATGGTAAAAATTTAAAAACAAAACCCTACGCCAACTATGTGATAACTTTGGTATTCAACTCAATTTCTCTTCACCATATTACCCATAAGAAAATGGTCAAGCCGAATCTTATAACAAAATCTCAAAAAATTCTTATGAAAGTGGTTGACAAATATTGTAAGGATTGTCACACACACATTCCTTTCACCTTATGGGCTTATCGTACTAGAATTCACACCTCTACCATTGCCACACATTTCTCTTTGGTATACAAGTACAAAATATTCCCTACCTCTTGAAATAAAAATTTCATCTCTCTATATATCTCTTAAAGATATCATCTCTAATGATGAGTTTCACTAGGAACATTTGGCACAATTGAGATGCTAGAAGAATGCCATTTAAATTCTCTAGACCACCTCTAAATCTTACAAAAGTGCATTAAACGTGCCTATTACAAACACATTTTGAGAATGAACATTCAATATTGGCGATCTTATCCTGAAGGAAAATCAACATGTAACCAAAATGGAGAAAAGTAAATGAGGCAAGTTTTCTCCTAATTGGCTTAGACCTATATTGTCACCCATACCTATGGATCAAGAACTTATCATTTATCTTCTCTTGAGGGTAAACTCGAACCTGAGCCCCTTAATGCCTTGCATCTTCGACCATTCTATTGTTGAATAAAGTACTACATCACTTTATGTCTCTTATATGCTCATCCCTTGAGTGAACCTCTCCTTCCACCTACCTCTTTTAAGTACCAATGAATTAAATAGAATTGTGTGATTATCCATCACCATTCAGCCTTAACTTGAATATTAATAATACGACTCTACTCATGGCATGATTCTCATGGATAATTTTTGTCCTAAATTCAGGATGGAATCCCATGGTCATTCGTCACTTGAAACCCCTCTTTCATAGCTAACCTTAATCATGATATGATTTTTCCTTCATTAATGAGGCCTATACTCCTTTATAGTCTTGTCCATGACTACAAGTCCAAAATAATGAAAAAAATTTGTGATAACAAAAATTCTAATCCTTGAGTCAAACTTTGCACAAATAGATGATTCCCTCAAATGGACATCTATGTCTCTCTATTGCTTCTATAAGTAGACTACTCCCTCAAAGGAAACTATAAAAATCTAACCACATGATATACTTATTCTATCTAAACAAAGAAGACTAATCTATATTTTTCAAAACAAAAAATTATCTTGGATCTTCCCGCATTGATCAACTTCATGAAGACCTCAAGGAGACACTACTATTCATCCCAATATAGACTTCTGCATCGACCAGTCTATGAATGAAAAAAGAAAAAATGCAAAAGAAAAATTCAAGAAAAAGTAATAACTTTTGGTCATGGACTTGCCTATTCTGGTTTTGGGTATCTTATAGAAAGGGCATGTTGTCCCACAACAAGGTTATGCTAAACACACCACTTCACCCTACTCTCTTTTATTTTCTCATATCTACTCAAGGGACATGGTGCTCCTACAAAAATTTGTGATCATACAACTTATTTCAACTGTAGACCTATCAATCATACAATGTATTTAGGTGTTTATGGTCATAATCCTATTTAGTATGGATGTTATGGTCGTTTCCAACTATGGAGCATTTTCTTATTTTTTTAGTTCTCCTCATGACTACATTTGCTTCGTTCACAAAAAGAAGAGACCATCGACATTGGATATCTTGGTTCTATTCTTGTCTCACCTAAACCTATACCCATCATCTAGTTCCCATAATAACATCATACACTTACAAACCAAAATCTATCTTACCAATCAACCTTACCCAACCTTACCACAACCTACCTTGCCACGACCTATCTTACCCAATAGTACTCAATCTATCTTCCCAATCTACCTTGCCCAACCTTACCTACCTTACCTACCACCATTTTATTCTTCCCTATCCTATGGGAGAACTACATCAGCTTGAGGCCCCTTTTGCAAGGGATATGTAGGCAGCACTTGAAGACATGGGGTCTTCGGAGGTTAGCTCGACCACCATTTTTCTACCATCTTTCACCAATTTGCCACTATTTGTCTTTACTACCTAATCTTTCTCATGTTTCGTAATCTCAATAACATGGAAATTAAACCAAAAAAATCATACATCATAACCATGCCTATACATATAGTTTCCAAAGTATATAACTTGGAAATTAAAGTAACCATGCCTTCACATCTAGTTTCCATCATATCAATAATTGGAAATTAAACCGAACCATGCCTTCACATCTAAGTTTCCATAATATCAATACATTGGAAATTTAAAAACCAACCAAACCAAAACATTATCAACCATGCCTACATCTAATTTCCATAACATCAATAACTTGGAAATTAAACCAAACAAACCATACATCATAACCATGCCTATACATCTAGTTTCCATAATATCAATAACTTAGAAATTAAATCAAACCATGCCTACACATCTAATTTCCATAACATCAATACATTGGAAATTTAAAACCAACCAAACCAAAACATTATCAACCATGCCTACATCTAATTTCCATAACATCAATAACTTAGAAATTAAACCAAACAAACCATACATCATAACCATGCCTATACATATAGTTTCCATAATATCAATAACTTGGAAATTAAACCAAACCATGCCTACACATCTAATTTCCATAATATCAATACATTGGAAATTTAAAACCAACCAAATCAAAACATTATCAACCATGCCTACATTTGATTTACGTAACATCAATAACTTGGAAATTAAACAAACAAACCATACATCATAACCATGCTTATACATCTAGTTTCCATAATATCAATAACTTGGAAATTAAACTAAACCATGCCTACACATCTAGTTTCCATAATATCAATACATTGGAAATTAAACCAAACCATAACATTAACCATGCCTACAACTAGTTTCCATAATAACAATGCAATGGAAATGAACCAACACACAACATAAATAAGTGTCATAATCTATATACTTTGGAAAGTATGTATGTCATCAATCATTAACATAAACACTCGGTTATATACAAATATAAATAAGTAATCTATAAAAACTCGATGTACATCTCACCTCTTCACCATTTGATGAAGTGCTGGTATATATAAGTCAAAAATTAAAAATAAACAACATCTCAATATCTATATCATCCATGAGAGCATCCAATGCCTCTCCAACTAACTCCTATCCCCTCACCTAGCCTTTGTCTCCAATGGAGGAGGTGAAAGCATTATAGAAATGACAATTTTTGCACTCAGTGAAAAAATGGGCAAGTTGAAACTATGTTTACGGATGATAGAAGACATTGATGATTTGGACTTAACTAGTGGGAAGTCATACAATTTTGTTGTGTTTTTTAAGTTGCGAGGCAATTGATTAACTACATGTAATATGCAGCTATGTGTGTTGTTACAAAATGTAACACCTCACATAGACTTCCATTCCATGTTTTTCTTCTTAAGGGAAACACAAAATCCCAGGAGGACAATGAATTGCCTTGATGAAGGTCACAGATAATCACATTTAGGTGAAATTTAATATTCAGAAACAACATACAAAGTTTACGGGAACATGATTTTTTACATGAAGGAGAGTTCATTATTAAGTTACAGGTACATCAAAACTCATTATTTCTTTCATGTTAAATACATTTAATTATGTGATTGAGTTTTTTATTTCATTATACAATCAATATCCATCATAAAAGTTGAATGCTAATGAAAAAAAAATATACAACTCGGTTATAAGAAATTGATGTTATTTATTCATGAAGAAATTCAATGTTTCCCACACAATCCATGGGATGTAACTCACAACTACTAAAGAAAGAAGTACATGTGCATAAAGCTAAAAAGTAAAAGAGTATAGAGGAAAAGCATCATTACCTTGGGTTTTCTTATAATCTTATTATTTCTAGTTCAACTCCATCTTTCATCTGTGTTATCCAACAAGTCATAGTCTATGTATATTACAAATACATATGTGCAAAATAAAAGAGAATGCATCAATAAAAAGCTCAGGGTTTAATCTGTACTCATGTACTTTATATCTAAATTACATATGCAAATGGATTTCTAGATTTCTTAATATCATAAGCATAAGTACCTTAGAGAAAATGCAGATCTAAGAAAAAAGTATCTTTAAGTATAAGCAATAGCACATATGATTCCTAACAATAATGATAGAAAAAGAAAGAAAGAAAAAATGGAACATAAGAGAGGCCAAAAATTCTAATTATTTTCTAACTATTTTCTTAAAGTGTGCAGGTATGGGTTAACTGCATAGAGAGATCAATACACATTTTAATATTTCTACTTTCATATTAAGTATATATTGCGATCAATGATCAAGCATTTTTCAAGAACAAGAGAAAAAACTCACTCATGAAATTTAAATTTGTAGATATCAAAGATATAATATCAAAAGGAATCAAACATATAATCAAACATAGATGAATCAATATCAAGCAATGATTTCATGATAATGAATGGATATCTACTTATGATTTTCAGATTCGAGCCATGAATGAATATGAAATGAAAATCAAGTAACAACAATATGATCACAATAAATAAAACATATTTCATTAAAGGAGTTCATTGTAGATTTATAATATTTTCCACATGAATTAGGAGTAGAAATAAAGAGTCTTCAAGATAAAATAGAAGTTCATCTTGCAAAGTATAAGTATAATCAAGACACATCTATAGAGAATCAAGAGTGAATACTCATTGAAAAAAATTTTCATACATTCACAATAAAATGCTAGAAAGTTCAAAAAGGAGTTGTCCATCCATGTAAGCATCAAAGTACAAGTGCAGTTATTCAAAGAACATGTAACTTATCAAATTCATGAAAATTATGGTCATGCCTTGCACTAGTTTTAGATGGCTCAAAGGTCAAGCTTTCCATGGTTAAGCTTCTTAGAACCATAACTTTACAAGTCTTCAATAAAGTATCAACAAAAGGAAGTGATTTTAATGCTCCTTTATGGAAGTATAATGTCCTGAAAAATGTTTCAATCTTCAGTTGAATCAAGATAACACATAGCTATAGGATTGAAAAATCAATGGAAGGAGAGCCATGGTTCATAATAGCTAAGAAAAGAATCAAATAATTTGATCATTCTTGCTTTGTGAAGGAACATGCATGCATTTTCAAACAAATACAAAAGTCAAATAGTGGAAAAGTAAAATATTTTCAATCGATTTCAAATGAAGAAGTGCCAAATTCACATGTTTGAGACAGATTTCATAAAGGATTAACAACCAAGAAATAACAACATTCGAGAAAGATCATGGTTTTTGGTTAGTTCATCAATCATTAACTCAGAATTAATTTCATCTATAATATGAAATAAAGTACCAAACAATTTTTCATTATGCCATTTCAGCACCATTTGATCAAGTGATCACAAGAAGACTTCGATAGTAGAATCACTTCAAATCAATAGGTTTATGTTATTTTGTATGGTACTTGAGTAAAGGAAACACTTCAATGGTACAATATCTAAAAAACCAAAAACTCACTCAATATGAATCGAAAAAATATACTTTTCAAAATTCCAATAAGGAGGACAAAAGTTGATAGAAATGATAATCAACTTCTTGCAGAGTAGAAATCATCATAATAATGAAAAGGTACAAATGCTAATCTACAAGTGGTGATCAACCAATGCATGTACAAAGGAATATTTCAAGCATAAAATAAATAGAATTCAAATGTAAGTCAAGCTACAATTGATATGTAACTACAAACACCAAAAAGGCCACTATTAGATGAATGGACATTATACAAATTACAACTATCAAGAAGAAAAAGACAACCAATAAAATTTATTTTGGGACATATAGTTGCAAATAATTCATTTCAATCTACAATACAGGGTACATTACTCCTTTCGAGACACAAAAGGTTTTATTGGTCACATAATGATAATTCCAAATCATAAACAAATAAATGAAAATTATAAGGTTTTAAAGTTTAATATTGCAAGCTTTCCATAACTTCCAAGAGAGAACATGCCATAGTGAAAAAGGCATACCATAAAATACATCTTGGACAATGATGAAAAGATCACATAGAAAGTACATAATTGAATTATACTCTTAACACACAAAGTACAATTGAAGAAAATATCAACTTAAAAATCATTAAGCATGGTATAATACCAATTACATTTGTTACTTAAAATCATATCTAATTATCATGAATCCCATAACATGAATGGAAAAGATACATTTGCACTAATGAAGAACAAGATGCAAAAAGTGTAACATAAATAGCAAATCATACTGAAGAAGATAGGAGTATAGATTGCAAAACTTCATAGACTTTGAGCCTTCATGACGTGACAAAGATACAATTTTTGAGGGATACATCAGAAATCAAGTGTTTCTTTTAGACCATAGTACACAAAGCCCAAATATCAGACAATGTATCAGCTTACAATCAATCTATATAAATGGATTTGTTGTTTTATTGACATAATAAACTTAGTCTCTACTAAAAATCCATAGTAATGGTGTGACCCTAAGAAAAGGAATGGTGAGTTGAAGGAGAAATTACCCCGCTCAACTCCAATTTAAAATTCAAGCTATGCAAATTTAAACCTAGCTTGAAATAACAATGTGCCCGAAATCTGTGTATGTATATTCAAATACATAACAGAAGCTCAACGTAAAATAAAATCATATTTTTATCCAAATAAGTTATCATTGAAAGCTTCATAGACAAAACAAAAGATATTTATATGTAAATTCAATATGAATGAGATAAAACTATGATAAAACCCTCTATTTTTTCCTTCTCAATACAAGGAGTCCAAATAGAGCACAAAAAGGATAATGGTGACTACAAAGAAGAAATCAGCTCGAGTTTTTGAATAAGTATAAGCAATAATGCACACAGAAAAAATCATTGAACCTACTAGGGGAACACATCATAATCTTAGTCCATGAATATGGGGACAATAATTAGAAGATAACCATTTCATGTTCAAAAACAAACATCAACCAACATAATCTTTGAGTCCAACTCATGAAACCCACAAAATATCTCCATACGTAGTAAAAAGTAACGAAACTAAAACAATGATTCTTTGAACTCAGTTTCAACAAAGAACATAGACATAAGATTTTTTTTTGAATTATCACAACATATAGAACCCAATAAGTGTGAAGTAATGTTCACATTGATTAAGAAATAAAGCTCACCTCCTTTCCAAAGAATGGCCAAGAGTTGTAGGCTTTATATCAAAGCTCAAAATTATCAATAATGGCAATCATTCATATTTTCAACATCATAACCCTTAACATAGAGTAAAATGGCCAAATATCAATCATCATAGAGATTCATGGAACTCGCAGAGTTCAAAAAAATGAAATAAAAAATGAGTTCCAAACTCACGAAAATGAACCCAAACTAATCAAGAACAAACAAGTAAAACCAAAAGTGTAGTGAAAACTCTAAATATTGAGAGATCTGAAATGAAATTTACCTTGAATGAGTTAGTCATCGAAGGTCTAAAAATGCAAATAATTTCCAATTCTCGGCTCATTCAAGGCCCAAATGATCAAAATGGCATCCTTATATAATTTTTAGATCTTAAACCAGAGCAAAAAAATGATAGAATGTGTAAGTATTCGCAAATATAGATCTTCATGAGTAAAGAGAGGATTGAAATCAAGCTCGAGATCACACAACAATGGTGGTGACTTAAAAATTTTCCATGGCTTCACCCATAACTCAAAAATGAAAAGTGAACAATGAGTTAGGGTTGAGTTGTTTTACCAACTCAACTCAACCCCCCACAAACCTAACTCGACCTAAGTTAATGGTTCGATGGCCGAGATGATCATAATACAAGATCAGATGATAAAAAATGCAAACCATGGTCTAATCACCCCTCTACTAGTTTTAGAGTTTCAATGATCAAGATCAAATCATGCAAAGATCAAATGGTGTGCATCGTAAGTCACATACCAATTACCAAGATAAAGAATCAGTGGTTGTGAATCATCAAAGTACCATGATCAATGGTGGCAGATCAACAATGAATTCAATATAATCCAACTACCCCATCTATCAGGTTCGAAGATCAGTGGTGTAGATCAGACAGGACAAAGATCAACGGTCCTCATCGGATGCAATTAACACAACCATGGTTCATAACTCTACTGGAGTTAAGTATAATCACTGACAAAGCGAGTGATGGGTTGATTCATCGTGAAGTGGGGGCCAACCCCAATAATTTGAAAATCATTGCATTGACCAGATTAAGGTCCAAACCTTAGTGCAACAAAATCAAAATGCCAACAACAATTATCAATCAAATGATTATTCAAAAATCCAAAACCATAGTATATGTGCTAACTAACATCAAAAGGTAAAAAATTGTTATTCCTGATAGGATTAATAAAAAAGGAGGCCCAAAAGGTATAAATTTATAACCTTATGAAGAGTAGTATATGCCATGTCTAAATAAGAAAGGGGTCCAACCACATAGAATGGTTTGACTATTATAAACAATGATACATACCAATGATAAAATGCCCCATGATTATATATGGTCAAGGTTAAAAGGCCAATGATGTCAAATTATATATTAACATTAGGAAATACCTTAAAATTTTCTAAGAAACCCTTACATACATGTACAAAGGAGATAAGATTTCTATTTTACATGTGCACAAATGGCCCCACAAAACTACAAAGACAAAATTTGAGCATATACACATGCACATGTGGTCCCCACAGTGAGGGAAAATTATTTTGCTAAGTAGTGGAATAAAAGCATTATTTTGCTTGTAGAGGAGCATTTTTTGCATGTGTTCTAAGAAGACAAAATAACAACAAAGAAGTGCACAGATGTCAACATCAGAGATCATGAAGACCACTTTTGTTAATTACCTTATTTTTCACAAAATAAAGGTATTATTTTCTTACACATGCCTACAAGTGGTCCCCACATTGGATTGGGTGAATGTTTTGCTAAGTATTAAAGACAAAGGAATTATTTTTCCTACAAGGGATATTATTTTTGCATGTGCATCCAAGGGGGAAGAATTAAGAGTACCAAATTTATCATTACAAGTGGATCAAATTGCAAGTGTCACATCAAGCTAGAAGAAGAAAAATATTGCATGCACATTGGAGAAGACTTGCACAACAAGCAAGAGCTATTATTAGCTAAATTATTCATCCAAGTTTTATTAAAAATAGATCAGTCAACTGCACTTTGACTGGAATTTATTTTTGTAACTAAGGCTATTAATGCCTCATTGTAATCAACATGTCTATTTTTATTCCTTTATTTATTCATGATAAAGGGGTAAAATTAGCATGCATGGGTGAGTACAAATTTTAGCCTATTTTTAGGATGGGTTGGGTGAATAATTTTGCTATATATTGTGTGCATTGGACAAAGCACAAGAGAGACTTTTTAGACATAGGAGTGATCAAAAGCAATTTTCCACCAATTTTTCCTTGAATGAGAACTAATTTTTGCCTTCCAATTATTTGCAGTGGTGTGTATCTCTTCATTAATTCTTGTGAATGTCAATTCCCTGATTAATCATCTTACCTTGTCTGCAAATTTGGTATTTTCTACATAATCTTAGTGTGCATGTTTATCTTATTGTGTTGTTTTGATTTATCCCTCAATACATAAGTGTTTTGCCTTAATATTCGTTAAAAACCATTGGTTCATGCATCCAAAATTCATTCTCAATTTTATTGTGCATATACTCAAGTCAAATCCCTCAATAATTTTGGTGTATCACCCATTTTAAATTTCAGTTACAGTCATCTTTTTACCCTCAAAACCCCAAAAATATGTTTAGGATACATCAATAAGGAACTCGACCTTGATACCAGAGACTCACCTCAATAATAAGTATACCCACAGACCTGAGGTGTTTCCATTATATCTACAAAAGTGAGAGATCAAAGCAAGCTTAGAACCCCATGTCATCTCTTAAACTAGGGTGCACTTTTGAGAGATAAAAGTTTTTGGCACGCCTGATGGGAAAGATAATCTATGTGGATTCAGATTATTCCCATCAATTTATAGTAGATTTATAGCAAAAGAAAGTCACTTTTGGAGAAGCAAGCTGCAAAAATTTATTCTAAAGATCAAAATATTTATTTTGATCTCTATAAGACTGATTTCAAACCATTTTTGCAACATGTTCCATACCTAAAGTGACTACAAGATCATCAGTAAGAGGAATTCTACTGAGTTTATTTATTTACCTTTGAATTTTGTAAGAAGAAGAAGAGTTGGAAATACCTTACCTTATAATAGGCCTAGTTTTGGAAACCCTCCTCCTAATCTTCCTTCACCACGTATTAATCTTGTTGTTCAAATTCCAGTTATTCCAATGGTTATACAACCACCTAGAAATTTTGTGACCTTTACTAATGGCAGCCCTTTAGTAATTCAAGTTTATCATGATATACCTGCTTGCTACCTTGAAAATTTTACCTTCATTTCACTGGTGAAAATTAGATTACCCCTATAGATCACATTAAAGATGTTATACCCTTTGTGTTGTTCCATAATATAACTCATGAAGATGTAGCCTTAAGACTTTTAGCTGCATCATTTAAAGGACAAGCTTTGTAATGGTACAAAACCTTAGAAATAGGGAGTATAAGAACTTGGGATGAGTTAGGAGAGAAATTAATCAAGTAATTTTCAAGACCATTCTAATCATTTATCTCTCATAGAACAATTGTCTACAAAAAAGAGCTCCTCATGAATTTATGGCTAGTTTTAACATGAATTTCTAGAACTTGGGAAAGAATTCCAGCCATTGTTAAGCCTCAAGCTGATCATGCATTTCTATATTATCTCAGAGCTTTAAATAGTGATATTTCAGCCATGATTCAGTCTATGGGAGGAGATAATCTCCCAACAACTTATGATATTGCCATTAGGGCTGAAAATAACCTTATTCAAGCTGGAAAATTAGCCCCAAGGCCTTCAATGCCTCTTATAGAAGATTTGTCACATGTTCCACAACCTATTACCATTATAGAGCCTATTATTTTAGCTCCATCAGATGATGTATTTAAGGATTTGCAGACTATGGGAAATAAGTTAACATCAATTGAGAACAAACTAGCTCATCCATTACCCATGGCCTTATCAAGCCTTATCAAGCTTTTTATCAGCAAAATTAGCAGAATAGGCAGCCTTACCAAAAAAATCAGAACTATAGACAACCATATCAGCCAAGGCAATTTGATCAAAGGCTTCTAGTTCATCTAGCTCTTGTTCAGTTAATATGGTTTCAAAATAATGGTGTCCACCTTGTAATCAACCTCATTCAGCTGCCAATTGTCCAAATGCATTCCTGAATATAAGCCTTGTTGCACAACCTCAATCTGAAGCATTATTCATGCCTCAAATGGAGGGTGGGAAACAAGATGCTCATAGTTAGAAACCACTAGAATAGAATCTAGTCAGCTTTGGAGAGGAAGATTTTATTGCAAGTCACAACTAGGTCTCAAGAAAAGGCTCAAGATAAAGAAAAACAACAAAATAGACATGTTTTGCCTACAATCACTGATAAAATAACAAGTACATGATAAAAAAAAGCAAACAAATTTGATGTTCCTTCAAAAATAGCAAGTAATTTAACTCCTAAAGATCAATAAAAACAATTACATCCTGATCCCAGAAGATTATTCATACCTCAGATTTCAAAAGTTGTTAAAGCAGAGTCAGTTTTTGCTAAAGCTTATGCTAAAACTGTAGAAGTTGTTTAAAAGACTATTGCTTCTTTTAATATTATTGAGGTAATGAAAAAGCATAATATTAATATCTCATTGTGGGATACTAGTATTACAGGACAACAAGAGTTACTTTCTCATGAGCTTGCTAAGTTATAGATTTATTCAAAAACAATAGAAAAAGAAGCTCAGAAAGCAGATATGATTCTTGATACAATGGAGCAAGATTGTATGAAGGAGGTTAAGTGGATGGTTCAAAAGGTTTTAAATGCTCATGATATAAAAAAACACCACCCTTTTATCTATCTCTGATTATTGGAGATCATTTAGTTCATAACTGCATGGTTGACAATGGTGCAAATAACATAGTAATGCCTAAAGAAATTGTAGAAAAATTAGGCCTGCAGTATGAACCTACAAGAGAAAAGTGTGTTGTAGCTAGATGGAACAACAACTAACACAATTGGCATCATCAGAAATTTGGAGGTAACTTTACATGCTTTCCCAAATGTTACTATCTTATAAGATGTTATTATTGTAGATTTACCTCCCTATTTTTCTTTATGCTTATCAAGAGATTTTACAACAAAGATTGGAGGTTATATTTCTTAGATTGGTCATTTTTTATTATTCACTACAAAAAATGGAACTAAAGTTACTATAAATTTATAGCCTCTGACTAGATTTCATATTGAGCCTCATGCTTCAAATGCTACAAACAAATTATGTAGCTTTAGATCAATCTGATTTTGACGTTACAACACATGTTTCTACATTAGATGGTGTTTCTAATCTATTTATGGATGAAAAAAATCAAGAAGAACATGTTTATGATCCTTTCAAAGAAGCAGAGGAAGATTTATTTGGTGTTTATTGTTTGCATGAAGAAAATGCATCAATTTCATTGTTGTCCAAAATAGAAAAAACAACATAAGGCTATGGAAGCTTCATTTTGATGGAGCCAAGAACAAGAAAGGACAAGGTGCATGTTTGATGCTCACTTCCCCTATAGACAAAAAAGGTATTTTTCATCTCTAAGTCTGTAATTTTCATGTACTTGTAATATAGTTGAATATAAAGCATTAATTCATGGCTTACAATGGGCCAGAAAAAGAGGTATCAACATGTTGAAATTTTTTGGTGATTCAGAGTTAGTTATTAATCAAGTGAAAAACTTTAATGTGTGTAAGAATTCATTATTGAAATCTTACAAACATAGAGTTTCAAACTTAATGGAAGATTTTGATGCTATTAACATGCAATCTATTCCAAGAGCTAAAAACAAACATGCAGACAAACTTGTAGTAGTTGGTACTAGCTTTGATGTGCTAGAAAAGATCAAAAACAACAAAGTACAACCACATATAAAGTTGATTATCAGACCTTCAATACTTGATAATGAAGAAAATTGGCAAGTTTTGAAGATGATGAACAAATCTGTAGATTTTGCAGCAAGAAGCTGAATTTTCTACAGTAAATCAAGAAAAACTGCAACACTTCTATGGTGACCAAATTGTTCAGATTAAAAACAAACAAGCTGCTCCAAGGATTGGTCACACTAGAAGATATTTTCAGTTTTGATGATCAGTTAAGAAAGGATAAAGGAATATTTCAACTCACGCAGATAACTATGAAGAAATCTTAGTGGATGATGAAAATAAATTATTTATCAGAAATATATGTTCCTCAGCTAAAAAAAATTTTTATTAATTTGTGTAAAGAATTTAGAGATGTTTTTCTTAGAAATAATAAGATCGAGAGGGTTTGATCCCAGTTTAGCTCAACATACCATAGAGTTATAGCTAAATTCCAAGCCAATTAGGCAAAAACAAAGGCCTGTAAATTCAAAGATTGAACCATTGATGAGAAAAGAGTTATCCAAGTTGATAGAATCAGGTATTATCTTTCCAGTTAAACATTCAATTTGGGTAGCTAATCTTGTTCCTATTCGGAAAAAGAATGGAGAAATCTGGTTATGTGTTGATTTTAGAGATATTAATAAAGCTTCATTAAAAGATTATTATTTGCTTCCCAACATGGATCAAATTTTAAGAACAATTTCAAGTTCGAAAGGTTGTCCCTTTTGGATGGTTATAGCGGATACAATCAGATTCTTGTGTGTGAAGAAGACAGATACAAAACAACTTTCACTACAAAGTGGGGTACTTATGCTTACAAAAGAATGCCTTTTGGACTTTCCAATGCCGGTGCAACATGTTTCAACGTGCAATGGACATGGATTTTCACATTTATTAAATAAATTCATATTGGTTTATTTAGATGATGTTACTTGTATTTTCAAAGAATTTTGATGATCATCTTATGCATTTAAGGCAAAATTTTCAGCTTTTAGAGTAGTTTGGAATATCATTGAATCCCAAAAAGTCTATATTTTCAATCCATCAAGGTAAATTACTTGGACATATTGTTTCTAGATAAGGTTTAGCTATTGATCCTTTCATAATTGAAGTAATTTCACAGCTATTCTTGCCTCATCATAAGAAAACACTACAAAGTTTTCCTAGAAAAATCAACTTTGTTAGAATATTTGTTCCAATTTTTAGCATTCTTCAAGCCATTAACAACCATGTTAAAGAAAGATTAAACCTTCTCTTGACCAGTAAAGGAAGAAAAGGATTCAAAGCTATCAAGACACTATTTCACAAGCTCCTACTCTAGAAAATCCAAATTTTGATAAGGATTTTACAATGTATGCACTTGTAGGAGCTGAAACCATTTCAGCCATATTAACTCAGGTTAATGATGAAAATATTGAGCAACCAATTGCTTTCTTTGGGAAAATCTTACATGACTACGAGACAAGGTACAATTTTCTTAAAAAACAAGTACTTTATGTAGTTAGAGGATTAAATAACTTCAAGTACATGCTTTCCAATAATAAGATACATGTCTTAGTCTCTCATCTAAGTGTTAAAGCATTCTGTTGAACAAAGAATTGAATGAGAAGAGAGCAAGTTGATTACAAAGGTTATGGAGTATGATGTTGACATCCATGTTGCAAAAATAGTTTGAGGAAAAGGATTGTGTGAACATCTAATTGTTGATATGGAAAAAACAAACAGGATGCAAAATATGAAAATTCATAACAACATGTTGAAATCACATATCAAGCAATCAGACATCTTAGTATAACCTGAAAATTAGAAACCAAAACTTAATCCAAAAGTTTAGGAATCAAGATGGATGACTGATTTGGTTAATTACTTGTAACACGATACTTATCTAGAAGGTATGGACAAGAATAAATGAAGATATTTCAGGTTATAAGTTGTACCTTATGTTTTCATTGATGGTGTGTTGTTTAAAAGGGATATAAATGAAATTTTGCTACGATGTATTGATTATGATAGAATTCAACAACTATTATCCAAGTTTCATGAAGGACCTATAGGAGGTCACTTTTAGCATGTACTACAACCTTAAAAATTATGAAATTTGGTTACTATTGGCCCAACATATTCAAGGACTATTTTGAATGGATTAGAAAGTGTAAAAAATGTGCTTTATTTTTTGGAAAAGAATGTTTAGTTCCACTGCCTCTACAACCTATTTTAGTGGATCAACCATTCATGCAGTGGGGTCTCGAATTCATTGGCATGATAAATCCACCTTCATCACAAGGACACAAGTGGATCTTGACTACTATGGATTATTTTACATGTTGGACTGAATCAGGAGCATTGAAAGAAGCTAATGATAATTCAATCTTATCATTTTACAAATGGATAGTTTACATATTTGGTGTTCTAACAACTATCATTTCAGATAATTCCTTAGCATTTCTTGGTGTAAAGGTAATAGATTGGGCTATCAAGCATGGAATTTATTTAAGTACTTCATCTAATTATTACCCACAAGGTAATGGGTTAGTTGAAAGCACTAACAAAAATATTTTGAGGATCATCAGAAGAACACTCAAGGACAACCAAAGAGCTTGGCATCTGATGTTAAATTCAACACTTTGGGCTAATAGAGTAATTCCTAAAGATTAGTTAGTAATTCACTATAAAAACTTGTTTATGGATGAGAGGAAAGAATGTCCATCTCAGTTGAGTTTGCTCACATTGGATTTACTACATCAGATGGAACTACTTGAGAATGAACCATTGCATGTTCATTATGCAGAATTAATGGAGTTACAAGAGTTAAGAGATCAAGCTCATCTGAACATGGAAAAGAATCAAGAGATAGATCAAGAAAACATTTGATAAAAAGGCTAAGTTTAGAGTCTTCAATGAAGGAGACATTGTGTTAAAATGGGATGTTGATCATGCAAATCTAGGAAACCACACAAAGTTTGATACAATCTAGAGTGGTCCCTATATGATTTCATCTTGCAAAGAACACAATGCATTTCAAATTTCAAGGTTGAATGGAGAGGAACTTCCCATTCCTATGAATGGTATGTTTCTTAAACATTGTTATTGAAAATCCTACAATGTTTGGTTAGAGTAGGATTTCCCTTTTAATAAGTGCATTTCATGCACATTGCAATGTTTTTCAATTTAATAAGTGCACTCATGCATGTGATCTGGTTCACTAGATCCTTTCCCAACTTTAGTTTTTTTTTCTAGAAAAGGTAGTTTTTGGTTATATGCTTTGACTCCATGCCTAATGAAAAAGAGCAAGGCACTAGTCTACAAGCTAGTACTCAGCTTTCCCCACAAGATCACTAGAAATGTTGACAATTTTTGCACTCGTGCAAAAATGGGCAACTCAAAATTTTGTTTACAATGGAAGGCATTGATGAAATGGACTTAACTAGGGGGGAATTCATACAATTTTATTGTGTTTTCAGTTTGGAAATTGATTAACTACATGTAATATGCAACTATGTGTGTTGTTACAAAATGTAACACCTCACATAGACTTTCATTCCATGTTCATCTTCAACAAGGAAACACAAAATCCTCGAAGGACTAATGCATTGCCTTGATGAAGGTGGGAATCACAGTTTAGGTGAAATGTTATATTCAGGAACAACAAAACAGAGTTGTATTTTACATGAAGGAGAGTTCATTATTAAAGTTATAGGTACATCAAAACTCATTATTTCTTCATTTTAAATACATTTAATTATGTGATTGAGTTGTTTATTTCATTATACAATCAATATCCATCATAAAAGTTGAATGCAGAAAGAAGTATACAACTCAATTACAAAAATTAATGTTATTTATTCATGAAGAAATTCAATGTTTCCCACACAAGCTGTGGGATGTAACTCATAACTACTGAAGAAATAAGTACATGTGCATAAAGTTAAAAGTAAAAGAGTATAGAGGAAACCCATCATTGCCTTGGGTTTTCTTCTAATCTTCTTGTTTCTAGTTCCACTCCATATTTCATCTGTGTTATCCAACAACCACAGTGTACCTAAAAATAAAAATGAAATAAGAAAAAGGCATCAATAAAGAGCTCAAGGTTTAATTTATACTCATGTACTATCTAACTGCATGCAAATGGATTTCTTAATATCAAAGCATAAGGTACATCAAAACATGCAATTAAGAAAATATATCTTATAGTAGCACATATGATTCCCAAAATCATGAAAAAAAAAAAAAAGAAAAAAAAAAAAACTATGGAACATAAGAGAGGCCAAAAAGCCTAATTATTTTCTAACTATTTTCTTAAAGTGTGCAGGTACAAGTTATAGTAGAAGATATCAATACATATTTTAAAATTTTGTACTATCAAGTATAGATTGCACTCAATGATCAAGCATTTTTCAAGAACAAAGAGAAAATACTCACTCATGAATTTCAAATTTTGAGATATCCAGATCAAATATCAAAAGGAATCAAACAGATAATCAAACATGTAAGATGAATCAACAATACAATGATTTCATGATAATGAAATGGATATCTACTTATCATTTTCAGATTATGAGCCATCAATGAAGATCAAATGGAACAACTATGATCACAACAAATAAAACATATTGCATTAAAAGAGTTCATTGCAGATTTATAAGATTTTCCAGCACATGAATTAGGAGCAGAAATAAAGATTCTTCAAGATAAAACAAAAGTTCATCTTGTAAAGTACAAGTATAATAAGGATGCATGCTATAGAGAATCAAGAGTGAAGACTCAGCTAAAAGATAATTGTTCATACATTCAGTGAATTAAAAGAAATAAAATGTTGGAAAGTTCAAAGGTTTCCATCCATGTAAGCATCAAAGTACAAGTGCAGTTATTCAAAGAACATGTAACTTATCAAAATTATTAAGTCATTCCTCATGCATAAGGCTCAAAGTTCAATATTTCCATGGTTCAACATCTTAGAACCACAACTTTATAAGTCTTCAATAAAGTATCAACAAAAGGAAGTTCTTTTAATGCTCCTTTATGAAGTATAATGTCCAAAAAATGTCTAGATCTTCAATTGAATTAAGATAATACATAGAATAGGATCGATAGGATTTGAGATAATGGAAGGAGAGAATAGCTAAGAAAAGAATCAAATAATGTGATCATTATTTCTTTGTGAAGGAACATGCATGCATTTTCAAACAAATACAAAGGCTGCAAATAGTTGGAAAAGTAAAATATTTTCAACCATTTAAAAAGTAAAATAAATGCACAATTTGAGACTTCATAAAGGATTAAGAACCAAGAAATAACAACATTTAAAAAAGGTCGTGGTTTTTCATTAAAATTTCATCAATCATTAACTTAGAATCAATTTCATCTATAATATGAAATAAAGTACAATAAAACAATTTTTCATTATGCCATTTCAACACCATTTGATGAAGTGCTCACAAGAAGACTTATGATAGTATAATCACTTCAAATCAACAAGTTTGTGTTATTGTGCATGGTACTTGAGTAAAGGAAACACTTCAATGGTACAATATCTACAAAACCAAACTCACTCAATATGAATCGAAAAAGATACTTTTCAAAATTCCAATAAGGAGGAGGTGAAACAAATTTTAGAAATGACAATACAACTTCTTGCAGGAGTAGAAATCATCACAATAATGAGGTACAAATGCTAAGCTACAAAGTGATCAATATGCATGTACATGTAATATTTCAATAATCAAATAAATAGAATTCAAATGTAAGTCAAGCTACAGTTGAAGTGTAACTACAAACAGCAAAAGAGGCCATTGTTAGATGAATGGACATTATACAAATTACAACTATCAAGAAGAAAGACAACCATTAAATTTTCAACCTAGGACATATAGTTGTAAATAATTCATTTCAATCTACAATATAGGGTACATTTCTCCTTTCAGAGATACAAAAGGTTTTACTGGTCACATAATGATAATTCACAGTCAACAAACAAAGAAATGAAAAGTCTAAGGTTTTGAAGTTTAAATATTGCAAGCTTTCAATAACTTCCCAGAACATGCCATGAACATTGCAATCTTTCAATAACTTCAAGGAACATTCAGTAGGAAAGGAAGACCACACAATACATCTTGACAATGAAAAGATAACGTAGAAAGTAAAAAAGTAAATTATAATCTAAGTATGCAAGCACAGTGAAGAAAATATCAACATACAACATCAATAACATGTAAAATATAGATTACCAATTACAATTATAGCTTAAAAGCATATCTAATTATCATGAATCCTAATGTAAAAGCTACAGTTTCATTAATGAAGAACAAGATGAAAAAGTGTAACATAAGTAGCAATTAAAAAAGAAGATAGGAGTACATATTACAAACTTCACAAGCTTTGAGCCTTCATGATGTGACAAAGATATTTTTTTGAGGGATACATCAAAAATCAAGTGCTTCTTTTAGACCACAGTACACAAATCCCAAATATCAAACAGTGTATCAACTTACAATCAATCTATATAAATGGAGTTGTTGTTGTATTGGCATAAGAAACTCATTCTCTACTAAAGAATAAATAGTAATGGTGTAACCCTAAGCAAATGAATGGTAAGTTAAAGAAAAATTACCCATTTCATTCAATTTAAAATTTGAGCTATGCAAATAGGAACCTAGCTTAAAAATAACATGTCACGAAAAATGTATGTATGTATAATCAAATATAGAAAAGAAGCTCAACGCAAAAGAAAATCATAGTTTTATCCAAATCAGTTTAGTCATCAACTTCACAGACAAAACAGAAGATATTTATATGCAAATTAAGCATGAATGAGAGTAACTATGGTTGAACCCTCTAGTTTTTTTCTCAATACAGGGAGTCCAAACAGAGCATGAAAAGGATAATGATGTGACTGCAAATAAGAAATGAGCTCAAGTTTTGAATGAACAAAAGCAATAATGCACATAACAACTCATTGAACCTACTCAGGGGGAACACATCATAATCTTAGCCGTGAATATGGGACAACAATTAGAGAAGATAACCATTTTCATGTTCAAACAAATAGACAACCAACAAATACTGAGTCCAACTCATGAAACCCACAAAATATCTCCATACGCAGTAAAAAGTAATGGCACTCAGAATGAGTTTTCAAACTCAGTTTCAAAAATAATAAAGAAAAAAGAAACATTTCAAATTATCAGAGCATATAGAATCCAAGAAGTGTGAAGTAATGTTCACATTGATCAAGAAATAAAGGTCACCTCCTGCAAGCAAATTAATGGCCAAAGTCACAAGCTTTTATCAGAGCTCGAAAAGATCAATAATGGTAATTGTTCATGTTTTCAACATCATAACCCTCAACATAGAGTAAAATGGCCAAAGATCAATCATCACAGATATTCACGAAACTCACAGTTTAAAAAAATTTAAGAAAACGAGCTCAAACTCACGGCAAACCCAAACTAATCAAGAGCGAGAAAGTAAAAAAAAAGTGTAGTGAAAAATCTAAATATTCAGAGATCTGAAATGACATTTACCTCAAATGAGTTAGTCATCGATGTTCGAGAATGTAAATAATTTCCAAGTCTTGGCTCATTTCAAGGCCAAACAATCAAAATGGCAGCCTTATAACTTTTTCAGAGCTCAAACCATAGCAAGAATGATAAAATGTGCAAGTATTCACAAATACGGAGCTTGATAAGTCAAGAGAGGATCAAAATCGAAAAATATCACACAAAAATGGTGGTGACTGAAAATTTTTCCAGGGCTTCACCCACAACTCGAAAAATGCAAAGTGAACAATGAGTTAGGGTTGAGTTGTTTTACCAACTCAATTCAACCCCCCCACAAACCTAACTCGACCTGAGTTAATGGTTCGAATGATGAGATGATCATAGTACAAGATCAGATGATTAAAAATGAAAACCATGGTCTAATCACCCCTCTGCCAGTTTTAGAGTTTCAATGATCAAGATCAAATTGTGCAAAGATCTAAAACATGCATCGCAAGTCATAGACCAATTACCAAGATAAATAATCGCCGATGGTTGTGAATCATCAAAGTACCATGATCAACGGTGGCAGATCAATAGTGAATTCAATGCAATCCAACTACCCCATATACTAGGTTCGAAGATCATCGGTGTAGATCGTAAAGGAAAAATATTGAAAATCATCATTAGATGTAATTAACACAACCACATTTAGAACTCCACTGGAGTTAAGTATAATCACCAAAAAAGTGAGTGATGGGTTGATTCTATCATGAAGAGGGGGCCAGCCCCAATAAGTTGAAAATCATTGCATTGACCAGATTAAGGTCCAAACCTTAATGGAACAAAATCAAAATGTTTAACAATGATCAACCAAATGATTAATCAAAAATCTAAAATATAGTATATGCAATCATTTGACTATATCAAAAGTTTAAACATTGTTATATGTGATATGATTAATCAAAAATGACGCCTAAAAGGCATAAATTTATAACCTTGTGAAGAGTAGTATATGCCATGTCTAAATCAGAAAGGGGGCCAACCACGTAGGGTGGTTTGACTATTATAAATAATGATAAATACCAATGATAAAATTCCCCATGATTATATATGGTCAAGGTTAAAAGACCAATGATGTCAAATTATATATTAACCCTAGGAAATTCCTTAAACTTTTCTAAGGAAACTGCATACAAATGGAGAAGATTCTATTACTGCATGTGTACAAAATGGCCCCAAAAATCTAAAAAGAAAAAGTTGAGCACATACACATGCACATATTGTCCCCATAGTGAGGGAAAATTATTTTGCTAAGTAGTGGAATAAAATCATTATTTTGCTTGTAGAGGAGCATTTTACATGTGTTCTCAAGAAGACAAAACAACAAAGAAGTGCAAAGATGTCAACATCAGAGATCATGAAGACCACTTTTGCTAATTACCTTATTTTTCACAAAATAAAGGTATCATTTTCTTACACATGCCTGCAAGTGGTCCCCACACATTGGGTGAATGTTTTACTAAAGTATTGAAGACAAAGGAATTATTTTGCCTACATAGGATATTATTTTTGCATGTGCATCCAAGGGGGTAGAATATTAAGATTTCAAATTTATCATTGCAAGTGGATCAAATTGCAAGTGTCACATCAAGCAGAAGAAGACAAAGATTGCATGCACATTGGAGAAGACTTGCACAACAAGAAAGAGCTATTATTAGCTAAATTATCATCCAATTTTATTAAAATAGATCAGTCAACTACACTTTGATTGATTGAAATTTATTTTTGTAACTAAGGCTATTAATGCCTCATTGTAATCAACATGTCTATTTTTATTCCTTTATTTATTCATGATAAAGGGGTAAAATTAGCATGCATGGGCGAGTACAAATTTTATCTTATTTTTAGGATGGGTTGGGTGAATAATTTTGCTATATATTGTGTGTATTGGAAAAGCACAAAGAGGAATTTTGGACATATGAGTGTTGAAGAAATTTTCTACCAGTTTTTCCTTGAATGAGAATTATTTTTGCCTTTCAATTATTTGCAGTGGTGTGTATCTCTTCATTAATTCTTGTGAATGTCAATTCCCTGATTAATCATATTACCTTGCTGTAATTTGGTACTTTCTACATAATCTTAGTGTGTATGTTTATCTTGTTGTGTTGTTGTGATTTATCCCTCAATACATAAGTGTTTTTGCCTTAATATTTTGTTGAAAACCATTGGTTCATGCATCCAAAATTCATTCTAAATTTTATTGTGCATATACTCAATCAAATCCCTCAATAAGTTTGGTGTATTAACCATTTAAAATTTCAGTTACAATCATCTTTTTACCCTCAAAACCCCAAAAATTAGTTTAGGATATATCAATAAATGGAACCGAGCCTTGATACCAGGAGATTCACCTCAACAATAGGTATACCCACAAACTGAGGTGTTTCCATTGTATCTAAGAAAGTGAAAGATCAAAGAAAGCTTAGAACCCCTGTTTTCATCTCTCAACTAGGGTGTACTTTCAAGAGATAATAGTTTTTGCACGCCTCACGGTGGGAAAGATCAGATCTATAGTGGATTACAACAGATTACATCAATTTACAACATATTTATAGTGAAAGAAAGTCACTTTTAGAGAAGCAAGTTACAATAGTTTATTCTAAAGATCAAAAGATTTATTTGGAAACTCGTAAGACTGATTTTAGACCATGTTTACAGCATGTTTCATGCCTAAAGTGACTACAAGATCATCGGTAAGAGGAATTCTACGAGTTTATTTCTTTACCTTTGAATTTGCTAAGAAGAAGAATATTTGGCAATACCTTACCTTATAATAGGACTTGTTTTGGCAACCATCCTCTAATCTTCCTTCACCACATATTAATCTTGTTATTCAAATCCTAGTTATTAAAATGGCTATACAACCACCTAGAAATTTTGTGACCTTTACTAATGGCAGCCCTTTAGTAATTCAAGTTTACCATGATATACTCTGCACCGCCTTGAAAATTTTCCTTCATTCACTAGTGAAAATTAGATTACCCCTACAAAGCACATTAAAGATGTTGCAGCCCTTTTTGTTGTCCATAATATAACTCATGAAGATGTAACCTTAAGACTTTTAGCTACATCATTTAAAGGACAAGCTTTGCAATGGTACAAAACCTTAGAAATAGGGAGTATAAGAACTTGGGATGAGTTAGGAGAGAAATTACTAAAAATTTCAAGACCATTTTGATCATTTATCTCTCATAGAACAACTATCTACAATTAAAAGAGCTCCTCATGAATTTATGGCTAGTTTTAACATCAGATTTGCTAGAACTTGGGAAAGAATTTCAGCCACTATTAAGCCTCAAGATGATCATGCATTTATATATTATCTCAGAGCTTTAAATAGTGATATTTCAACCATGATTCAATCTATGAGAGGAGATAATCTCCAAAGAACCTTCTTATGATATTACCATTAGGCTGAAAATAACCTTATCCAAGATAGAAAATTAGCCCCAAGGCCTTCAATGCCTCTTATAGAAAAATTTCACCTATTCCACAACCTATTACCATTATAGAGCCTATTATTTTAGCTCCATCAGATGATGTATTTAAGGATTTGTAGACTATGGGAAATAAGTTAATGTCAATTGAGAACAAACTAGCTCAGCCTAGCAGGCCTTATCAAGATTCTTATCAACAAAATCAGCATAATAGGCAGCCTTACTAACAAAATCAGAACTATAGACAGCCATATCAGCCAAGGAAATTTGATCCAAAGGCTCCTAGTTCATCTAGCACTCTTGTTCCAGTTAATATGGTTTCAGAAGAATGGTGTCCACCTTGTAATCAACCTCATTCAACTGTCAATTGTCCAAATGCATTCTGAATATAAGCCTTGTTACACAACCTTAGTCTAAAGCATTATTCATGCCTCAAATGGAGGGTGGGCAGAAAGATGCTCATAGTCAGAAACCACGAAGAAAAATTTAGTCATCTTTGGAGAGGAATATTTTATTACAGTCACAACTAGGTCTCAAGAAAAGGCTCAAGATAAAGAAAAACAATAAAATAGACCTATTTTTCCTACGATCGATGATAAAAAAACAAGTATAGGTCAAAAAATAGTAAAAAACTCTATTGTTCCTTCAAAAATAGCAAGCAATTCAACTCCTAAAGAGCAACAAAAACAATTGCATCCTAATCCCAGAAGATTATTCATACCTCAAATTTCAAAATTTGTTGAAGCAGAGTCATTTTTTGCTAAAGCTTATGCTAAAACTGTAGAATATGTTTCAAATATTGTTGCTTCTTTTAATATTGTTGAGGTAATGAAAAAGCATAATATTAATATTTCATTATGGGATGCTCTAAGTATTCCAAGACAACAAGAGTTACTTTCTCATGAGCTTGCTAAGTTATAGATTTATTTGAAAACAACAAAAAGGAAGCTTAGAAAGTAGATATGGTTCTTGGTACAATGGAGCAAGATCGTATGAAGGAGGTTAAGTAGATGGTTCAAAAGGTTTTAAATTTTCATGATATCAAAATCCACCTGTTGTATATATCTCCCCCTGGGTAATATACACAAACAAAAGAATATGGAAATCAAAGAAACTCAAAACTTGACATTTATTGCACCACCAATTACACCCCTAGCTTAGATTAGAAGTGCTAACAAGGAAAATTTGTGCCCACAGGCGCAGAAGAAGGTGCCAATAAGGAAAATTTGCGCCT
Organism: Taxus wallichiana var. yunnanensis; assembly: GCA_018340775.1. Lineage (NCBI taxonomy): Eukaryota > Viridiplantae > Streptophyta > Pinopsida > Cupressales > Taxaceae > Taxus > Taxus wallichiana. Next base: position 131,274,276 of record CM031241.1, read on the forward strand.
GGCAGCGTAGATCGAAGAAGGCCAACAAGGAAAATTTGCGCCCTAGTGCGTAGATCAAAAGGTGCCAACAAGGAAAAAAATTTCCCCGGCGCAGATTAGAAGGTGCCAACAAGGAAAAATTTGTGCCCATGGCGAGATCGGAAAAGGTGCCAATAAGGAAAATTTGCTCGGCCAGAGGAAAAGCGCCTAATAAGGAAAAATTTACGCCCGGCACAAATCGGAAGGCACCAACAAGGAAAAATTTGTGCCCCTGGCGCAGATCGAAGGCGCCAACACCACATTTTTAGTGCCTATGGTGCACTTAAAAGTATGTTGACGTGAGGATGGATGCACCAAGGTGCACCTTTAGGAGGTGCAACATTTTGAGCATTGACACCCCGAACCCGATAGGAAGCAAACCCTAACCCAGATATTCAAATGGCCATAACTTTTCACAGGGAGCTCGGATTCACGCAAGGTTGGAATTTTTGGAAAGCTTACAAGGTCCTCTGTCCAACTATGACTAGATATATTTAATTGGGTGAGAAAAATTTCTTCAAAAATGCAAAATACAGTTCACCATTTTTTGGGTTTGCTAGGGTTCTCACCTACCACCATAATGAGATGAATTAAATACAACCGGAGGTGGTTGGGGTAGATTTGGAATTCCTCTCTCTTCCCTCTCTCATTCTTCCTATAAATTGTAAGGAGGGGCTTCTTTCTAAAGGTTGGACATTCTTGTTTTTCCCCTCCCTTCTTCTCTTTGGTAGGAAAATTTGTGGAGTTCAAACCTCCCATCTAAAACTGTAATGCAACTTTGCCTCTTGGCATTTTGTAGTGTATTGTATCAATCTTTGGAGAAAATAATGCATGTCTGTGGATGATTCTCAACCCTCTCTATGTTCATTTGCATCCTCCTAATCTTTCACTGCAAATTTGGTTATCTGTGCATGATCTTGCATTGCATTTTAATGGTTTGTGTTTATTGGCAAGACAGGTGTTCTTCATTCCTCGGTGCATCACCTTTGTTAGTTTAGGTTTATTTTTATGCATCTTCTTACCTGTCTCCTTGGCAAGTTAGATTAGGTTTTGAGTAAACCCTCTGCATTTTTATGTGTGCATTTGAATAGAGGAATAGGAACCGGCCTTCATCGGAGAGCTTTCCCGATTCTGAGGTCCCACACTTGGGAAAAGCTCCATGTTATGCAATCGCACTGAGAGTCTCAACCCATCGAGTTGTAGACATTCAGGGGTGTTGTGATTCACCATCAATAGTTTTGGCATGCCGGTGGGACCAAGAGGTCATTCCACAGAAGATTTGAAGGAATTTTCAAGAAATTTGGACTTAGAAATTGCAAGTTTTACAATTTCAGATTTTTTCACCTTCAGGTTGAACTCCGAAATCAATTTTCAAGGGCTTAACTTGCTCAAAACAAGTCAAAATTTCACCAGTTGATAGATCGGGGGATAATCTTCAAAAGGGTATTCTTAGATTTTTGATATTTTGACTTTCAAAATTTCATAGTTTTTAGTATTTCGGGTTTTCCCAGGTGTCGAGCATGTCCCAAGTTCGACACGATGTATTTTCGGAGTTTTGTAAGTTGCCTTGCATGACCTGAGTTTCACTGTACCTTTCGGGGATTAGTAGCTGCACAACAAGACCCGATAACCGAATTGAAGAACTGTATCTTCCGGGTCCTTCAAAGTTTTAAATTCTATTTTTAATATTGTCAGGTTTGGTGTGTAACTTGGTAGAATCCTAGCCTTTTGAGGCTCGTTCTCTAACACATCTGGTGACTCGAAGGGATAGAATTCAATGGTGTAGCAAAAAAAAAGTTGCCCCAGGGCATGAGAAGAATTCGAACCAAGTCGATACTCGAGAAGAGGGGCTATTTGTCTACTTGCAACTATCACCAGGCAGAGGAAGGAGAGGAAGAGGACCACAAAGATCACCATCTCCACCTAACCGGACTTTGTCTACACCTCCACCTAGTAGACCTTTTCTCGCATCAACCAGAGTTCTTAGGCCAATCATAATGGCACATCTACCACCGAATCCCTTTGTCAATTTCACGGGTAGTAGTCCACTCCCTAAATGCTCAGAATCAGGTTCAGTTGCAGCGCTAAAGAATATCCCCTATTTCACAGGAGAAAATCATACTACTCCTATTGACCACATCCAGGATATTGCCAATGCATGTGCAATCCATGAAATAAATGAAATGGATGTTGCAGTCAAGTTGTTGGCTTCATCTTTTAAAGGTAAAGCCTTACAGTGGTTTAGGAGCCTAGTAAAGGGTCTATTATGAATTGGAACCAACTTTGTTCAGCTCTTTGCAACCAATTCGGGGAGAGGGAAGACAATTTGTCTTTATTGGAACAACTGATGACAATCAAAAGAGCTCCTAATGAACAAATGATAGATTTCAACTTCAGATTCCAACGGACATGGGATAGGATTCCAATAGTTGTTAGACCAACCACCGAAGGTGCATTCCTTTATTTCTTAAAGGCTATAAATTCAGACATAGCCATGATGATCCAATCAATGGGAGGGACAATGCTGCCAGGGGCCTATGACATAGCTATCAGAGCAGAGAACTATTTGATCCAAGCTGGCAAGCTTGCACCAAGGCCACCAATGCCTCTCTATCCGGATATGGGAAATCCTACAACCAGTCAAGCACCAGAGTTGAATCCCATTCCAACTCCTAGAAATCAAAGCAATAATGAGGCATCGACTTCTTCAAATACTTCAAAGGAATTGCAGGAGGTTATGAAACAGCTGCAGAACCTTGGAAATGAGCTGGTGACTATCAAAAGATAGCAAGCTCAAAGTGCTAGACCATATCAACCTCAAGCGCAGTACCAGGCTAGGCCCCATACCAACAAAATAGACCACCAGCTCAGGCTGCAAATCAAAACCAAAACCAGGGACAACCTCAAGCTGCCAGGCCATTTGACCGTATGATCCAAATGCAATGACATCCTCAAGAGCCTTGGTTCCAACACAAAACAACATGGCACAGGAGTATGACTGGTGTTACCCTTGCAATCTACCTCAATCAATCAACATGTTTCAATGGTGCACTAAATCAAGCCTTGATGGTGCAAACCATTGGTGTGTCTCAAGAACCAAGCCAAGTAGGGAATCAGCAGCAAGAAACACAACAAGAAGCACCTCCAATAGAAACCACGTTGGCCAATTGGAAAATGGAAGACTTCTGTGGAGTTAACCAACAACCTTTTCAAGGCGTGGCTATCAACACATGGTCAAAGAAGAGAAGCATAGAAGAGGGGAAACCATCTAATCCAGTTGTTTCTCAGCCCACTCCTACACAACAAGGGGTTAGTAGACCAAATGTAGTTCCAAATGTGCAAAATCAGCCTAAGGTACCTGTTATAGCAACACATGTGCTGTTCAAGCTCCAGAAAAGGTTGCGCCAAGTAAGGGACAACAAAAAGACAGATCATCCCCTTTCAACATCATCGATCAAATGAAGAAGACACATGTGAACATTTCCATGTGGGAATCACTGGCGATCTCAGGGAAATGAGATTTATTGCAAGCTGCAATGGCTAATTGGTCTGCCTCGAATGTATCAAACCGGGGACAAGAGAAAGTTCTCACTAATGCAGTGCAACCAGGTGGGGGTCAACCAAGCAAGAATTTGAAGCCTCCACCATTCTATGTGTCATTGGTTGTTGGAAACCACTTGGTACACAACTGCATGATAGATTCAGGGGCAAGTAGTTCAGTGATGCCGAAGCAAATAGCGGATCAACTGGGTCTGAAGTATGAGCCAGTGTTGAAAGGAGTAGTACAGCTGGATGGAACAGCAGTTTGAATAGTTGGGGTCATAAAAGGGTTAAGCCTAACACTACATGCATGTCCTAATGTTACAGTTCTACAAGATGTGTCTGTGATTGACCTTCCACCACTCTTTGCGTTGTGTCTATCAAGAGACTTCACTGCAAAAATTGGTGGATATTTATCTGCAGATTGGTCACACATGATTTTCAGGATGAGGTATGGGGCCAAAGCAACAATCAGGTCAGAACCAATTGCCAATTTCCATATTGAACCTCATGTGCCAAGTCCTATCAATGCAAATTGCTCAGCCTTTGATCAGGAGGAGTGTTCAAATGATCTAGAAATAGGTACTAAGGTCGAGGGAATTCCTGATTTGACTTTGGATGAATGGGAAAACAAGAGTCATGAATTTGACCCATACAAGGAAATTGAAGAATCTGAATTGGGTGTGTATTGTGTACATGAAGAAAATTCACCCATTCCTGACATCATTCAGCCTGAACAAAAGGATGACAATGAAGTTTGGCAACTATTTTTGATGGTTCGAGAAGCAGACAAGGTGCTGGAGGTGGTGCAATGTTGATTTCACCACAAGACATCAAATATTTTTCAGCTTTTCATTTCCAATTTTCCTATTCAAACAACACGGTTGAATACGAGGCATTGATTCATGGACTTCATTGGGCAGGAAAAAGGGCATAAAGAACTTGCAGGTGTTTGGGGATAGCGAGCTAATCATCAACCAAGTCAGGGGACAACATGCTACAAAGAATGACCTGCTTGAAGAACTACAAGAATAGGGTATGGGACCTCATTGAGGATTTGAAGCTTTCAACATCGTGTCCATACCCAGGAAGAAAAATGAAGCATGGATAGGCTCACAGTAGTTGGAGCAACGTTTGATGTGGTTGACAACATCAGAAGGGAAAAAACACAACCACATATCCATGTGATTGTGAGGCCAAGTGATTCCAGATAATAACACAAGCTGGCAGGTGTTTGAGAATGATCAACAGATCATCAATTTTTTGCAAGAAGAGGCTGAATTCTCAGCTAGGAATCAGGACAGACTAGAGCAGCAGTACGGGGATCAAGTAGTGCAGCTGCGGACAAACAAGCTTCCCAAGGGTTTAGTAACATTGGAGTCTATCTTCAACCCTAACGACCAATTCCGTAAGGAAAAGGCTAACATACAGGTCAAGAGAGAAGATTTGAGCCAATTCCGGTTGGGGAAGGCAAAACACTTCAAATTGGTAAAGTGGCCATTGAGCAGGAGAAATCAGATTTCATACAACTTTGCCAAGAATTTCTAGATGTCTTCGCTTGGAGCTATGAAGACTTGAGAGGATTCAATCCGAAGTTGGCACAACATACCATAGAATTGGATCAGATGCTAAGCCCATCAGGTAGAAGCAGAGACCAGTCAACCCTCACATTGAGCCTCTAATGAAGAAAGAGCTAAACAAGCTAATAGAGGCAAGCATTATATTCCCGATCAAGCACTCAAGCTGGGTTGCAAACTTGGTTCGTCAGGAAGAAGAGTGGAGAAATCAGGTTGTGTGTGGACTTCTGAGACCTCAACAGGGCATCTCTCAAAGACCATTACCCACTTCCTTCAATGGAACAAATATTGCAAGTGGTATCCGGTTCGGAGAGATTCTCTCTCCTAGATGGCTACTCAGGGTATAATCAGATAATGGTGAAAGAAGATGACCAGTTCAAGATGGCTTTCACCACCAAATGGGGCACCTATGCCTACAAGAAGATGCCATTTGGGCTATCAAATGTTGGAGCCACTTTCCAAAGGGCAATGGATATGGCATTCAAGGGATTGATCAATAAAATAGTTCTGATATATCTTGACGACATCATTGTATTCTCCAAAAATGCAGTGGATCACCTCTTTCATCTGAGGCTAGGTATTTCAGAGGTGTAGAAGATTTGGGGTATCATTGAATCCCAAAAAATGCATATTCTTGGCTCACGAAGGAAAACTTCTAGGCCATATTGTTTCAAAGGAGGGTTGATGATTGACCCAGAAAGAGTTGAAGCAATTCGAGCGTTGCCATTGCCAAGTCACAAGAAGGCTCTTCAAAGCTTCTTAGGAAGGATCAATTTTGTCTATAGGTTTGTTCCAAACTTTGCAGCTCTCGTAAAGCCAATAACATTGATGTTAAAGAAGAGCATGGCATTTAAGTGGACATCTGAAGGCAAGGCAAGTTTTGAGGCAATAAAAGAGGCTATATCTCAAGCTCCGACTCTCGTCAATCCAGACTTCTCCAAGGACTTCATGTTATATGCCTTCGGTGGTGGAGACACAATTTCTGCAATCTGGTACAACAAAACAAAGAGGGATTAGAAAAAACTTGGTTGCTTTCTTCATCAAGGCTTGGAGGAATACGAAACTAGGTACTCTTTCATTGAAAAGCATGTCCTTGCAGTGATCAGGAGCTTAAAGAAATTCAAGCACCTAGTCTCAAACAACAAGATCCAATTATTGGTCTCTCATGCGGGAGTCAAGGACTTCCTTCTAAACAAGGATCTGAATGAGAAACATGCAGGATGGATCACTCGTGTCATGGAATATGACATCAAAATTAAGGTCACTAAGCTGGTCCGTGGAAAGGGATTATGTGAACAACTAGCCTCAAGTCAGCAAGTTGAAGTAGGTGATGAAAAAGAGACTGTCTTGGTACTACAGGATGGTCAAGAATAGGAAAATGATGATGTGCCCACTCCTTGTTGGACTCAGAATATGATACACTTCCTACAGGTAGGCCTATGCCCTCCAGAAATGAGCAAAGCAAAAAGGAGATACTTTAGATTACAAGCCATTCCATATGTGCTTGTTGATGGTGTTTTGTTCAAGAAAGACATCAATGGAGTTCTATTGAGGTGCATTGGGACAGGTCAAATTGAGAGGGTGTTACAAGATTTTCATGATGGAGATTTCGGAGGACATTTCACCCCATGGAGTAATAGCTCTCAAGATAATGAAGGTAGGGTATTATTGGCCCACAGTGTTCAGTGACTGCTATACATGGATAAGAAAGTGTAAGAAATGTGCACTCTTCACAGGAAAAGAAAGACTAGCAGCACTTCCATTGCACCCAATTTTGGTTGACCAACCATTTATGCAATGGGGATTGGACTTCATCGGGGTCATCAATCCAAACTCAAGCCAAGGCCACAAGTGGATTCTCACGGCAACGGACTATTTCACCAAGTGGACCGAAGCAGTAGCGCTCAAAGAAGCAAATGAGTCTAACATACTAGACTTTTATGAAGGAATAGTGACCAGGTTCGGTGTGCCGGCCACTATCATATCAGACAATGCATTGGCATTCATAGGTTCCAAGATTACAGAATGGGCTGTCAAGAATGGAATCTATTTGAGCACCTCTTCAAATTATTACCCGCAGGGTAATGGATAAGCAGAGTCCACGAACAAGAATTTGCTAAGAATCATCAGAAGGACTCTGGATGAAAACCAAAGGACATGGCATACCAAGCTAAAATCAGTGTTATGGGCTGATAGGATAATGCCAAAGAGGTCTATAGGTAATTCTCCCTACAAGTTGGTCTATGGGAAAGAGGCAGTATTGCCTATATCATTAGAATTTCCAGCATTGGAGCTCATGAAGTAGTTGGAGTTGTATGAGTTCGAACCAATGGAGGCTAGGTATGCAGAGTTGATGGAATTGGAAGAAATCAGAGAGCATGCAGTTCAGACGATTGAGAAGGATCAGGCCTTAGTAAAAAGATGGTTTGATAAGAAGGAAAAAGCAAGGACCTTCAGGAAGGGGACCTAGTTTTGAAATGGGATGCAGATCGGGAAAAACTAGGAAGGCATTCCAAGTTTGATGCCATTTGGAGTGGCCCCTACATGGTCACGGGATGTAAAAGTAGTAATGCCTTCCAATTGTCTACATTGGATGGAGAAGAACTCGATTCGGTTAATGGAATCTATCTTAAACATTGCTACTAAAAGGAAAAGGTTTACCCTTGTAAATATTAGCCTAGATTTCAATTCCTCTAAGTGCGGATGCACATTGTCTTGTTGTAGTTAGGTTTCAATTTCCCTAAGTGCTTGGCACAGGTTTTGTTGCTCTCAGGTTGAATTTCTACAGTTCAGCATGCTCTCGGAGAAGGAGTTGCGGTATCAGGCTCGGGATCAGATATCAGGTTGGTTTCAAGTTATTGCTTATGACTCCATGCCCAATGGATTGCTAAAAGGCCACTGATCTTCTACCTAGCAGGCAGGTGATCCCGTTGAGTCACCAAATTGTTGTATATATCTCCCCCAGGTAAATATAGACAAACAGAAGAATATGGAAATCAAAGAAACTCAAAACCTGACATTTATTTATGCCACCGGTTAGCACAGGTTGTGCCTGGCATAGATTAGAAGGTGCCAACAGGAAAAAAATTTCCACTGAGAAGGCGCATATCGAAAAAAGTTGAAGGCACCGACATGGAAAAATTTGCACCTTGGCCTAGCGTTAGATCGAAGGCACCAACGACATGGAAAAATTTGTGCACATGGGCGAGTTGGAAGATAGATCGAAGGTGTGCCAAAATGGAAAAATTTGCACACCCTTTGGGCATAGATTAGAAGGTGTGACAAGGAAAAAAAATTTGCCCTAGTGGCGCAGATTGAAAAAGAAGGCGCAACAAGGAAAAATTTGTGCCCTACGGGAATTGATCGAAGCACCAACAGGAAAAATTTACGCACCTAGCGCAGATCGGAAACACCAACACCACATTTTCAGCACCTATGGTGCACTTAAAAGTATGTTGATGTGAGGATGGATGCAAGGTGCACCTTCAGGAGGCACAACATTTTGAGCGTTGACACCCCGAACCCGACAGAAGCAAACCCTGACCCAGATATTCAAATGGCCATAACTTTTCACAGGGAGCTCGGATTCATGCAAGGTTGGACTTTTGGAAAGCTTACAAGGTCCTCTATCCAACTATGACTAGATATCTTTAATTGGGTGAGAAAAAGTTCTTCAAAAATGCAAAATACAGTTCACCATTTTTTGGGTTTGTTAGGGTTCTCACCTACCACCATAATGAGATGAATTAAATACAATTTGGAGGTGGTTGGGGTAGATTTGGAATTCCTCTCTCTTCCCTCTCTCATTCTTCCTATAAATTTTAAGGAGGGGCTTCTTTCTAAAGGTTGGACATTCTTGTTTTTCCCCTCCCTTCTTCTCTTTGGTAGGTGAATTTGTGGAGTTCAAACCTCCCATCTAAAACTGTAATGCAACTTTGCCTCTTGGCATTTTGTAGTGTATTGTATCAATCTTTGGAGAAAATAATGCATGTTTGTGGATGATTCTCAACCCTCTCTATGTTCATTTGCATCCTCCTAATCTTTCACTACAAATTTGGTTATCTGTGCATGATCTTGCATTACATTTTAATGGTTTGTGTTTATTGGCAAGACAGGTGTTCTTCATTCCTCGGTGCATCACCTTTGTTAGTTTAGGTTTATTTTTATGCATCTTCTTACCCTGTCTCCTTGGAAAGTTAGATTAGGTTTTTGAGTAAACCCTCTACATTTTTATGTGTGCATCTGAACAAGAGGAATAGGAACTAGCCTTCATCCGAAGAGCTTTCCCGATTCACAAGGTCCCGTACCATGATTCGCCATCAACACCACCACCCTTTTATCTATATCTGATTATTGGAGATCATTTAGCTCATAACTGCATGGTTGACGGTGGTGCAAATAACACAAGTAATACCTAAAGCAATTGTAGAAAAATTAAGCCTGTAGTCTGAACCTATAAAGAAAAGTGTGTTGTAGCTAGATAGAACAACAACTAACACAGTTGGCATCATCAAAATTTGGAGGTAACTTTACATGCTTTCCCAAATGTTACTATCTTACAAGATGTTATTGTTGTAGATTTACCTCCCTACTTTTCCTTATGCTTATCAAGAGATTTTACAACAAAGATAGGAGGTTATATTTCTTTAGATTGGTCATTTTTATTCTTTACTACAAGATATGGAACTAAAGTTTCTTGTAAATTTAGAGCCTCTAGCTAGATTTCATATTGAGCCTCATGCTTCAAATGCTACAACAAATTATGCAACTTTAGATCAATCTGATTTTGACATTACAACACATGTTTATGCATTAGATGGTGTTTCTAATTTGTTTATGGATGAAAAAACTCAATAAGAACATGTTTATGATCCTTTCAAATAAGCAGAGGAAGATTTGTTTGGCGTTTATTTCTTGTATGAAGAAAATGCACCAATTCCCTTGTTGTCCAAAATAGAAAAAACAATAGAAGGGCTATGGAAGCTTCATTTCAATGGAGCCAAGAACAAGAAATGAAAAGGTGTAGGTTTGATGCTCACTTCCCCTACAGACGAAAGGTATTTTTCATCTCTAAGTCTATAATTTTCATGTACTTATAACATAGCTGAATATGAAGCATTAATTCATGGCTTACAATGGGCCAAAAAAGAGGTATCAGCATGTTGCAAGTTTTTGGTGATTCAAAGTTAGTTATTAATCAAGTGAAAAAAATTTAATATGTGTAAGAATTCATTATTGAAATCTTACAAACATAGAGTTTCAGACTTAATGGAATATTTTTATGCTATTAACATGAAATCCATTCCAAGAGGTGAAAAAAACATGTAGACAAAATTATAGCAATTGGTACTTATGAATGTCAATTCCCTTATTAACCATCTTAACTTGCTACAAATTTGGTATTTTCTGCATAATCTTAGTGTGCATGTTTATCTTGTTGTGTTGTTGTGATTCATCCCTCAATACATAAGTTTTTTTCCTTAATATTCTGCTGAAAACCATTGGTTCATGCATCCAAAATTCATTCTCAATTTTATTGTGCATATAATCAGTCAAAGACCTTAATAAGTTTGGTGTATCACCCATTTAAAATTTCAGTTACAGTTATGTTTTTTCCTCAAAACCCCGAAAAATTAGTTTAGGATACATCAATAAGGATCGACCTTGATACTAGAGACTCACCTCAACAATAGGTATACCCACAAACCTGAGGTGTTTCCATTGTATCTACAAAAGTGAGAGATCAAAGAAAGCTTAGAACCCATGTTGTCATCTCTCAACTAGGGTGCACTTTCAAGAGATAATTATCACCTCCTGTTGGCCCTACCCATGAGAATGGTGGCTCCCTGAACTACCAACACTATGGGTCCGTGAGCTGGACCTCTAAGCTGGATGATTGTTGAGCCACTGTAGGTAGCATAACTTGAAATATGAATACTAAGCTCTACATTCGAATCCTCATAATACCTAGTTTTGGCTACAACCTCTTTGTATTGATCCATATATATTACCTATGTTGGTGACATCACTCTAGCATCTTCTCATGGACCCTATCCCAATAGTAGTGGTCCTTCTCCTTGCACTCCGAGGCCGTGGACCTGTCTTGGTAAATACACCTATACTAATGGATCTTGTCCCTATATATGTGCCCCATCATATGCCATTGGAGGTGAAGGAGGGGTAGATGCATGACCCCAATGTGATCTTGTAATCGTATTGTTGTTAAATGTGTCTGCGTAAAGTGGCCACTTGTGTCGTAAAGTATTAACTGGACTGTAGTACTACAACATGTCCCTTATTGCTAGCATGTGCCTATGTTACTACTAGTTATGCCTTTAGGGTAGTTACATGTGCACCGTAATGTAGTGACATGGGCCTATAATGTTGTCACTTACGTCTGTAACCTATCTCTTTCACTGATGACTATGGCCATATCCGTTGGTCATGGCTTGGCTAGTACTACCTATAACTATGTTGCCCACATATGACTATACCCATCCATACATCTTGCATCATCTATAGTATAATATGGTACTTTCTCCTCCACTACCATTGGTGGTTTTGGTTGTTGAAGAGGTAATGACATCTCCAAATCATCTCAACGGTTCTAGGAAATGGCAGGGAACACACACTATTATAGGCCAAAATGTTGTCTAACTTGATCTATAGGTATGCACTTGTGCTCCTCCACCCTACACCCTCGAATCTATCTCGAGAAGCTATCAAACCTCTAGTTCCTACTCCATGTATGTGAACTTGGATACGTGAGGTATGACCTCCATAAAATCTCTACAAGTTATAGGATAGCCAATACCCTTTGATAATAGGATGTATCCCTAGTCACCCCATCCACCCTCGCTTGCTCTCCAATCCATAGCCACCACCTATATCATGCCCTTGTATACACCCACCTCCCACCCCTATCATGGTAGACCAAGAAGAAGGCACAAAATGTGCTCATATGCCTAATAATGTAACAAATAGGTATAACAGAGACTATATCATCGTATCCTTTTGTAAGCCCACAACTCCCTGTATAACTACACCAAGTATGCTAGTGCCCATGCAAAACAAATCTTGTCAAACACCATGTCCTCTAGGACTCCCATCAAGGCCCGTGGAAATATCCCACCCTCTGAGTTTGGGAGGGAAAAAAATAACCCCAACCATCATCAACACAACAAGATGAGTCTTCTGCGAGATACTCCACATACATTGCACCATAATTGATGTTTGCACTATGATATGTCGGCTCTGCCATAACTGGCCCAAACACCATAGCCATATGATCCACTACATCTGAGGACGAGACCTAATACAATGGATCCCCAACAATCGGTAGCCACAAAATCTTGTAGATGTCGGGGAAGTTTTTAAAAGGACAAGTTATTATAGAATGGTTAGTTGATAACCCAATGGACGTAGATGACCTAGTTGATTTAGATTTTTCAGATGAGTGTGTATATCATGTGGAGATCAAGCCCCAATCATTATGTGTCCTTAGTATACTGACATAATCTATTTCATTATGGATAAGGCATGCCCCGAAGGGGCTACATCTCAACAAAGGAGATAGTTACGCATTATAGCCACTAAGTATGTGCTTCAGAGAAAGTGCTCTATCATAGATCCTTTGATGGAATGTTATTAAGATGTGTTGACAAAGAAGAATCCAAGAAGATTCTTTACGAATCACATAGTGGAGTATGTGGAGGTCACTTTAGAGGCCACACCACTACTCAGAAGATACATAGGATGGGATACTTCTAGCCCATGTTAGAACATGATGTGGTAGAATTTGTGCGTAAGTTCCATAAATGCCAAGAGTTCTCCCATGATATTCACATACGGCACAAGCTCTGCAACCGATTGCGACACCATGGCCCTTTTTCACGTGGGGTCTAGATTTGATAGGGAAGTTTTCTCCCTCATCAACCGATGACCATAAATTTATAATCATGGCCACAGAGTACTTCAAAAAGTGGGTAGAGGCCATGCCTCTTACCACCATATCGGGTTCCATAATCACTAAGTTCATTATGAACCAAATCATTTATAGGTACGGTGTCCCGTAGGTCATTATCTTTGATAATGACACATCCTTCAAGAATGATGAGGTACGTGAACTATGTGAGAAATTCAAGATAAATCATCACACAACCTCTCTATATTACCCTCAAGCCAACAGATAGGCTGAGGCAACAAAAAAATGTTGAAATCCATTCTCCTTAAAACGGTCAAGGAGAACAAATGTGATTGGCATTTAAAGTTATACTTGACCTTGTGGGCCTATCGGACATCAATAAGAATGCCAACGGGAAACCCCCTTTTCGTTAGTATTTGGTGCAAAAGTAGTTCTACCACTCAAAGTTGAAATACCTAGTCTCCGCATCTCATTACAAGGAATTTTGGGAGAAGAAGCCTATCGAGAGGTGTGACTCTCTCAATTAGAAAGCCTTGATGAGGCTAGGCTTAACACCAAACAATGACATAGAGCTTATGCTAACCAGATGTGTCGGCAATATAACAAGAAGGTTTACGAACGTGAAATATATGAGGGAGATTTGGTATTAAGACTTGATAGCCAGATAGACAAAAAGACTGGTGAAGGTAGGAAGTTTAGGCCCAGGTGGTTGGGCCCATATCAAGTAATAGAAGACTACAAAAATGGGGCATTTCTCTTGTGTACACTAGAAGGTGAAGATTTTAGTGAATCCATCAAATCTCTTCACCTAAAGAGGTATTACGCATGATTCACCTACATTTCCACATGTACATTACTACATCCACATTACATTTTCATCTGCTTGTCCATTTTGTAAATTTGTAATCAAGGGACTTATTCTCATAACAATTTCTAAAAACTTCTGAAAATATTGGCAAAACATTCAAATCATATCTCTTCAAATCTTCATGGTATCACCAATTGTTTCCAAATCATCTCATCAGTTCAAACAAGAAAATAAAAGCTTTGACATTAACCATACCAAGGCTTGCATACTTGGTTCTACTCATAGTTTCTTCTAGATTAGGTGTCTTTGCCTACTGATCTTGTTCTAGAAGCTTCATGGTGTCACATCTATCCCATATACATCTCTTTGGAAATAAGAACATTCTAAACATTTTTCCTAGATAAACATGTCAACTGCAAATCAATGAAATATTTTATTTTACACATTTCTTTTCCCTACCAACCTTCGGTGTTGAGCCTGCATCTCTTACTAGTGGCGTAGGGTTGGGAAAGGAGAGAAGTGCCCTTACTCACCTATGCCTTGTCCATGGTGATAAGCCCATGCTTCCTACCGGTAGCATGGGGTAAGGTGTAGGGGTCTCTTCAAAAATTAGAAAGTTAAAAGCAGTTCATTCAAATACAATGAAATCATAAATCAAAACAAAGTGAGTTAGATGTCCAAAATTACAAAAAGAGTTTAAAACCTCAAAACTAAATTTTGTCAACCAAGTGGCCATCTACAAATCTAATTCTAGATAAACTGGAAAGCAATTCACATTTTAAACTATGTAGAAAACTTGCGTAGAGTCAGGTGGTAGGTTCTCAATTTGGTTTTTGTCAAATCCTTGTCTCTCTCTCATCATTTCCATTCAACAAATATTTGTGGCTTGCGCCCCTCCTAGCTCTTGGTGTTGAGCCCTCACATCTTATTGGTTACGTGGGGTTGGGAGTGGGGAAAGTTCAATCTTTCTATCACATCACTTTATCACCACATTTTTCCAAAACAATACGAAGTACCAAAAATTTCTTAGAGAAACTAAAGTTCAACATTATAATGTGTTTGCATTATCATATATCAACATTACAAAATACAAAAAATAAATCATTATGTTAGCACTCATATCCATTGCATACATTCTGAAAAGCATACAAAAGCAGAAATTCTAAACATCTAGAGTACACATATGAAATAAACCATGAAGAATTCAACTTAGATACAATGAATTACCAAACCAAAAAGAAGATTTTGTATATATCATAATAAATCGAGTTTGTGTACAATTTCATCATGCACTAGGCATGGTCAAAATGCTCGCAATGAGCCTAAGATATACAAAAATCATATAAATGTGTGAAAAAATGGTAACTAAGCAATAAAAGGCCCAATGGCCTATCAATCCCTCTGGGATCCTTGGGATGGTGCACAACCACGTCCAGGACTCCTATTACTGCTATGAAAATGATAATTCACTGATTGATGGGAGTGCTCATGGTGGCGGCCACTAGTTGTGGTCTCACTATGAGAGTGACTCCACCTCATCAATCACTCAGTTGTCTCATACACGAGACACTTGAGTATGGAGAGAGGTCATAATATATGTTGGCCTCCAGATGGGTGAAAACACATCAATGTGTCTATCGGCTGCTAGTGGCTATCATGTGTCCTCAGTCAGCTCATCTCGAGTCTTCCCGAGGGGATCAACAAGGTTTCCATGCACACTCGGCAAATAAGCTATTGCCACTCTTACGTAGTCACGCTGCAAACAAAAGAGATAAGAAGAAATAATGAGTTAGAAACTAAAAAATCCAAACAAAAATAAATACCAACTAACATTTCTGACTGACAAGGTCAAAAAAGGAAGTCGACATACTTGGATTTCAGGAATCCATATAGGTTCTGGTTTTTTTCGCTAGTGATGGTGCGGGGATTCCCCAAAACTATAAGCGAGATGTTGTCCCATCACAGACTCATAATCCCCCTCTCTATCACACGAGGAGTTTTCCCTTGGAGACAAGTGTCTCCTCCTCTATGGCTGCCTCCTCTTACTCCACCTTTAGAACATCCCGATTATCATGCCACTCAGGATCACTCTCCTCCTCCATGTGAGCTGCCCCACCAGCCTCACCACCCAACCCCTCGTCACCAGTATCCTATCCACCTATCTCCTCTCACCAATCTCCTCTCCAACCAAATCTTCCCTAGTCTCATTTTTTTGTATACTCCTCAGAGTCGAGTCCACATCTATGGGCTCATCCTCCTCTCCACTATGAGCGGTTGTGCCTCAATCTGGAGTAAGGGTGCACTGAATGGCACTAGTTTCCCATCGAGGATGAACGACTTTCCTAACTGCAATAAGCACCCATGAAGTCACCACTGTCCAACCTGGATCTCCTCTAGGGCCCTTCTAGGCCTCCTTGATGGTCATATACATAGGTACCACTAGGGGAAGCATATCAATATATGGAAGGTTGAACTGTTGAGGAACTCATCCAAAGGGGTGAATCTCAACCTTCCTTGTCTGTCAACTAACTAATTGGTGGTGGCACAGGATATCACTGTGGTCCCATCCTGTCCCCAAAAACCTACCATATCATGGTATAAACTATCCACCATGTTTGCAGTGGTCAAAGAGGCCAATGGATGATATGCCACTCTAATAAATAATGTCGCCATCCATCTAGCTACCCTGACAACCCTCGAGTACTGTAATGGTACTCCCCTCCCATAGGGGATGATCTTATCGTAAACCCAGCTCATGACCAATGTGGGGTGACTCAAATACTACCCTTGTAACTTGAAAATACGATACAAGTCATGATAGGTGCTGCCAAGTATATCTGCTCCCCAAGTGTAGATATGACCATGTGACTTGATCTGTGATATGATGGGAGGCCAACAGTAAAGTAGAGTATCACCTCCCTTGTCCCCAATCAACCGCGAGGCCAAGATACCCATGATGGCCTTACGGATGATAGGGATGGGAGAAATAGCAATGGATCAGACCTTCATCCCCTTATTTGAACAAAATGAAAGCATGAAATACCCCATATAGGTGTCCCACTAAGTCACGTGGATCTAGATCTGGTGTCTCTAAGGTCAACCTCCCTTTAAGTATCAATACATGTCCTCCAAAGTGTGATCTTCCACTCACCCCTAACACTCGATAATCGGAAAGTGTTTGGTCTGCATCCCAATAAGATAATGAGTCACATATATGTGGATCGACATGAGTAACATGGGGCACCCATGCAATCCTCCATATGCCTTCTCTCTGAAGAGTATTGGTCTCATCCACGAGTCAACCGATCAATATCGGTTGGGAGCTAATCACACTCCCTCTCACGACTCCAATGGATATACTCTTCCTTCTTCTACATCCACCAAAACATAGAAAAAGATAAAGTTAGTGATATATTTCAAGAAACAATCTCATAAAAAACATAGCAAAACATCAAAAATCTACAAAAATTAAGTTAGCATGAGTTTTGGTCATTATGTTTAGAAGCCACACAGTGCAAGGTGGAAACTTTGTGACCACCACCCTACTTAGGGTAGTGGTCCTAAACCGATTCGACCGTAATGATTCGTAGCCCTAAAAATGCTCAAAAATGCAAAAATACACCATTTTAACAAAATAAAAGACTACCCTATAGCGCGCCCCTAAAGACTCATTTAAAATAAGAAATTTTAAAAATAATCCCCCTAGGCAAATATTTTGACTTTTTTACATTTTAGGTTTAAAAACACAAGTGAGAAAAACTAACCTTAGACCGCATGTGTGTAATCTTCCGGTCATGGAGGCATGATCACAATCTCGTAATGAATGTTTTGACTATCCTTTTGATGAAAAATGGTCATCGTAGGTCTAAAGCTCAAAAATCACCAAGTTAATATGTGCAAATGAATTGAAAAATGGGTTTGTTTGATATATATATAATGTTATAACTTCATTTTGAGTGCATGTGTTCGCAGGGGCGGGACAATGAGGGCGGAGGTAAGTTCTTGTCCCCACAAAAATGGTAAGTCCTCTTGTCATTTTAATTTAGAGTTTATTTTTCTATATTTTATTTATTTGCACTTGAGTCTTCTTTTCATTTTATAGGTAGTGGGAGTTTGGATGATGACATTTCGACACACGGGCGTGTCAGGTATAAACTTCTAACTCCCCATTTTGGGAATGCCATACTCGGACTCTACATTATATACCTCTTCATGGCTAAGACACTTCTCCGAGGGGGAAATATGTACGCACCTAATTTTACATATGCTACATTTTCATAAAATGGTTACAAAAGTCCCTAATGATGATTCATGTCCTTTCAGAAGGTGTTCGATTTCCTAAGCTCATTCGCAATGTATATTTGTATCCTAGATGCTTGTACTTATATTTTCCATGCTTTCTTCCATCTTCTTGCTCATTTATGTGCATATTTTGGCCTTTAGTGTCAAAACCGCCACCCAGGAAGGGTGACACTCTTACACGATTTTTCCAGAACTCTTCATGTGTGGTTTTAACACGTGTGATTTCACTTAACTTGACTTCTAGGGAGCATTTGTAAACCAAATTGCCTAAAAATAGTCTTGTTTGCATGGTATTCCTTCCCTCTTCTATTTTTAAATAGATTTAATTATTTTGAATTTCCTCTTCACCCAATGATTTGGCACTCCAAAGCTAAATTGTGCATGAAGGCACATCCCATCCAATTCCTATATAATCAATGCATGTACTCAAGCAAATGGCACGAGAATTTTGTGTATCTTGAAAATTATTATTGACACAAATCCTACTAAAAATTGCATAGCCAAGCTTTGTTCACTTTTTCTATCTCTCTTCCACTTGCATTGTAACAAACTACCTTTAAGATACCATTGCTCAAGTGCCTTCTCCTACTGTTGCCTTTTCATTCCCAATTCCTTGGACTCATATGGACACACAGAGAAAGAAAGGATAAAATGAGGGGACAAGAATAGATACAACCAGATTTTCCAAAGCTCTTGCTTATCTAGGTTGGAATTATTTGTTTGTTTGCTTCATTTGTTCAAGTTATCAATTCTGAGTTATTCATTTCAAATCCATATCAAATAGAGTAGAAAAATTGTTCATTTCAATTAATCAAATAATTATAAATAGATCAAATCATTAGAAATCTTGCTCTTTGACATTATCGAGGAAGTTGTGGGGAACAATAGCTCTTCTAGAGTTATGATTTGTTCTCTACCTCTGAGGTAGGGTTAAAAGGGTTTTGATTAAATTAGTTTAGTTGTTTTTAGATCTAGATTCACATACTTGCACAAGTAATTAACTAAAACCATTGATTACTTGTATTTAATTTTGTTTATTAGATTAGAAACATTGTTTAAAATCCTAGAAAAGATAAAAAATATTTACTTTTGCTAGATTAGTTTTCTTTCATTGTTTTGTTGATATTGTGAAAATACCAAAAACATAGTTTAAATTTCCTTTGATAGTTAGTTTGTTTATCAAGATCATTCAATTCAATTCTGCATGACCATCAAAGGTCCACAACAAGAGAAAATGTTTAGTTGTGATCCATTAGTCCCATAACCCAATGGACTGAGTTATTGACTAACATTGATATGGGTTTACGCTTGTTAGTTTTACACACACCTGCTAGGTATTCTGAGAAGATATAACAATTAAACACATTAAAAATTACAGCTGATCAAGCCTACGATTATTGGACTACTCCTGGAAACAGGGCTTGATTACACATATGACCATACAAAGACCACAACCTCCACAAGTTCATGGTTGTGATCCCCAGGTCCCACAACCCAACGGGTCTGCTAACCAATTAAACATTGACACCGTTTTGTATGTACACTAGTATTTAGATCATCACCACTTCCACCCAACATTGTTGCATAATTTTTAGTGTTGAACATAGTAGCCGATCAAGCTAAGGCTTTCTGGACTAGACCGGAAAACCTCCCATAGACCTTGTGGTTTCATTACACCTCTCATTTCACACTTCCATGACCTTGTCTAGAAATCCATATGAGGAATTCGTAGAGTCACTTTCCATGTTCCACAACTAGTAGATAGAATCTCGGCAAAGCTCGATATTGACTGAAGCCTCTAAGTAGCCATTCTATCTAACCATTCCATTACACCACTTCAGGTTAGGATGACTTTCTTTTCCTTGGACTCGCAGATCCCGATATTTTGTGTTGAAGACATAAGGTTTCCTCATTATCTTATTCATTACTACCACACACACATCCATTTTCATTCCAAATTGATTGTCCCAACACTACCTCGGGAGGTTGGGTAAACTAGGTCACGTGTTGATTTTATTTCATATAGTTACTCAACTGATCTTTTTCTCCATGCAAGGAAATTTAAGTTATAGAAAAGGGTCTTTCAAGAATTTTCTTAATACACTAGGGTTTTACAAACATCGATGTGACATGATTGAGAGAGAGAAGTATGAAAAACTTTGAATACCCACTGCATTTATATGGTTTAAGAATGATAAGTTACTTCCAAACATTTTGATTTTATCTATGAACCACAATAACTATTAGGAAGGTGATTGTTTCAATCATCTAAACCATGAGATCCATAATTAAATTCAAATGGGCTTACCACCTATGAAGTGAATAGTATGATTTTTACCCATTTACAAAATTTAACTAGCTTCCTCATTTATCTAGATAACATAGTTATTCCTACATTAATGATGTGTCCCTCCTACTAGTTTTTTAAGGTTAGATTTAACAAAAGGAAGATACAAACAACATAGTTTTCCATGTAAAATGCTTGAAATATAAGATTCCAAGAGGAACAATAGTCTTCAACACACTAATTTTTATAATGTAATTATCTTTAATTCACTTTCATTTAACATTTGTAATTTATATCAATATACAATATCTTAATGCCATCTCACTGATTACAACATATCACGCTCTAATCCTTCTTGTTTGGAGTACCTACAACCAACATTGCGTCAGTCCTAGGACTGAGTATGGAAAACCCTTACACTCAAGCACAAACAAGACATTCATCATTTCAAGTAATTTCAAACAAAGTACAGAGAGAGGTAGAGATAAGGAGAGAGAGGAGAGATAATTTCCTCACACATTCATTTACATTTTTATTTTCAAGAGAGAGAGTAGGGAAGAGAGAGAAACTGTAAAACATTTTCTTTTCTATTCACAATATTTTGACCATTTCTCAATTCATACCCATTTTATTTTATTTCAAACTCATCTACATTTTTAATCCATTCACGTTTCCAAGACCAACCACAATTTCATATTTATTTTAAGAGAGAGAGGGAGAAGAGAGAGAACACTATAAATTGCAAAATCCATTCATACAAAGTAATTGATTAAATAATACTCTACACACACTGAAATGCTATAAGAAAGGGTTCACAAGTAATTTACAGAACCAATGGGATTCTTAGAAATATTTTCTAGCTTAAGTAGTGTGTAAAAATTGACCAAAACAACTAAAGTGCTTACAATATGGTTTCCAAAACCACTCATTTTAAGTTCAAACATAAATTTCATCGATTCCTACCTACTCCCTATAAACAAAGAACTCTTTGGATTCGACGAATTCAATTAAGTTATACAGGCTCAATTTATGAAGGTGAATTTGAGACCAATTGTCGTAAACACATCGAACACTTCTCTTATATGACGACCGGTGGGCTCCAACATCCACTTGAAACTCTAACTTATGAAATTATTTTTATGAAACTGAGAGTTGGTTTTAATTCTCACATAGGAGTGCTAGAGGTAGGTGAAGGTGTTTTCTAGTTACACCAAATCAATACGACATTTGTAAGTCAAAACCGATCACAATTTCATAAAGTGGGAATGTCACCAAAAGTGACTGAAGTGTTAGGGTATCGAATCTCACCTTGTTAAGGCATCTAATCAAGTTAGTCATCTTGGTTAAGAAACTTCATGGTATCTTGGGTTGACATGGATCTTGTTTTAGGTTTTGTTTCCCATTAATTGTTCAACATGGTGCTCCATGCAGCATGGTTCTAAAGGCCTATTTTTTTGCATAAAATTTTAAAGAAAAATATTTTTGGGAAAGGTAAAATCCATATCATTCATTCTATTTGCATTTCCGTTTTAATATACAACATACTGAAAACCAACACTAAAAATAAATAAATGATGAAATGTTTAGTTTGAAGTGAGAGGAAGAGTGATCCATACCTTTTACGCTAATCCCATGATCCCCACATTAGACGAGCGCATCGGCTTCAAGAATTTTGGTAACATTTTGTGGCTCACTCATGCTTCGCCACTTTGCATCACCAACAAGGTCAAAACATGTATGGTTTCATCATTCTTTCTTACAAATCCATATGCCAATGGAGCAACAATAGGTTCATTAATAATGCTTGGAAATTCCCACACAACAATGCATCCCACATCCCTGGTTGTTGTTCTCTTAGAGTCACTAAAATAAGAAGGAACAAAACTACAACCTGGTTCACCTCATTCATTTTATGCCCCAAAACAAGTAAAACACTTCATTGAAAAATTGCACATTAATATATTTCATGTCATCATGTTTCTTTGCATTTTTTACTCTTGCATACCATGAACCAAGGCTCCCATTTTTGAACAAGGAGGGATCATGCTTGAAAAATTCATGGAGTGTTACTTTTATGTCTACTCTTACATTTATAAATATTGCTCCCCCAACAGTTTGAGGTATACTAGTAGCAAACTCAAGTCCTGCAAACCCATCCTTTGAGCATTGGAAACCCAACTGATTGAATAAATAACCACTCCCAACTTGATGTGTGGCTAGATAGATTTTTTTAATTCAATAAAATTAATCTGATTAAGCATAACATAACTATAAAATCCATGATCATCGAAGAGACAATTGGAACCTCTCCCAAGAATAAAGAAGCATAAATTATGTTTGTGGCAATATCTAAGTTCATAGAATAGTTGATTATCATTGTGCACCTTAACAAAGTATATTGCAGGTCCTCTAATGTCCCACATACTCAACTCACTCCGAATCTTCCCTTCACTAATATTTATCTTTACCTTTTTGAATTGCTTTGTGCCTGAAAACCATTGGAAATCCTTAGAGCCATTACTCCTGTCATGTTATTTTTTAAGAAAAGGAGAGACATGTTGACATTTTTCGCACCCTGTGTGAAAAAGGTCAACTTGAAACTTTTAAGTTTCTCATATTGGATGGGTTATAATTTTGACTATGTTTGGGGCATCCATCTCGGAAAGGGATACACATTTTTAATTGCTTGGTTTTGGACAGGACTTAAGATGTTATGCATCAAATCAATAGCTGAAAGTGTTGTCCCAGAAGGCAACACCTTGCATATACAACCTATCTAATATATCATCTTCAACAAGATAGTGCATTAGCCTAGGAAGACTATTGCAAATCCTTGGTGAAGGTGGAAAATATGGCATAAGAAGGGATTTACATTTTGAAACAATAGTCTCGATTGCGGGGTTGAAGTATGGAAAGGTACAGTTTTACAAATAGCTTTGCATTTCAATGGGCATAAAAGGTACATTTTATTTTAATTTATTTACACAATTAAGTGAATTATTTAAGTTTATTGAGTTGTATAAGTTAATTTATTATCCATTCAATTGAATAAAGTAGAGAAAAAATAATAACATACAACTCATTACATGAAAATAGTATCATTTATTCATAAGGAATATCAGTAAACATACAACTCATTACATGAAAATAGTTTCATTTATTCATAAGGAATAACAATACAGTGAACCCACATAAGCCATGGGAATAACTCTGAAATAAATTTCATTAAATAAAATTCATGCGTGTAAAGCTATGAGTAAAAGAGAAAGGGAGATCCATCATTGCTGCTTAGATGGATCCTCACAGTTGATCTCTAGTTTTCTTTCCCACTCCTCTTATCTATCTTCAGCACGTACACGAAAGAAAGAAGAAAATTCATGTTAGAGCTCCAAATTTCCATATCTAATGTACTCACAGTTTTAAACAAGTGTACTTTCTTAAAAGGAACTTGAAATCAAACAATACATAATGAAATTTGGGAGCATAATATCATCTCCAAAATCATGTCAAAAGAGATCAGCCTAGATAAAAAAAGAAAGGCTCTTTACATTCATTCATTTTATAACTATTGCTTTAGATGTGAAGGGTACATATGAAATAACAACTTTCCATTATGCATGAATGGATTACAACAACAAAAAGGAATGTAATACAACTTTTAGAAAGGCATGTTTTTTATATTTTCACAAGGACATATGGTACAAATTACTCGAGGATGAAATTGATATTGATTTGCAAAGGTCCTAGTTTTGATTGCTGAAACTTTCATTATACATAGGTTCAAAGAAAATCTATCAGAAACTCTTGACTGCATCAGATTATTCCATAAAAGGTAGTGTTTCAGGAGATGCAAAAGATAGTACAAGTTTTCATAATAGTGAGGAAGTACAGATACAAATCAGTATAAGTTCTAAGTAATGCGAACACCTTACAACAACATAATCCTTTCATTTGCAAGGATACAAACATAGTCCAACAAGTGTAAAATGCACAGTCACCGTGACATAAAACAACAAAATCTTACAATCAGCACAAGAAAGAAATTATTCATCAAACAAACATAAAGGTTTATATTTTCAATCACATGACTTCATATTGAAAGTGCAAAGAATAAATATGATATAGAATATCAAGGCTTAATGAGAAAATAAAATGATCTCTAATGCATTCCAACATGTAAGGTCACTAGAAGGTATAATATACCTTGATTTTCAAGTTCAAGTGTACAACAAGAAATTCCATCTCAAGTAATATCAAGCTTTCAAAAGCTATAAGCTTTCAAGTACATGAACATTTTCCAAAGTAACATACATTTTATTCCAACATATACAAAGATTGAGCTTCCATCATGGACTTAAATATGCTTTTACAAGATGAATGTGATGTTTCATACAAGAATCCAAAACAAAGGAGATTTCAATTCTTTAGCAATAGGATATTATCAAGAACAACACCAAAATAAGATAGTTTTAACCTTTTGAGTTATTAATTTAAATATGAAAATCTATGAGTATTGATATTGTCAAGAAATGGATATTAAAGCAAGAATTTAACTTCCCAGAAAATATATATTGTGCTAGAGATAAGGTTGGTAATCGAGAAATTGACAATTAAATTGTTGGAAATAGCAAAAAGGGTAATAATAGTGGAGTTGGATCCTGTAAGATGTTGAAATTATAGTGCAACATGTAAGGATCTTGAAATGCAAATCAGTTACAAGTCATTCAAGGAGACATTAAAAAATATGATATCATCTCCTTTTGTATCTAAGATGATTTTAAGATGTACCTTTATCATATTAAAGAGAATGTTTACCATGCGATTTTTTGCAAGCCAAGGAAAGGTTGATGAGAAATCGAATAAAAACTATATCAAATGAGATGGATACACAAAACAAGTCATAGATTTATATAAACATAACTAGCAATGGCACTTGAATACGAGAGGAAATAACTCATCAAAGACAATGGTGACCAAACCGAAGCACAAAGCTAGAAGCCCAAATTTCAAAATAAATGGCACCTAAAATGAGAAGAAGCACATCAAATATATGGTTTAGTAGATCTCTAACCACGGTCAAATCTGAGCTCATTATCATGAAACCATGATCAAACCCTAATGCAAGAAGCACGACACGATCTTCAAAATGAGGAGATGGAGTTAAGAAAGGTCAAACAAAGCAACTGGAAGAAGCTTAATACATCAATAAATGGTGGCCATGAGCCTAAGAGAGTCCATTTGTAAGAAAAAAATGTAGCATTCTATGGGAAAACCCTCATGGCAAAACAATGAATACCCCAAGAGCTAAGAGAAATGGCATTTTTTCACACATCCACAAGAAAGTCTTTGAGAAGCTTGATTTATCTGGAGATATTGTGAGCTCATTTGGAACAAAAAAACATACCCAAAAATGGATTCACCAAAGATTTAAGCATTTTAGTGGAGCCTACCAATACAAAACCAGAAATTGCATAGCTTTATCAAGACTTATGACAACTAGAAAATTGGCCACAACTAGATTCAAATAGAGAAAATGCATCTACAAAATTTGAGAAAAGTAGAAGCAACCCCAAAAAGTAAGTTTTGGTCGTTCACTTTGAGTTAAATGCCAAATATAAAAAATACCCAAATATTTGAGAAAAGGAGAGAACCCTCCAAAGAATAAAATGTAGTGAGCCAACATTTAGATACCAAGACAACTAGAAAAGCAAACAATGGCCAATGCATAATTACAAGCCCTAATAAATCAAACTCTTATATACAAGTATAAAGCATTGAAATGTATCTCTAATTAAAGAGATAAAATATGCAAGGTCAAGAAAATAAAACCCTCATAGCGGCTAGCTCTTTCATGGTGAACCTAAAAATAATGGCAACTAGAAAGTAATATTCAAGTTGTATCAAACAAATACAAATACCCATCATACAAAACATCCAAATATGAAACTATGAGGCAAAAATGCTTGAGTTAGGGAAAATCACCATGGAGAAGGGTTTTCGAGAGAAAAGCGAGCTTTAGGGTATGAAGAATAGTAGCGATGCCGGTGATTTTTGAAATAGATATTAATGTTTCCATATAATAAAACCCCAAATCAAAAGAAAACCAGAATCTTCTACTAATGGTATAAAGAGCTTAAGGATGCAAATAATTTAAAACCCATCTTACAAGTTCTGAGAACTCACCTAGAGTGAAAATGGCGTCCAAATCGGTGGAAAAAGGTAGAAATTTGTGAAAACAAAAGCTCTAAATTGATGATACAAAATAAAATGGAAACCCTTCCTCCATATTCCATCGAAATAAAAGCAAACATAGAGCTCATCAAAATGAACATCAATGGCACCGGAAAATTTCACCATAGTTTCTTTCTGCAACCACCACCTCCGAAAATTCAAAGTGAAATGAGGTAAAAGATTAGGCTTTTCTGACTTTTGATTGAGAAAACCCGACCCCTATTTCCAAAGCGACAAGTGGCAGAGGCTCGTGAAACCCTAACCTAGGTGGGGTTAGGTTCTTTTATGCATGGTGGGATTTGAATCACCTTTGACATTTCCATATGTGCTAAGTAATAATCATAGGGGAAAAAAATTCAAATCAAATAATTCATGATTGACTATAGTTTAAACTATGTAATAATTCGAGGGTCAAGGCAAGTGAACATGGCCACTTGGAGGATCAAACATATGGTCAAGGAGTGACCACTTTTCATAGATATTAAATCATTGTATTTATGCATGGAAAAAGGCCACACTCCTAATGATTTTCAAAATATTTTAATTATTTCCAGCCTTGCATGTGAGTATATATCACATAAAAGTAGGAGTGCAAAAGGAATAAGACAAAAGCACATTTCCATGCATAGGTGGAATATATGCAGAAGAAGACAAAGAAAGTGTCACATCAGAGAATAAAGACAAGAAGATACTTTGCACACACCATGTAAAATACTTGTAGATCAAGAATGGTTAAAAATAACATTTGATTATTCACCCAAAACACCTTAATCCTTCCAAGTGACCGTATTATTCATGCAAGAGTCAAATCAGTTTGACTTGGATTATTCTTGGAGAAATTAAGACTATTTTTATATTATAACAACCTTGCATGTTTATTTTTAGTCCCTTTATTATTAAAATCAATTTAAGGGATATTAATATCATGTAAACATTAGTTATAATGTGCCTATTTTTAGGGGGTGGGGGTGAAGTATTTTCTTATATATTGTGTGCACTAACAAGGCACAAAAGAGGACTTTTGGACACATGAGTGCTGAAGCATATTTTTCTAGTTTTTCCTTGAATAAGAACCAATTATTACCTTTCCAATTATTTACAGTGGTGTGTATCTTTTCATTAATTCTTGTGAATGTTAATTCCTTGATTAATCATCTTACCTTGTTGCAAATCTAGTATTTTCTGCATAGTCTTAGTGTGCATGTTTAACTTGTTGTGTTGTTGTGATTTATCCCTCAATACATAAGTGTTTTTCCTTAATATTCTATTGAAAACCATTGGTTTGTGCATCTGTAATTTGTTCTCAATTTTATTGTGCATGTACTTAGTCAAAGCCCTCAATAAATTTGGTGTATCACCCCATTTCAATTTAGTTACAATAATATTTTTACCCTCAAAACCCAAAAAAATTAGTTTAGGATACATCAATAAGGAACCGTCATTTATATCAGAGACTTGCCTCAATAATAGGTATACCCACAGACCTGAGGTGTTTCCATTGTATCTACGGAAGTGAGAGATAAAACAAGCTTAGAACCCCTATTTTCATCTCTCAAAAAGGGTGCACTTCTAAGAGATAAGGGAATTTGTCACACCGGTGGGACACTCACAGAGATTAAAGTCTTAATTTTTAAAGGTGTTCCATCATTCAAGTAGATCAACTACTATACGAAAGAAATCAACACATGACCTTATTCGTATCTGACTTCCCGAGGTCATGTCAAGATAGCCAATGTAGAATGGAAGTGGATGTGAGTGTGATGGTGATGAACAAGCTAATTGGGTAATCTTCTATCTTCAACACACAATATCAAGATCTACGAGTCTAAGGAAAGGAATGTTCTCCTAACCTGAAGTGGTGTGATGGATCGATATGATATAATAGCTGCTCAGAGACTCCAGTCAATGTCGAGCTCTATCGAGATTTTGTTTATTAGTTGTTGAACACGTGGAAAGTGACCTGCAAGCACCTCATATGGATTTCCATACAAGGTCATGGAAGTGAGAACGAGGCGTAGTGGAGCCACATGGATTATGAGTGATTTTCCGGTCTAGTCCAGAAAGTATTAGCTTGATCGGTTGTTATGTTCAACAAGGAAAGTTGTGCAATAATGTTAGGTGGAAGTGGTGAAGATCTAAATACCAATGTATGTAAACTAGTGTCAATATCTAATTGGTCAAGAGCCCGTTGGGTTGTGGGACATGAGGATCAAAACCAAAGACTCGTGGAGGTTGTGGCCCTTGTATGGTCATGTGCACGTAATCAAACCCTATTGCCAAGAAAATTCCAATAGTTGTAGGCTTGATTAACAATGATGTTTAGCATGTTTAGTTATTCTATTTTCTCAATGTAAGTTGCAGGTGTGCATAAAATTGTCAATCATAAACTTGTCTCAATGTCAGTTATCAATTCCATCCCATTAGGTTGTGGGACCAAGGGATCACAACTATACATATTTTCTTGTTATGGACCATTGATGGTCATGTAGAATGAATTGAAATGATTTTAATAAGCAAACTAACTATCAAAGAAAACCTAATCTATGTTTTTGTTATTTTAAGTTTTTAAACAATGCATCTAAGCTAATTAATTGTGTAGATATGTGAATCTAAATCTAAGAAAAATAACCTAATTTAATAAAAAAACCCTTCAAACCCTACCTCAGAGGTGAGGAACAAATCATAACCCTAGAAGAGCTATTGTTCCCCATAACTTCCCTGGTAATGTCAAAGAGCAAGCCTTCTAATGATTTGATCTACTTGTGATTGCCTAATTAACTGAAATGAACAATTTCACTACTTTATTTGATATGTAATTAAAACTAATGATTTGAAATTGACAATTTGACAAATAAAACAAACAAACACACAATTCTAACCTGGATAAACAAGATCTTTGGAAAATTTGGTTGTATCTGTATCTCTCCCCTAGTTTGTTCCTTTCTTTCTCCAAGTGTTCATATGAGTCCAAGGAATTGGGAATGCAAGAACAATAGTAAGAGGATGGCACTTGAGCAATGGAAGCTTGAAGGCAATCTGGATGCAATGCGAGTAGAAGAGAGATAACACAAGAGATCTGAGCTTTGATATGTAATTCCTAAATATTGTGGCAACAATACAATACAAGATACACAAAATTCTCAGGAATTTTACTTGAATACAAGCATGGAATATATAAGAATTGGGGCGAGAGATATGTCTTCATACACAAGGAAAGAAGAGGCAGTTCTAACTAATTAAATCTATTTAAAAATAGAAGAGGGAAGGAGAACCAAGCAATCAAAACTATTTTTAGATAATTTGGATCATGGATGCATCCTAAAAGTGAAGTTAAGTGAATCATCGCATGTTAAAAACATGCATGTCGAATCTAGAAAAAGTGGGCAAGACCACCACCTGCTCTGGGTAGCGGTCACGGCACTAAAGGCCAAAACAAGCATAAAAGGAACTACAAAGCTGAAAAAAAGTGGGAAGGCTAAGTAAGGATTTCTAGGCTACAAATATACATTGCAAATGGGTTTTGGAGCTCAAACACCTTCTAAAAGGACATGAATCATCATTGGGGATCTTTGTAATTGTTTTCGATAATGTAACACATGCAATTTTGGGTGCATATATATTGCCTCCTCAAAGAAGCATCTTAGCCATGAAAAAGTATAAAACATAGAGTTCGAGTATGGCATTCTCGAAATGGGGAGTTAGGAGTTATACACGACACGCCGTGTGCACCGAAATGTCTCCATCGAAACTCCTACTACCTATAAGAGGAAGAGAAGACTCAAGTGTAGATAGATAAAATATCAAAAAATAAACACTAAATCAAAATGACAAGAGGACTTACCATTTGCATGGGGATATAGAAATATACCTATGCTAACGATTCACCTTGTGAACACCTACACTCAAAATGAGGTCAAAACAATCATATATATATATATATATATATATATAAAATAAACCCATTTTTCAATTCATTTGTGCATTCTCGATTTGGTGAATTTGGAGCTCTGGACCCACGGTGACCATTTTTGACGAGAGTACAGCCAAAACGACCATTATGAGATTGTGATCATGCCTCCACAAGTGGGAGATCGACCAATGCGGTCTAAGGTTTTTTTCACTTTTACGTTTCCATACCTAAAATGTAAAATATTGAAAAATTTATTGGGGGATCATTTTCCAAATTTTTTATCTTAAACGAGTCTCTAGGGGGGCACCCATAGGGTAGTCTTTTATTTTTCGAAATGGTCCTTTTTGTGTTTTTGAGCATTCTTAGGGTTACAAATGTATTTGAAAAATTGGCTCAGATCTCCAGGACCGCCACCCTGCACAGGGCAGCAATCCTGGAACCCTACCCTACCCGGGCGGTGGTTACGAATAAAATGACCAAAATGCATGTTAACTTTCTTTTTTATTTTTGATGTTTTGTCATGTTTTTATGAGCTTATCCTTTGATGTACATAATAACTTGCTCTTTTTCCATGTTTTGGTGAATGCAGAAGGAGGAGTACATACCCTAGAGTTGTGAGAGGGAGTGTGATTGGATCTCGAGGATTTTGGATCAGTTGACCCAGGGTGAGATGGACACACTACAAAGGGTGGGTATTTGGAGGATTACACGAGTGCCCCATGTCACTCCTACCAGTCACATCCTGTGTGACAAATTTTCTTATTAGGATGCAGACTGGAACACATTCTAGTTACTAGGTGTCAAGGGTGAGTGGACCATCACCTTAGAGGATGTATACCGTATTCTTGGGCTCCCAATACTTGGGAGGAGATTGACCTTGAAGATAACAGGATCCAGATCGAGATCACCCAGTGGGATACATATATGGGAGATGTCGTTGTCTCATTTGGTTCAAAGAAGGGAATAAAGGTTAATTCCATTGCCACTGCTTCTACTCCTATCATCCATAGAGCCATCATGGGCATCTTTTCCTTATGATTGATCAGGGAGAAGGGAGGTGACACCCTACTTTACTGCTGGGCTCTCATTATTACGCAGATCGAGGGACATGGTTGTATATATGCCTGGGGATCAGAAATCCTAGGGAATACCTATCATGACTTGTACATGGTAGTCAGATTACAGGGGTAGTCACTAAGCCATCCCACTCTTGTTATGAGATGGGTCTATGAGCGCATCACCCCTTATGGAAGGGAATACCAGTTTTGGATCTAGGGGTTGTTCTAGGTAGCGTGGTGGATAATGATGTTGGTTCTTAGGATGCCACATCATTCGGTGACCTCTTTAACTATGAAAAACATGGTTGCCACACCCTACCAAGATATGGCGGGTTATGGGGATAGGAGGTGACCACAGTGGTATCTTTCTCTACCATAAGATAGTTAGTTAACAGAGAAAGGAGAGTTGAGACTCATCCTTTTGACCGATTTCCTTAGCACTTCATCCTCCCTTACCTTAACATGCTTCCCCGGTGGTACCGGTCTACAATACTATTCAAGAGGCCCAAAAGGGCCCTAGAGGAGATCTCGGTTGGAATGTAGTTATCCCGGGTGTACCTATATCAATCGGGCATGTGGTTTGTGCTGAGAGGAATTTTGTGCCCTCGAGCACCCTTACTTCAGATTTTGGATGCTCCACTCACGGCGGAGAGGAGGTTGAGCCTATTGATGTTGACTTTGACTTTGAGGAGCACACAGGAGATGAGACCGAGGAGGATTCGGTTGGAGAGGAGACAGAGGATGAGGTGTTCGGTGGTGTGGTGGGTGGTGAGGTAGCCCATAAGGAGGAGGAGGAGAGAAACCTTGAGTGGCATGATACTCAAGATATACCGAGAGCAAAGCACACGAGGAGGCGAGTGTAGAGAGAGAGACATCGGTCTCGAGAGGAACCGATTCCTTGATATGGAGGGAGATGACAAGTCGTGATAGGACAACGTTTCACCTCTCGGCTTTGGGAGGCCTCACTTGCCACTAGCAGCAGCAGCAACAACCACTGACCCTACGGATGCCCAGAGATCTGAGTATGTTTGATACTCTTCTCTTGACCTTATTAGTTGGGAATGTTACTTTGGTACTTTTTTTTTTGTTTTGTAGTTTTCTAACTTGCCATTTCTTCTTCTTTTATTTCTTGTAGCGATTGTACATAGGACTAGTGAGAGTTTATCCAATGGGTGTGCATGGACACCCTACTGATCCCTTTGGGAAGACTGGGCCGAGTTGGTGATGACTAGGCCAATGACTAGTAGCGGAAGACACACTGATGTGTTTTCTCCTATTTGGAGGATAGTGGAGGTGGTGACCTCCCTTTGTACCCAGGTGGCTGGGTATGAGACCGTTGAGTGAATGATGAGATAGATCCATTCTCATAAGCGATGCCCATGGCCATCGGCCACCACCAAAAGCACTCACCCTATTTAGTTCATTCACAACATTTTCATAGCCGCAATAGGATCCTGGACGTGGTCGTACACCATCCAAGGGATCCCACAGGGATTGATAGGCCATTGGGAATTTTATTTCTTTTTTCCATTTTGTCAGGCATTATATGATTTTTTTGTATATTTCGGGCTCATTGTGAGTGTTTTGACCATGCCTAGCATGTGATGGCATTGTATACAAACTTGACTTACTATGATATATACATACTCTTATTTTTGGTTTGGTAATCCATTGTATCTTAGTTGACTTCCTTTTGGCTTGTCTCACATGTGTACTCTAGATGTTTAGCATTTCCACTTTTCTATGCTTTTTGAATATATGCATTGGATATGAATGATAACAAAATGATTTATTTTTGTGTTTTATAATGTAGATATATGATAATGCAAACACATTGTGATGTTGAACTTTAGTTTCTTTAATAAATTTTTTTGTTACTTCGTATTGTCTTGGCAAAACATGGTGACACAATGATATGATAAGTAAATGAACTTGCCCCACTCCTAACTCCACAACACTAATAAGATGCGAGGTCTCAAAACCAAGAGCCAGAATAGGCACAAGTTATGAGAATTTGTTGAAAGGTAGTGATGAGAGAAAGACAATGATTTGGAAGAACCAAATTGAGACGCTACAACCTCACTCTACTCAAGTTACTTCATAGTTTGTAATGTAAATTGCTTTCTAGTTTATATAGACTTAGATCCGTAGATGGCCACTAGGTTGACAAAATATGGTTTTGGGGTTTTAAACTCTTTTGGAATTTTGGACATCTAACACACTTTGTTTTTGACTTATGATTTCACAACATTTGTGTGAATTGTTTATAACTTTCAGGTTTTTCAATGAGACCCCCTACACCATGTCCCATGCTACCAGTAGGAAGCATGGGCTCATCACCATGGACAAGGCATAGCAGAGTAATGGAATTTCTCACTTTTCCTAACCCTACATCACCAATAAGAGACGAGGATCAACACGAAGGTTGGTTGGGCAAAAAAATGTGTAAAATAAAATTTTTCTTTGGATTTGCATTTGACTTAAATATCTAGGAAAAAAAATTAGAATGTTCTTATTTCCAAAGATATGCATACATGATAGATGTGACACCATGAAGCTTCTAGACCATGGAAATGACACCTAATCTAGAAAGAGACCAAAAGTGGAACCAAGTATGCGAGGCCTTGGTATAATTATAGTCAAAAATTTGTCTTATCCTTTTTGGACTAATGAAATTATTCGAGAAAAAATTGATGATACCATGAAAATTTGAAGAGATATGATTTGAATGTTTTGGTATTTGCTTTTAGAAGTTTTGGGAATTACTATAAGAATAAATCCCTTGATCACAAATTTTAGAGAATTAAGCGTAAGCAGATGGAAATGTAATACGAGATGCAATAATGTACATATGAAAATGTTAATGGATCATCCATAGTACCTCTTTAGGTGAAGAGAGTTTACAGATTCACTAAACTCCTCACCCTCTAGCATACATAGGAGAAATGACCCATTTTTATAGTCTTCTATCACTCGATATGGACCCAACCACCTGGGTCTGAATTTCCTTCCTTCGTCGGTTCTTTTGTCTCTCTGCTTTTTCAAGTCATAAGATCAAATCTCCCTCATATATTTCATGCTTGTAGACTCTCTTGTTATATTGCCGAGCCATCCAGTCAACGTAAAAGCTATTCCGATACTCAACGTTGAGTCTATCCTCATCAAGACTTTCTAACTCGAGAAAAATGCACTTCTCGATAGCCTTATTCTCCTAGAATTCTTTACTGGTGAGATACAAAGACTAGGTATTTCAACTTCTAGTGGTAAGACCATCGCACCAAATACCAAAGAAAAGGGGTTTCCTGTTGGCGTTCTCACTGATGTTCGATTGGCCCACAAGGCCTATAAAAAGCTTTAAATGCCAATCTCATTTTTTTCCTTAAATGTCTTGAGGAGAATGGACTTTAACATCTTGTTCATAGCCTCAACTTGTCCATTTTCCCTGTAGATAATAGAAAGAAGCCATGTGGTGACTTATTTTGAAATTTTCACACAATTCACATACTTCATCGTTCTTGAAAGATGTGACATTATCCGAGATAATAACTTGTGGGACTTCGTACCTACAATGATGCTGGTTGAGAATGAACTTTGTGATTAAGAATCCGGGCATGGTGGTAAGAGGCATGGCTTCTACCCACTTATTAAAGTATTTTGTGGCTATTATTACGAAGTTATGTCCGTTATTACAAATTTATGGCCATATGTATATCTCTTGGGAGAACTATTGACATTTATGGCATTTACGCACAAACTCTCTACCGCGTCATGTTCTAACATGGGCGGAGGTAGCCCATCGATGTATCTTCTAAGAAGTGGCATGGCCATTGAAGTGACCTCCACATACTTCGCTATGTGATTCATAAAGGATCTTTTCATATTCTTCTTCGCATCAATGCATCTTAACAACATTCTTTCAAAATCTACGATAGAGCACTTGTTCTAAAATAACATACTTAGCGGCTATAACATGTAACCACCTTCTTTGTTGTGATGTTGCCCCTTCTAGGTATGTATGGTCCACTATAAAATTAATGATGTCAGTGTACCATGGACATACAGAAATGGGAGGCTTGGTTTCAATGAAATACACACACTCATCGGGGAAGTCTAGATTTACTAGATCACCTCCATCCAATGGGTTATCAACCAACCAATCCACAATGATTTTTCCTTTAATGGATTTCTAAATTAAAATGTTAACTCAAACTCACCCATCAAAGTTATGAAGCATCCCGATTTATTAGATAAGGACCCTTGTGTGAGGAATGTCCGCAAGTGATCTGTTTTAACAATAACCCTTGTTTCTTGATTTAGCATGTAATGTCTTAAGCGCTTTGTTGTAAAGACTATAGAAAGGAATTATTTCTCTACCTATGTGTAATGTGTCTCATAATCAAGAAATGTTTGACTAATAAAATAGACCACACACTCTCATGTATCATCATCTTGTTGATCTAACACACAGGCCAATGAAACATTCATAGCTCGTGAATATAGGATCAAGGGCCGATATGACCTAGGCGGCATGAGTGTGGGAGGAGATAATAAGAATCATTTAACTATATCGAATGACTCATTACATTCTTCCATCCAATCAATGTAGAAATCATTTTTCAACAAATTATTGATTGAATGAATAGCAAAGGTCAAATCAGGGATAAACCTTCATATTGCACTGAGTTTCCCAAGAAAGGATTTGATGCCAGACTCGTCTGATGGTGGAGTCATTTCTAGTACAGCCTAGATTTTTGTAGGTCTACATTAATCCCTCATGAAGATATGATGTATCCCAAAAGCTTACCTCTCGTTACACCAAATACACATTTTTCTGGATTCAATGTGACGTTGTATTCGATTAAGTGAGAAAGGATGACACGAAGCACCTCTGGGTGATCACAACACTTTTTGGCTTTATCCAAAAGGTTATCCACATAAGATTCCACAATCTTATATATAAGATCATGGAATATATACATCATCACTCATTGGTAAGTGGACCCAGTGTTCTTAAGCCTGAATGACATGACAACATAATAATAGGTTCTCAAGGAGTTATGAACATAGTCTTGGCATGATCCTCCTAAGAGATTTTGATTTGGTTGTACCTAGAAAACCCACCCATGAGAGAAACAACTCAAAACTAGATGTCGCGTCGATAATAACATCGATGGATGGAAACAGGAAGTCATCTTTAGGACAAGCCTTGTTGATATCCCAAAATTCTATGAAAATGTGGATCTTTCCATTCTTCTTGAGAACATGGACAATATTAGACACCCATTGTGAGTAATCAACTAGCTTGATGAATCCTACTTGCAGGAGTTTCATTACTTCTTCCTTCACCATGAGGGCCACCTTTGGCTTCATGGGCCTTGAGTTTTGTTGAATTGGCTTGTCATCGGCTTATTGACGAGGTTGTAAACTACGATGTGTGGTGTAATTCCATTCATTTCGTGTAACTAAATGTGAAAGCTTTCTAGTGCTCCTTGAGGATTCGGGTATGTATTTCTACCTCCTCTGGAGTTAGATAGGTTCCTTCATTAAGGAGGCATTTCCTTCCTCAAACTCAAGTGGGGTTGGAGGTAACTCTAAATCCCCTTCTTCTCCTACCTCATAAATTTCAAGATCCTTTCCAAGGGAAGATTCCATCATGGGATTTCCAAAATAGGAAGAAGAATGTGGGATAAAGGCAAGATCAACCTTGTGATAAGTAATACGCAATTATGAAAAATCGTTTAGATATCCTAGAGCTTTATCACTTTTACCACATGTCATCGAGATGACATGCTCATTCTCGGTTTCTATGTATGTCAACATTGGGGTTATTGGTGTTTTACGAACCAAGGGTTCAGCACGAACCAAGGCAG
Organism: Taxus wallichiana var. yunnanensis; assembly: GCA_018340775.1. NCBI lineage: Eukaryota > Viridiplantae > Streptophyta > Pinopsida > Cupressales > Taxaceae > Taxus > Taxus wallichiana. The sequence goes on from CM031241.1 coordinate 131,311,801, forward strand.
TGGTGAAGTTTTTGTCTTCCAACTCACTACTTGGAGTGAAGTGGGAGGTATAAGTTGTTATAGAGTCGTGAGAAGGTTTTATTCACATGGAATTGCTTCAATTGATATGAATTCAAACCCATTTGTTAGGTTTAACACTATTGTCTTGTAGAGTTATAGATGCTCAGCTCTAGTCTCATATACCTCAAATATTTGATTTGCGACCAGTTGTGAATCACCTAGCACCCTAATATTAAGAGCACCCATTCTTTTGGCTCAATGAGACCAAGTAGAAGAGCTTCATATTCAGCCTCGTTATTTGTACATTCGAAGTTTAATTTGAAGGCAAAAGGTAGAATCCTTTCCTCGGGAGAAGTAAGGATCACACCTACTGACACCAAAATGACACTTGGATCCATAAAAATGGATGTTAGATCATCATTTGTATCTTCTCCCTTTACCTAAGCTACTTCAACCATATAAACCTCATATACTAGAAGAGAACAAGTCCCGGGGTATGTCCCATACCCATAGAATCAAATGGAAGGAGAATAGGAAAATCATTCTCCAATAGCTTGACAATATTTGATGTGGTTCTTAATGACATTGTCTCTATGATGATAGTTTTATCCTTGACTTTAGGAATGCCTTCGATCAGTCCTGTGACTTCTAATTCTATTGTAAGAACTAGCTTCTCTTATAGCGCTAAGATTGTAGGTTTTTTTAACTAATTTGTAGGAAGTTCAAATTAAGAGTGGACCCCTAGCCTCTTCTTTAAGTTATCCAAATGCATGTCAAAGGGTTTTGGATCACCCTGTCCCACAAAGACCTTTCCTAAATGTAGGAATATGACTTCCTAAAACAAAGCGGAGGGAATTTACTTCATGCGATGAATCCATTAGCCTAGTATTTTAATTCCTCTAAGTGTGTATGCACATTTTCTTATTCTAGTTTAGGTTTCATTTCCCTAGGTGCCTTTGGAACATGTTTTATTGCTCTTAGGTTGTATCATTGTGTAGTTCAATGTGCCTCTTAATGGGTGTTATAACAGGGAAGAAGTTCATACTTGTATGGAATAGTTGTTAATTTCAAAGGAAAATAAATGCAGAGCAACTAAAATCAGGTTTCAGGATAGTCCTTTTCAGGAACATAACAAGTTCATGATCAGTAGTTTACAAGCTATCGGGAGCAAGTTTCATGTGCAAGATCAGTATCAGGCTATCATTCATAACTCCATGCCCAATGGATACTTCAAGGAAACTAATCTTTCACCTAGCAGGTAGGTAATCCCACGAGTCACCAAATTGTTATCCAATTTTGTCCCTCGGGAAAAATTGGGCAAACATGACTCCGTATAGAAAAAATGAGGGATCGATTCAACCATGGGAGCTCACATTTTGATTATGATGGTCAGTTTGCAGGTGGGCTCAGAAATGGAAATGATGTCAAAGGAAAGAAATTAAAGGAATCTCGAAGTTGAGATAAGTGAAAAATGGGGGCCCCAAAGTTTGAAGTTTTCGGACTTTGGAGGTTTTGATTGGGAGTTTTAGCGGACAAAGAAAGAAAAAAAAACTTAAAGGCACGAAACCCCAAAGTCTGAAAAGACACGAGGTTTTCGGGGTCAATGGCATTGTAGATCAGGGATGGCAGATTCCGAACTCCAAAGTCTGAATTTCAAACTTCAAAGGTTCGTAGGTCTCGGTAGGGTTAAATAATGAATAGTGCTACACAAAGGAGAGTCAAAAGTTTGAAACTTGAAGTTCAAAATTCAAACTTCAGGTTTTCAAGATTTTGGAGGTTTTATGTGCCAAGTGAATAATCTAACCCCGAAACCCGAAGTCCAAAACTCGAAACCCGAAAATCAAAGTCCGAAACCCCAAAATCCAAAGACCAAACATGAAACCCGAAATCCCAAAACCCAAACAAATCCCTAAAATCCCAAACCCTAAATCCTAAATCCACAGAAACATGAAACCCTAAAAATCTAAGGGTCCAAACACTTGCGTAAATGGGACTGCCCTGCAATTCCTCCGCCTACACATAACTTTTTACAAAGTTAGGTTAGGATAGTGCCGCCATCACCATTTTGGAAGCCTTTCCAAAGTCTGAATTTTAGACTTTGGGGTTTTGAAATTTTATAATGTTGAATTCGCAAGTGTGAAAAGATCATAACTTGAAGTCTGAAACCTAAAGTCGAATTTGGACTTGAGGTTTTGAGTTTTGGAGGTTTTGTTAGCCCAGGAAGATGAACAATAACATGAACTCCAAAATCAAAAGGTCTAATGTTCTGAATCCTAAATTTTGAAATTTCAGATTTTAGAGGGTGCGATGCAATTTTGGAGTCCAAAAATAAAGTCAACCACTCACATTTATTGCAGAATGGCACCCCCATCTTCAGATGGCCATAACTTTTGACTGGGAGCTCATATTTGCACAAAATAGGAATTTTTGGAAATCTCTTAGCATCCTCTACACAACTATGACTAGTTTTCTTAATTTAAGTGAGACTAAGTATTTCAAAATGAGGAAATATAGTCCATCATTTTAGAGGGTGTTTCCATATTTATCACCTACCCAAATGATGAAGGTATGGGCTCGAAGGAGTTTCCCATCGGCCTGGTACTTCCTCAAGATCTTTCTTCCCAATCAAGGAAAAGTACATGGAGGCATGGGTTTTGTAGTGACACCCATCATTGTTGTAGGTGATTTTAATGTATTTTGGGGTGGTTGAAACAAGATTTTGAATTCTTCTCTCTCTATTTCTCTCATTCTTCCTATATATTGTAAGGAGGGGATCATTTAAAAGGTTGGACACCTTGTATATGCCCCTCCCTTCTTCTTCTTGTCTATAAGATATTTTTATGGAGATTCCAAGACCTCCCTACTAGACATTGTAATGCAAAATATGTGCCTTTGGCCATAAATGTGATGTATTGTATCAACTTGAGAGAAATAAAATCATATCTATGGATGTTTCAAACCCTCTTTTGTGTTTTATTGCATCTTCTGATCTTTCATTGCATGCAAGGTTATTATGCATTGTTGTGTTTTCATTACAAGATTCTAGTTGTGTTGTGTTTATTGTGTAGGTTGTTCAACACTCCTTCTTGGTGCATCACCTTCCCTTAGAGTGGGATTTAATTTTCATGCATTTTCTCTAACTCTATCTCCTTGGGAAAACATTAGATTAGTGTTAGATATGTAACTCTCGCACTTTGGATTAGTTGGCACTAGGATAGGTTAGGAAGTCGACCTTCTCTAGAGGGTTATCCCAATTGCAAAGTCCCACACTTTGGGATAACTCCATGTTTGACGAATCACACTGACTTCCTCAACCATTCACTTGCAATAAATTAGGGGTGTTGTGATTTCACCATAACAGACACCTAAAAGCGCCGCTCAAAACCTCATAAAACTAGATTTGAATGGTCGTGAGATGTTTGTTTTCCTTCGTTTATTTTCGTTAGTAGATCACATAATGAACAACGATGTCATTGATAACCTATAATAAATAAATGACCTACAAAACCCTCAAAAGTGCATCAAATCCCAAAAATAAAATAATGTAAATGAGGGGTCGGATTGTCCTCATCTATCAAACAAGTGATCTTATGACTAAGCGTTGCACTTTACTGCGGTAAATACTTCCTAAAAATGACATCTTACCAAGGTAACTACTATTCATTGGAAATGGTACTACACAATTACTACCTCATGAAATCAAACACACATCTTAAATTTTAGACCCAATATAGTTCGTGTGTGTGTAGAATCATGCCCTAGGTGGCTCTTGTGCATGTCACACTTGATAGTGAACAAGTAGCTAGATGTAGAAAATGTAGATAGATGTGTGCATGAAAGAATGAAATTCCCCTCCTATGAAGTGTATGCAAAAGAATGCAGTCCATGTTCCCTTGTGTGGAACTAGAATGGATGTTTGAATGATCTAGAATATCCTTTGAATGCAACCTTAGGTGGTGATAGCTAATGCTTAATGCTTAGTCCTTTATTATGATTCCATAACTTTATATTTATATGATTCCCTTGCTTTAATTTCATAATTAACCACGAAAAGGATGACTATGAAAAAATAGCATGCCCAAATAGCTAGAAAGGACCCAAAAGATGTGAACAAAGTATAAAGAGGTCAGGGGTGCCCTAAAAGGGGGATAGGTGCACCTAATGTCGGTGTCCTAATTTGGCGTTGGTGTCTAGGGTGAGAAAAAGGCAGATGGGCAAGAAATAGTGTAAGATCAAGATTGGAAATAGAAAGTGAGAAAATGTGGCCAAAGACATGGGTTAATTAATAATTTTCTTACTTAGGAATCATATGAATAGTAGTATGTGATAAGGACTAGATAGAGACCCAAAGTGTGTGATTCGTGTCTATATGTACCTAGAAAATCGGTTGACACAAATAAAGTACTCTCGAATGCAAAATAAAACATCTAAATGTAGTAATGGAGTAAAAACACTTCATTAACATATCTCCCCTTTCTCGGAACCAATGGTAGCACCTCTAAAATGAACCCAAAAAGCCTCTAGAATGAACTAGTAATAAGTCAACTTATTAAACTTTTTAGGAAGCATGGAGATAGATAATACCACATATTTATATATCCACCAAAATAAATTTCCAAGGATTATATTTTATGATTGAACAAGTTATGATAGATTACATCACAAAATGAATTAGATATTAGATTTAGTACATGAACATGAAATTAAATGAGCACAAGACACAAGATTTAAGTAGGAAAACCTTTTGGTAAAAACCCACTGAAAAATATTGTATCTTTTATTAAGAATATGTATTTCACCAGGAATTCTCACTATTTCAATAATTCATAACAATTACACCTTTAAAGAGGAATTATAAACGGTCACATGCATTCACTCATGTGTGTAAATGAATCTTCACACCATTCACATCATGTATCTACAATATGATCATATAAATAGCTCGGATGCATTCGCACTTCTCTATTTTTTTCCTTGTGTTTGATCTTAAAGAGATCTCCTTGATTTATATCAACGTAGGTGGCCTTGTTTTAGGCCACTCTTATATTTTAAGTTTAAACAATATCGGCATAGTAGTGGTTTTTTTCATATTTATATTTTAAATATAAGATATATGTCATGACCATTTACTATATGGTAGGTTTGAATTAAGTTATTTTTCTACTTATTATTACAACCCCAACACTCCCTCTTAATGTTAAGTAAGGAAACATGCAAGTTTCTTTGTTTATATAACAAGACTTATAATCATAAAGCATCACATGAAGATTTAGGCTAGCATTTAAATATATAGATTTTGTTCCAAATAACACATGTCAAGTAACTTTTTTTGTACAAAATTAATTGCAATCCATAAATCATCTACATGATTTATGCTAACACATGTGATAAAATATTTGTTTGATAGATTTTGTAACTTTTTGGTACACTACTTCACTATTATGTGGATTTCACAACTCTGCGTATGCTACTGCGTAGCATCCCACGAGACTTGAACAAGCCACAAACCATTCATAGGTGTTCCACATGCTTTATAAAATCCATGGTACATTGCTTTAGTATTCTTTGGACTTCAAGAGTTTGCAGCACAAAGCAAGTGTTCCACATATTTTATAAAACCGTAGTACACATGGGACATGAAAAAAATTTCTCAAGATAAATTTATTACCTATGAAGTCTTACATAAGATTATGGAGTTAAGAATCTCTCATATATAATGTTTTTGGGTATTACAAGTAAACTTCACATAACATGATAATTTACTTAAACAAAATAGAAATAGTATATGGAGTTTACAATTGACACAATCAGGCTGATAAGAGGTGGCATTGAAAAAACATGTAAAACATGCTCAATCCTCCTTATTTGCTCATCCTCCTTATTTCCCCCTCAAGGGAAACTCTAAAAGGCCAAATCTCAAACAACATAAGCTCATTTGATTCAGAGGTGAAGATCAATGTCATTCACATGATCATTTGATTCTTTCTCATCTGATTCAGAGGTGGAGATCAAGTTCATCCACATGATCATTTGAGTATTGTTCATCGATTCAAATCTAGAGATCAAGGTCATCCATGTGATCATTCAAGATAAATTTTTAAATGCCCAACATAGCACAAAATTTGCAGAACTTTGTAGCACACAATGAATTTGTAAAAATGTATGCAACCTGATCTTCATAAAACAAAACTTGAGTTCTATGTCACCATTCATAACTTTCTCTCAAATGAAGGGCATATGAATCTAAATATGTTTGGTTATTTGATGTTGAACTGGACTATTTGCAAGAGTAATGCAACTTTAGTTATCACTAGAATAATAGTACCTTTGATGCGAATATGAAGTTCATGCAATAATATTTTTCAGCCACATTATTTCCTTTGTTGTTTCAATAGCATGTTAATACTCTACTTCAATAGAAGACATAGATATTGTTGGTTGTTTCTTGCTAATCCAAGTGATTTCACCTGCACCCAACTTGAAAACATATCTAGAAGTATATTTTCTATCCATAATATCAGCAACATGGTCAAAATCACAATAACCAAATAAATTTGCATTGTCATGAGAAAGATAATACTGAGACCATCATTGATTGTATCTTGATATACCTTAGAATATTTTTTCCATTTTCTAATGGTCCTCATAAGGATCCTACATGAATCTAGAAACAATTCCAACTGCATAGGATATATCAGGCCTAGTGATAGTCAAATAAATCAAACTACTAACAAGTTATCTATATAAAGTAGGATTAAATTTATCACAAGAAAGTTTTAGATCTAATTTAATTCCAACTTCCATAGGAATAGAGATAGAATTACAATCAATCATGTTAAATATTTTAAGAAGGTTAGAAGCATATTGTGCTTGAGATGCAATAATAGATTTGTGATTTTGACAAATAACCATGCCTAAAAATGATTTAACAATCCTAAATCAATCATTTAAAAATGTTGTCTTAGTTTCTCTTTGATTCTAAGAATTTTATTTTTATCACTACTAATAATCAAGAGATCATTAACATATAAAACAATAATTATAATATGACTTATTGTCATGCTAAATGTATAACATGCAAAATTGAAATTTTGGCCATGACTACTAATCCCCCACTTCAAAATTCCTCTCTCTATCAGTGTAAACCCTTCCTCTAGCCAACCTATCCTTAGTTTCACCCGCATTATGGGTCATAAGAATGTGCTAAAAATATTTTCAAGTTTTTTTAATTTTCAGGATGTATGCCCAAGGTGATTAATTAAGTCATTGATTTATAATGAGAAACAACTTTCTTTGGAGGCCTAGAAAGGGTCATTTTTGGCCTTTTGCAATTGGTAAACACCCTCCATAAGCCTACAGGAATATTCAAACATAGAGGAATTTTGTAGGAGAGAAATGAAGTTTTATAGGGAATTTTAGGTAAATTTGGTGGAATAAATTGGGGAACAACTTGAGAAAAATCGGGTCATTTTGGGCACATGGAATGAAGGCTCCAACAATGAAAGCTAACTTTTTGAATGATTATGGGAGTTCCGGAAGGAGTTAGGAGGGAAAAAAATAATCAAAAATATATATTACAACTCTCTACATGATGGACTCATCATTTTTGTGCCAAAACTCAAATAATTTTTGTGATAATTCATAATGCAATAGATGCCCCTTCTAGTCAAGAATGAAATATGCCCTAAAAATGAAATTACGGGTATAATTAGCACTTGATAATGACTGTAATTATATAAGAAGGTAATTTGGAGTAAAAATTATATATGTTTTGACCCCAAAACACTCCTCCATGCTCCAAATACGGAAACATTACTCCCAATGTCTTGATTTAGACTGGGTGGGTGACATCAAGTTCCTAAAATGATATGAAGGAGTTTTTGAGCCTAATTTTTCCCATTGGGTTCAAAAGGGACAAGGGTGACACCAAATTATGTTTCCTATTGTTTTTAAGTTGCGTAACTTTAAAATTTTGACTTAGGGTGTTATGATGGATGTGTGAAGTGTTTTAAGTTGCCAAAACCCACTTTTTCATGATGGAGACCCCCCTTGGCACATTTTGGAGCATCAAATGTCCCCTTGGGTAAAAGGGGGACACGGGGGACATTAAATTGTTCCCCCTCTTGATCAACTCATCGTAACTCACCCTCATCACTTTTGCACCTAGGTCCTTTAAACTTGCACTCTATATTTTCCCTCTCACATGAACTCAAACTCATGACAAATTTTGGATCATCAGCTATCCCCTAAGGTGAAAGATGAGAAAATGAGACAAAGGGGACAAAACATTGAACCCCATATCTAGCCACTCAACCAGTTTAGCTCTAGTCACATCAAAACCCATTTTTATCCCACTTGCAAGCCATTTCTCAACCCCTACATCTCATTCTCACTTAACCATAGGTGATACTTATCACCATCTAGTGCAAATTACACTTTGGTATTTTTGGTTTCCCCTTTGTCCCTCTTGCACTAGTGCATCTCAATATCAAAAAAATCTAACCCCTGGTCAAGCTCTATGGTCAAAACCGAGTCAAAACTTGCAAGAAAATGACTAACTCCCTCACCTCACACACTTAGTCATTTTCAAACTTTCAAATTTATTTTTTTCCCTCCCAAACCTCCATTGATGTACAAGTATGATATTGGTTTCTTCCATACATCCATGCCCCAAAATCGATAAATGCTCATTTCTCCAAAGTGGGGTAATTAATTTCCATCAAACTCTATTAGTGTACTCCTCCCAAAAATGCCTTTAAGGTGACTATAATATCACTTTCATGGATTCTTTGTATAATTTATAGCAGTAAGAAGAAATTTCAATGCCTATAGGTTTCCTTTTCAATATCTACAAAGTTCTAGAAAATGAAAAACCTCAAAAATTGGAACATAAGGTCCTAAAGTAAAACCTAATATTTTGAGACCAATTTGATTGCAATCGACATCCAAAAGACACCTTTCTAAAAATAACAAGTGTTCAAAGCTTCACATTTCTAAATTTAGTAAGTTTAAGAAAAATGGAAAATTCTCGGCACTCACACACTCCAAACAAGCAAAACCCATTTGAAGGTCAAAATTGTGGAAAAACATACTAAAAATAGTTGTCCTAGATAGGACATGATAAAATCAAGAAGTATTGCAATCATTATAAGATTGCTTATATCAACTCGCATTCCACCCATATAATTACATTTTTCCACAATTGTGAGGTCGGGAAGTTTTCTCATGATTCAAATAGGAGAGACCCCTTGCAAGTTCCTGAAACATCACTCTTGAGGTGAATTATGTAAGAAAATAGATGATTCAATTCATCCTAATGTCACAAAATGGGTTATCATGTTCATAGTGATGTGGACCATGAAAGAAATTGATAACAAATAGGTTCTCGTAAAGGTGACCCCCAATTCTTAATCATCTCCTCAAAATGTGTAATAACATGGTGCTCATTGAGTGTGATGGTGAATGTGGGGTTTATTCTTTCCTCATTTTTAGGAAAATATGTTTTCAATGAGGAATGATTGAAAAATAATGTACTTGGGTCTCCTAAGGTTGATTTCATCTAAAGAGATGAAGTTGTTTGAAATCATGAATATCTCAATCTCCATATCCTTGTGTTCAAATATCTTTCCAAGAGAATGGACATCATGTGAATCACGTCATATCAAGTAACAAGTTATGATAAACTAGTCAAATATTGAGGTACCCATTTCCATCATGTTTATAGTATCAAGAATTCGTCACATGTCCACGCAGTATAATGTATCGCAAGCAGTGTTTCTAAACACTTATTCAATACTTTGGAGTGTGCTTACATCTCATAGAAGAAGGAGATTGTACCATAATGTTTTGGTCCAATAAGAGGTATGAGGAAAAGAGTTCCATTCAATGATTAATTTGTTTATTTAAAAAGTCCTTATTTCAATTAGGATCATATGAGAAAGAAGGTGTCTAAGCATCCTAACGTTGAATCCATTCGAGGATAATTTTTGAGCTAGGAATGGTAAGGGAGTGATCTCCATGTGGAGTATCATGTTTGCAAGAATGGGAAATCATCTTAATTTCACATGTTGTAATTCACTTAGTAGTGTTCATAAACACTCACTCAATGCCTTGAAGTGTGTTTACACCTCACATGAGGAAGAAAATATAATCACATTATTTCAATTCAACATGTGGTCATAGGACAAGAACTTCATTCAGGGAGTAATCCTTCTATCTACAAGATGAATACCTATTTCAAGTAAATCACAGAAAATTAAGAATATGTTTGAGCATCTTGAGGTTGATTGCATTCAAGGAGAGATCTTTATCATGGAGGTGAATTTTGAGACCAAGAGGAGTAAGATAGTGATCTCCATGTCCTAACTCCTACCTTATGATCAAATATGATCATCGTGTTCCTATCTCAAAGCACATGTCTCATAACAGTGTTTTTGAACACTTTTTCAATATCCTAGAAGGTTTTTATGTTCGATAGAAGAAAGACTTAAAATCTCAAAGTATTCCAACTTACCAAGTAGTCAAGTGCAAGGAAACTTCATTCATGGAGCATTCATTCATGATCCATCATAAACAAGTTCTTCATTAGCAAAGGCTTCATCTTCATCAGATTAATCAACCCTCCTCACTCTCTCTCTCTTCTTTCTTCTCTCTCCATATTCTAATTCTTTATTAAGAATGTAATTTTTCACTATTTTGTGTTATTCAAAGTGGCCTTCAAATTGACATTGTAAGATTCATTTTCATTAATAAGAAAAAGACTCACTTTTATTCCCTAAGAATATGAAAGGTCACAAGTGATGAAGAAAGGTGAAAAAACATGTTTGGGCATGAAAAGACATTTGTAATGTTATAAATTCGAATGAATTATCCATTCCAAAGGGTTGGCAATTGTTGATTGTTGTAAGTTGATGGGCTTTGTATCACTACTACATCAAGAAATAAAAGTTACATTTCCTTTATCTCCTTGTCTATGTTTCTTTATCCTCTCTACTATCCAACTTTACAGGCATTTTGATCTTATATAACCAAGAAGGAAATTTTGTCCTTGATTAATGGATCTTTAGAACTTTGTGTCTCTAGTTTATTAGTCTTGTTGATTTCTTACATTTTTGTGTTCTTCTAATTGAATATATGTCTACTATGATTAATGTGTGTGAATTATGTAAGTCTACTCATAGAATTAACCCTCTCTCCCTATTTCTCCTACTCTTTACCTCCCTTCACAAGAAATTCCTCCATTGTACATTGTACAAGAATGTTTCCACATGTTTAGTGGAGTATTCCTATGTGATCTTCGGCCTAACGGCCACCCCATAGTTTTAGGTAGTTTACATTCAATAATTGGAGCCTCCCATACCCAAGAAGGAGGGGCTCAACCCCATAACTATTGGTGAAAACTAATAATTTGTATTGTGATAACTTATTTCACCAACATTTTTTGGAAACTCCGTTGGGGAGAGACCTTCCCTTGTGCACCCTTAAAGATCTCTAGAAAATTAAAAAACATAATACAAATCCAAATAAAAATCAGATATCAAAATAAATATCATATTTTAAAGGTGACTCTAGCAAAGAAGGAATCCATGTCACGTTCATTTCCCGCATCACAATGATAAATTTTTGAGATTGGTGTTTAGCACCAATAAGTGATAGAAACAATGAAGAAGAAGGTGACCATAAATAAATATAATTTTTTATCAGCCATCATTCTGGACTAGTGCTTACAAAAGTATGGATCCTAGCACAGTGAATATGTCTCTTGCTTCAACTAAAAAATTACAATCAGAAAAAGGAAAAAAGGTCAGTAACATTCCTACACAAGTTATGGAAAGGATATCTAGAATGGATAAAATTGTTGCATCTGAAGATCCTACTATCAAATCCTTGTGGATTCAATTCAAATGGAGTGTTGCTAGAGGAAATAAAATGTTGATTGCACCGGCTAATTATCAAGAATCTAAGAGTCTGACACGAGAAGAATGTGGAAAAGATATGAAATTTTGTATGAAAAAAATGAGGATGAATATCCAAATTAATTAATCAAAGAAGAATCTCTTGAAGGTAATGTTTTGAAGTAACACTTTGTTGACTGAAAAAATCAAAGCATTGTCTTTATCTCTCTTCCTTTGGATAATTTTCTTGCTTGTAGAGATGAATAAATGGAAGTTTTGACAAAGGAGTATTTGAAAATAATTTTGAGAGTTACAAAAGGAAGTTCCCACCCTCAAAATTATCTTGAAATTCTAAACTTTTTTTGGCTATGAAATAAAATTATGAGCATCTTGAAGCACTCCATAGTGTAGAGGAGGAGATCCATCTTCTAGATGAAAATTTTGTTGATTCTTTGTACTACAAAGTGTTTATTCTAAGAAGACTCTTTAGTGCTTCTCATGACTATCCTCTTCTTGAGAATTCCAATGAATTTCAACTCAACACCTCAGTAGATGGTGGAAAAACATGGAATTTCATTCTCCATCCGTAGATACACATTGTCTAAAAGCACAATCCCTTGGAGAAGCAATGTGCACAAGAGATGAGAATTCTTGTCTCATAATGGATGATCCAATGCTTGTTGAGAATTCCACTGATTTTGAATACATCCAAGAGATGAATCCTCCTTCACCACATAGGTTCTTCAAGAAGATTATTTTAAGTAATCATTAATTATTTCCTTTCTAATTTTGGCTCTTCATTTGATGCACAAATTCCCAATGATGAAATAGAGAAAATAGAAGAGTTCAATTTCCTTATTAAAATGATCATGGATATTTAAATACCACATGATATATCCGATGATTTATTTTCCATGTCATCACCTAGAGAGTGTGATAGCAATCATAACTATGAGTATGGAATATTCTCTTTTCCTGGGAAGAAGAGGACTCTCTAGAAGATGTTCAAGATGGATTAAATGATTATTCTCATGTTGCAGATCCAACATTTTTTCCTTCCTCTTTCCATGAGGAGGATGCATTAGATAAGCCTAGACATATCAAATATGAGCTAGTATGCACAAAAAGGAATCATTTAGAACAAAAAATGAGAAGCTAGAAGCACACGAATGGGAAGAGAATTAATTGGTTATCATCACTTATGGATTCCTTGCCAACTATGGAAATGAATCTTTGATGCAATTCTCACCCAAGGATGATGGATTCCTTCATGTTGAAAAAAATATTCCATCTTGAAAACATGGAAAATGGCTTCTTATGGTCACAAGATATCGGATGGAGCCATAGAGAAGAAATTTCAAACAAGTAATAAAGTGGTCATTGGATGCAAATGTGTTTTCTATGAAATATCAATATGAGAATGGAAATTTGGTCTCTCTCCTTCTTCTGAAACCATGTAGAGTCATCATGAGATCATCGTACAACCATCTGGTTGTTATTGAGCTTGGGAGGTGGTATGAATTCAATCCATTGCTCAAAGATGGTACCTAATTTTATCATCTCGTTGTTGGGTGTATGTGTATATTATTCCCCCGCCTCTATAAATTTCCCTCCCATGTATCATATTTTCCCTTCTTTTGTGTGTTTATCTTTTTGCTTGGTGTTTTTGTTTTATTTTCCTTGTTTGTGTTAGTTGGTGAGGGAATGCCTCTATTGCCCAAATGTCAAGGCACCGGTATGCTTATCAATAATATACTTGAGGTTATTCATTACCCTTGTGGTATATTGTTCCCAAGCTAGATCCATTTGTTTTCATGATAAATGTCTAGCATGAAAAATTGAAATTTTTAGCCATGAAAACTAAGCTAATACTTGAAAATCTACTCTCGGTCACTTATGAATACTTCCTCTATTCAATTATCCTTAGTTTCACCCTCATTATGGCTCAAAGTAACATGCTAACAAGACTTTCAAGTGTGTTTAATGTGAAAGGATGTATGTCCAAGGTGACTGATGAATTCATTGATTTTCAATGAGAAAGCGACTTTCTAGATTGTTTACTTTGGTAAACACCCTTTATAAGCCTACAAGGAAGATATAAATCATCGATGAATTGTGTAGGAGAATAGTAAAGTTCCTCAAGGAAGTTTAGGGAAATTCTATGGAAGAAATTGATGACAAGAACAACTTGAGTAAAATGAAATCATTTTGGGCACAGGGAATGAAGGCTCCAACGGTGAAAGTTAACTTGTCTAGATGATTATGGGAGTTTTTGAAGGAGTTTGGAGGAAAAAGGGTAATCAACATAAATCTCTTAAAACCCTCTATATGATGGAAATAACACAATAGATGCCCCTTCTAGTAAAAAAATAAAATAGGCCCTAAAAATAAAATTACATGAAGAATTGGCTCCTAATAATGGTTTTAATAATCTCAACATGTGATTTGGATTCAAAATCATATAATTTTTTACCCCAAAACACTCATCCATGCTCTGATGTATAAAAATCACTTCTGGTGTCCCAATTTGATTTGGGTAGGTGACATCAACTTCCTAAAATGTCATGAGTGGGGTTTTGATCCTTAGTTGTCCCCTTGGGTGAAAATGGGACAAAGGGGACACCAAAGTACATTGCCCCCAATGGTTTTTAAGTTGCATCACTTAAAAATGTTGACTTGGGGTGTTAGGATGGATGTGTGAAGTGTTTTAAGTTTCCAAAACCCATGTTTTCATGAAGGAGACCCTTTTTGGCACATTTTGGAGCATCAATTTTCCCCTTGGGTGCAAAGGGGACAATGGGGATACAAAATTGTGCCCCTTTCTTGACCAACTTCTCACAACTCACTCCTCATGACTTTTACACCTAGGTCCTTTAAATTTACACTTTAGAATGTCCCCCTCTCATGAACTCAAACTCATGGCATATTTTGGATCATAATCCATCCCCTAAGTTGAAATAGGTCAAAATGGAACAAGGGGGACACAAATTTACACTCCATCCAACCGTTTAGCTATTTTAGCTCTCGGTCACATCAAAACCCATTGTTTAGCCCCCAAAATCCATTTCATAGCCCCAACATCTCATTCTCACTTAACCACACGCTGCTACTTATCACCATCTGGTGTAAATTTCACTTTGGTGTCCCTTATCTCCCCTTTTTCCCTCTTTCACCGGTGTAACTCAAGATCTACCACACTCCAACCCCATTCAACCACCATGGCCAAACCATGAGTTAAAACTTGCAAGAAAAATGACTAACTCCCTCATCTCACATAGTAATTTTCAAATTTTATAATTTCTATTGTTTGACCTCCCAAAACTCCATTTATGTACAATTATATTGATGTTTTGTTCCAAAACTTCATGCCCAAAACCAAGAAATGCTCATATCTCTAAAACAGGCACCCAATTTACATCAAACTTTCTAGTGTACTCCTCCCAAAAATATATTCAAGATGATTGTAAGATAATTTCCATGGATTATATATATAATTTATAGAAACAAGAAGAAATTTATAGACCCATAGGTTGCCTTTTCAGATCTACGGAAGTCCAAAATGAAAAACCTCAAAAATGGAACAAAATATCTGAAGTATAACTTACTATTTTAATACCAATTTCATTGGAATCTAACATCTAGAAGACACATTTCTAAAAATATCAATTGTTCAAAGCCTCACATGTTCAAATTTAGTAATTTTGTGAAAACATCAAATTCTCACACATGTGCACTCCAAACAAGCAAAACCCATTGAAGGTTAAAATTGTGAAAAATTACTAAAAATAGTTGTCATATATATGACCTTATAAGTATCGCAATCAGGATTAAATCACTTTAATCAACTCACATTCCACCCATCTCATTTCTTTTTGTAAAAATTTCGAGGTCGGGAAGTTGTCTTGTGATTAAACAAGAGAGAAATACCTCATGCAAACTTCTAAAACATTAGTCTCGAGGTGAATTTTGTATGGCACACTTTCATGTAATAAACTGGATGATTTAATTCATCCTAGTAGTCAAAAATGGGTCATGATGTTCAGATTGATGTGGACCATGAAAGGAAAGTGATAACAAATAGGGTATGTAAGGGTAATCCCCAATTCTCAATTATCGGACTTAGAATATGGAATGGCATTGTGCTCATTGAGTGTGATGGTGAATGCATTTTCAATAAGGAATGAGTGAACAAGAAGGTACTTGGGTCTCCTGAGGTTGATTTCATCCAAGGAGATGAAGTATTTGTCAAAAAGGTGAAATGTGAAGTTTGAGGAGTAAGGTGATGATCATCATATCTTGATTCGACCTTGTGTTCAAATCTCTTTCCAAGAGAAGGGACATCATGTGAATCACATCATGTCAAGGAAGCTGTAGACACAAAATCTATGCATTTAGGTGCACTTCTAAGTCTTAAAGCATACTAATATATACACGATTCCTAATCAAACAAAAATAGTAATCGACAATGTCTTTTGGGCCTTTTACTTTCTCTTATACTTTTATTGACCTTACACACCCTACAGCCTTGTCGGTATTTGACTAATTTATATTTTATGGCCTCAGACACTAGCGCCCAATTAAGACACTAGTGCCCCGTTAAAACACTAGCACCTAAGAACTCTTGTCCCTCTTGGGCACTGCTGACCCTCTATCCTTTTCTCACTTTTTTAGGTCTCTTTTACGTATTGGTCATCTTGTACACTTTTGGGTTGGCCTTCCAGTTGTCAATTATGAAATTCAAACAAGGGAATCATATATATACATAGTTATAGCTCTCAAATAAGGGGTCAAGCACTAGCATTATCTACTATCACCTAAGCTTACATCCAAAGGCACAAAATGCACAAGATTGTTACAAAGCATCCATCTAGCACATCCATACAAGGGATAAGGATTGCATCACTCTGCATACACAACATAGGAGGAGAATTTTATTCTATTTGATCTCACATATTTTCCTACGTAAAGCATGCTAGATCCAACCCACTATCATTGGGCAACTTGCACAAGAGCATCCTAGGCATCATTACACATAATTTCACACAGTAACTATATGGAGTCTAAAATGTAGTGCAACGCTTGGTACTAAATTTACTCTTGGGTGACCATCGGGTCAATCGACTCCACATTCGCATCTTTATTTTTAGGTTTTATGTGGTTTATAGACATGTGCGATTAGGTATCTTATTTTTAGGTTACATGTGTGAACAACAACATTGAAACAAATCCAAAATAAAAAATAGAGATTAATAGTCAATCTCCTCTTACACAAAAAAGATCAAAACCTAAGCATTTAGGTAGACACTAGCGCCCAAATTCAGTCATTAGCACTCGGGAGCTCTTTTGTCCTCCCATGGACACTTTTGTCCTACACATTTCTGAGTCTTAGAACCTCTAGTGAACCTGTGATGATGTTGATTCCATTATGTTCCAGCTATTCACCTCGACCAAACAACTTCCATATCACTCAAAAATCATCTAAGTCGTATATCTTTCTTATTTGTTTAGGGTTACATATCATTGCATGATTTTTTTTTCTATTTACTATGTATTATCATTTGTATATCATTAGTTGTAGTAGTTACTCTAAAATTAATATTTAATTCAATTTATATTAAATTACGAACAAGTCGGGATGAGCTAGCCATGTTACTAAGGTACCAGGAACCATCATGTTTGTGGGATCAAGAATTCATCGCAGGTCCACAAAGTACAATGTCTTGCATCACTATTTCTAAACACCCATTTTGTACTTATGAGTGTGCTTATATCTCACAAAATAAGGAGAGTGTACCACAATGTTTTTGTCCAAAAAGAGGTCTGAGGAAAAGAGTTTTACTCAAGGAGTAATTCTTGTATTTGAAAAAGGCCCTATTTCAATGAGAAGCATATGAGCAAGAAGGTGTATGAGAATTCTAAAGTTTATTCCATTCAAGGGGAATTTTGGATCGAAGAAGGGTACGGCGACAATCTCCATGTAGAGTTCAATTTTACAAGAATGGGAAATCATATCAATTTCACATGTTTTAATTCACTTAGTAGTGTTCATAAACACTCATTCAAAACCTTGAAGTGTGTTCGTACCTCAAAGGAGGAAGCATATGCAATCAAAATATTTTAGTTCAACATTTGTTCATATGAAAAGAACTTTTTTCAGGAGAAATCTTTGTATCTACAAGATGAAGACATGTTTCAGTAAGTCACAGACAAGCAAGAACATGTTTGAGCATCTTGAGGTTGATTGCATTCAAGGAGACATATTTGTCACGAATGTAAATTTCGAGACCAAGAGGAGTAAGGTAGTGATCTCCATGTCCTAACTCCTACCTTGTGATCAAATATAGTCATCATATTCATATCTCAGTATAGGTCTTATACTAGTGTTTTTGAACACTTATTCAATATCCTAGAATATTCTTATGTCTCGCAAAAGAAAGATATGCCATCTCGGTATTCCAATTCAACACGTAGTAAAGTGCAAGGAAACTTCATTCATGGGCAATTCATTTATGATCCATCAAAAACATGTTCATCATTGGTAGAGGCTTCATCTTCATTAAACTGATCAACCCTCTTCTATCTCTTCTTTTTCTCTTTCCATATTATTGTAGACACTAAAATTAGGTCATACTCCCCTTTTGTCCCTCGACATATAAGCACCCTTTATTACATTTACCTAGCCATGACCCCTTCACCCCACTAATATTAATTTAATTAATTTAATTTAATTAATGCTTTATCCTCACTATATTTATTATTTAAATAATATCTACACATATAGTTCACTTAGACACCTCACCAACCTAACTCAACCTAATACCTATTCTTAGCAAGTTCCCATAACTAACTAAGACTTACCCAAACCCTAAAAATCAATGCCTACATTCCCTCTAACCACATTCTCGCATGCTCACAAGAAGCTCCCAATCTAATCCACGGGATAACGACACAAGATCCAAGAAAATTAGGAGGATCTCCCTAAGTTTAGTAAACCTAGGAAATCCCGCCTTGACCGACGTCGGTTACCCCTAACCGTCGCCGTTAAGCCGGACCGCCGTCGATTACCCCTTTTAACCCCTAAACTACCTTATTCTCAAGGTTGGAAAACATTGGGAGAAATTTGACAAGCAAGAACACATCTCAGAGAGATAACACATCTTCAAAGAGCAAATTCCAGCAAAAAATCACATCCAAGGAAGGAGATTGAGTATCTTCTCCTACACAGCCATCCCAACCACAATCTGATCTATCCAAGCAAAGAGGAGTGTACATGCAGCCCATGCAAAAGCTTTTCTTTAGTTGGTGATCACTTGCAGCCTTCAAACCCATCATCAGCACCTACATCCTTCACACACAGACCTTCAGGAACGAAATCCAAGTAAGTATAACGTCATACTTCTCTGGTTTATTTCATTTCATCATTATTGTATCACCCATTGTTTATCTTTCTCCCTATCGACCTTCCCCAACGTTTTCACCTCCATAGACCCATTAAAACCTCACAAAATCCTACCACAAGTCACCCAATACCTTGTCCCGACCAACCAAAATCCTTTGTGTAATCACAAAGGAGACCAAAAACTTACGTGACATTTCCAGATCTCACGATGGCTAAAGCGTGCAGTTATACCTAACCGTCGTCGGTCACCCTCAGCCAGACACCGGTCTTTATGTTTTCCCCACATAGCCTTAAACAAAGACCTATCCACTAATTTTACCTCACCCTCACTCACTGTGACCTACCCGAGACCTTTATCAGATCTGCAGAACCCTAGAACCAACCATTTAGCCTATGGATTATATTCTAGCTTAACCTATTAGATTAGATCTATTTTCTTATTGTGTTTTAAGTGAGATACCTAAATCATTTTAAAATAACAATAGGATTTACTTTGTTTGCAGCATTCATTTGTTTAAAATAGTGGACTTGCCATCTAGGAAGTACCATACTTCCCGGATCTAGCTCACGCTAGGAAGTTCACTACCCATATTGTTTAATTCCTTTTGGTGGTCTTATTTTCATTACAGGTAGTTCCTCCTAGCCAAAAGGAAGCTCTCACGATCAGTTGTGGATTTGGAAGTCATACGTGCACAACAACCCATCAACCGACATTTGAACAGGTATTCCTCCTACGCCCATTACCCTATCTATTTCGTTAACGCTTCTAAGAAACAATCTAAGAAAAAGGTGAAACATTTTAGCACACCCGATGGGACCCATCCAAGGTTCCTTGTATTTCATTCATTCCTAGGAAAAAAATTGTGTGTTTGTTTCCCTTCTAAAAAGTGTACACACTAATTTTCTTCCCTAGTAATCCACATCTCCTTTCTATTTTCTCTAAAGGAAACTTTTCTTTTGGTGTAATTAAAAGGAATCATTTCTTCATGTTTTCTACATTCTAGTGAAAGAGCATCCCTCTTCCTATTCATCTTATTGTGTCATCCAATTTCACATTTTTGATTTGGGTTTTAAAATCATTGCATTTCATTCTAATTTTCTACATTAGCTCACATTAATTGAGGGCAACCTATACGTTGGAAGTCATTACCACTGATGGTTGACAAACAAATCATAGAAAAGCACTTCTATCCTTTTCTCTTTCTTTGAGTCTTACCAAACCACACAAAAATTCAAAATACATACATTCTTAAATAACATCCTACCTGGAAGAAGTTGTAGGTGATCACACGATCACGGCACAGTGGGCACCTAGCTCACTTCTCTGTCGAGTCATACTTCAGAGCGAAGCCTGCCCCACCATAACATACCTAAAACCTCACCCTTTAGATCTCCTTCTTTGTAGGAAGCCATCCTCACCAAAAACTCTATTTCACAATTCATGTGTCAATCCCTAAATAGCATAAGCTAAACAAACATAATAGAAAGGGCACTCCTAGGATCACATTTTCTTAGTGTTTCTACTTGGCTTGTGTTTTGAGGTGAAAGATCATGTTCATCACTTTTTTTGTTCATCCTTACACGCTCCTCATCATAGCTGGTGTATTCTGGATTCACCTGAGTGTGCTTAGGCCATATCATCATCATTTCCAGAATTATGGGTTTGATTCTACATCAGATTTTAATTCACAACCACTTTCTTTCATCATTGTCTCAATTTCAAGAATCATGGTTACCTCGACCGCCATCGGTTATACAAAAGCGACGTCGATTCCAGGTCCTTTTGCTAATCTACTCAAAAGGATATTTTATTCCACTTTCTTCCACTTTTCATAGTCTTTGTCCTTGTTGTCATTCTCATTAACCTAAACATCCCTAGATTTGTCGTACTGTTATATTTTACCTTACGCCTCATTGTTTACTCACTTTGTCTATTTCTACGGTGACGGCACAGTTATACCTTACCAGCGTCGGTTTTTACCTAACCGATATTGGTTATCTGTTTCACATTCCAACCATCATTTGGTCTTCTATCCACTTTTTATCACTAGATTCACTTGTTCTGCTTTATTCTTTGTATTATTTGTAGAAAAGCAGCCCTAAGAAATCAAGTATTGGTTCACATGGTGCTAACCCAAAGACAAGCAAATTCCCATGTATTCCACACTAGTTGTCAACCACTCCCACCTAGTCCCTCACCACCTTCTATTTTATCACTAGCCATGGATCCCATCTAACCTACCACTATCGCTATCAGAGATGAGGATTTTACACGACTCCTTGACCAGAACCCTATTTCCTTGTAGTTTTACCTTCCCACTCATCCACCCGAGACACCTCGGGTCAGTTGATATACGGCATGCACATATCTATCCCCTAAATCTCACACCCACTTCGCATCGTCTCCATCTCGGTTCCGTCTTGCCCGCATCCAATTCCCTAGTTGTTTCACGGTTAGGTTTGTACCCGCATTATGATCGCTGCCACGTATGTTACCTCTGTGGCACCCATTACATCCACCGTACCCTCAGATGACTACCCCAAACACAACCTCATCCGCCCCTAATGTCTCATACATACCTATAGCTACACTCCCACCTCTAGTGTCGGTGAATCCTACCCCATTTTCAGAATGTGGTTCTTTCCATTCCACAATCATTATCCCCTTATTGCCACTAGGGTTACCATGACCCTTCCACCCCCATATAAATACTACCAACAACCAACCTGTTTCATCTATTATTCATTCTAGGTACATACCCCTATTTCATTGCCTTCTTCTCCACCACCTTACATGGCAGCCCCATACACTGGAATGCCACCCCCATTATATGCCCAAAACCAACCTCCTCACGCTATAGGAGGCATCTAATCATCACAACCCATCGATGACCTAATAAATTGATGTTGGACAAGATGCGCGGACACTTGGAGGCATCGGTTTCAGCTCCCATAACACTCTCACCTACGACAAGATTTTGTAACGATCCTATTCACCCATCCATTCCTATCCATTCATACCATGTGCATTGGGAAATGCCTAAATTCAACCATTTCAATAGAAAGGAAGACCCACAACAACATTTTCGTTCATTCGAAAACGGGTGTTATCGATCGCTCATGATGATGCCCTACTTTTGATAAATTTTCCCATGTCCCTCACTTTGGACTGCATTAGATTGGTATAGTGGGTTACCTAAACACTCTATATTTTCATTCAATTAGGTAGCCCAAGCTTTCTTGGACCATTTCTCTATCAATATAGCTAAGAAGGTTACCATGACCGATCTATATTCTACACGTTAGTACAAGGACGAATCTATCACATATTTTGTCACTTGTTGGCGCAGCCTGATCAATCAACTTACCTTCCAACTACCACAAACTAAAATCATCGAGCTCTTCACGAGAACTTACGCGAGACATATATATCCCCGACCTTACGATTGCCAAACTTGTCAAAACTTTCCAAACATTCGATGAGGCATTCACTATGGCACAAAATTTAGAGATTCGGACCATCGAAGAGAAGAAAATCCAATTACGAAATAAGAATTTGGCATTCAATTCGAATGAAACCTCTTCTTCTTCCAAACCACCAACCAATTATTCAAAGGCTAAGGGTACAGCTAACGTGGTACTCAAGGCCGGCCCAACTTATCCATCTAATCAGGATACACCCTCATCTAATCTATCACCTATCCAAGCTTTTGATTCAGACAAGAGCAGTGAAAATATACCCAATTGGGGAACCTTACTCTTATGTCTTAGAAAAGCTTATCAAAGTGGGAGCCATCACCCTTCCACCCATAAAACCACACACTAGTTTTGACCCTGCTCGCCCCATGCCCGCATGGTATAAAGAGCATGATTTCTGTAACTATCCTTTGAGTGAAGGGTCATAGTGACGGAATAAGCGCATCACTTTCAAGAATATTGTCCAAGAAATGCTTGAGAAAGGTGCAAGTTAACTGTGGATAATCCCAATTCCACCCCAACCAAAATCTACAAATCTTCAAAAACCATTTCCCAATCATGCCCCTTCATCCAATCAAACCGGTGAGACATCCACTCATGATACCCATACTCGTGAGGTTCATGTTATCTTTAACAAGGTACCGTAGCCTCTCAATTACCTCACATCCCTTCCATAGAGGAAATCCTAGCCCGAAATCCTCCTTCCACATTTGAACCAACCTCCATCATTCCTTCACCAATAGAGGAACACCTTTCATCTCCTACATCACCTATGGAGAGGGTTCTTCTCGCTAACATTGAAACCATCTCACTCCTAGCTTCTCCATTTAGATAACCTTTACCTACCGTGCCTCCTCCACCATAGAGGAGCTGTTACCTCCTCCACCCATAGAGGAGCACCCATTACCTCCTCCACCCACAGAGGAGCACCTATCCATTCCTCCACTTATAGAGGAACTCCCATCATCTCTTCCACCCATCATAGACCCAGTGGAGATACCTTTTCCTCTTGGCGAGCATTCTCCATTGGCTACCCAAAATCCAATAGACCTACTTTCGGCTCTCTTACCCACGAAAGCTGAAGCTAGCCAATTCCCCGTCTCTAAGATGCATTTTACGGGAATTCCCATTAGGTCCTCACCAACTCCACCCACATACATGTCATTCTCACATTTTGCCGATCACTTAGATTATGTGGATAGGACTTTTTATGGGACGCTCTTACTCCCTATCTCAACACAGATGCAGAGATCCCTCGATGACACCTCCATTATCTACCCAAACACATTTCCACCCATCAAACCAAATACAACCACTGTTGTCACAACCCCTTCCATGATACCCATTAGCACTCACACCACACCCTTACCCATAACCCAACCTATACCTAAACCCAAACCCATACCCACAACATTTACCTCCACTAAACCTATTACCACTTTAGGGGTTACCCCAACCACTAGCCTTACTCATCCACCTATTAAAATGGATTTAGCTACATCCTCCAACATCAAAACCACACCTACTCTGACACCCAAACCAAAGAAACAAACTCATTGACCTCATACCGACCACACCAATCACACCCGCATTTGTCCCATCTGCCTTAAAACTCAACTGTCCAACATGGTCAAGCACCCTTCACCCATCCATAAACCAATAACACAACCCATTCCTTCCTCACATAACTCTAATCTACCAAGCACACAACACGACTTATACCTACACTGTAGTATCTTTACCACCAATACCTCCAATACCTTGATTATTGCTTTACTACCCACTACACTTCAGTCTTTTTCCCTCACACCCCAAGCACGACCCGCGTCATCTACCTTCATAGCACCCCCGTTATCCCCATGGGTAACTCGCCCTCTTCCTCCATCTACTTTTCCTTCTAGACCTCATACACCCATATCACCTTTACCCAAGAAGGTGCAACCCAAAAACAAAACCCCACTACCCCACAACAAGGTAGTCAAAACAACCCCGCACCCTCCTACCTACGTCCATCCATCTATTGTATCCCTACCCAAACAAACCTGACCAATACCTCAAACCACATGGCACCTAAACCCATAACTCGACCCATTTTTACTCTTCCAAAAACAATTCCCGACAATCAACCACACCTACACCCAAACCCACATTCACTTCCCATTGTGATCCACTAGCAGGGTCCTATGCCAAAATTTTAACCAACCTCCTCGAGACTTCTGTTATCACATTACCACCACTCCAACCTTACGACCCCCTCAAACCCAAGCCAAAAGGGTTTGATGATACTAAAATTTTTGCATACCATCGTGTGCCAGGGCACGATGTGGAGAGCTGCAAGGCCTTGAAAACCATCCTTATCCAATTGTGTCCACTAGAAACCAACTTTGATGATGATGACCTTCTCGACAAGGATCCTACTTCACTAACACCCATTCCCACACTGCCCACTCAACAACCACAACCTTTGCCCTCACAGCTCCTAGAGCCACACAAAAAATTTGAAATTAACATGGTTCACATCAAAGAACTTGCCACGCCACCACCCAAATGTCATTGCGCTAACTGACCTCACGGGGTTTTTCTCCTCTAGTAGGTTTTTTCCCTTCATGTCATTATACCACTCACCCTACACCTTCCCCATTTTCCAACTTCCCTCAAATCAACATGATACATGTCACTACACGTGCGCAGAAGGGCAAAGACAAGGCAACTGACCCACCAACCAATCCTATACCCCACATACCATCAACACCCATACCTAAAATAACTATCTACGGTCCCACATACCCCATTTCTAATGGCATCACACATCACACCATGCTCAAACAACTACACCAATCTCCCCTCAAAATTTCCTTATATGACCTCATTCAAACCTCGAAATCCCATCATCAAGCTCTCATGGAGGTTCTTCAATCTATTGAGGTTTTACCCAATGACCCTACACCCGTAGCCTCCATTATCACACCCCATCATGTAGCCTCTCCAAATTACCACCTTCATCCTCACCTCACCTTGTCCACCAAGTGGCCTCCTTAGCTTCTCAGAGGAAGAGATCACGCCATACCAAAATGATGACCCGGACCCAGCCCTCTTCATCTCTGTCCACATTGATGACATATGGGTATGCCGTGTGATGATTGATGGAGGTGCTAGCATTAACATTATTTCATCCCATGCATTCTCTCAAATACACATACCTAACAATTACATGCATAAACATCCGGTCATGTTGCATTCATTCAACAATGCTATCACTACCACACTAAGCACTATCATCCTTCATGTTCACTTGGGCCCCCGCACTGTTCTAGATTTGTTTTATGTTTTGGAAGGGGAATTCCAATATAACTTATTGCTTGGTAGACCTTGGATCCATGCCATGGGTTGCATTCCTTCCACTTTGCATCGTTGTGTAAAGTTTGAACACGAGGGACACACTTATACCATTCCAACTGACCCATCACCTTTCAAAACATGCAACATGCTTTCTTGACCCAATGATGTACTCATACCTATCAAGCCATCTACCTCAAGTGACCAGTACCACTTCACCTACACCTCCACCTACCAAGACATCCACTTTGCTTTCACTACACATACCTCCTCTATTCCTACCATCTGCTATAACCTCCATGGACTGATCCATTAGCTTCCCAATCCATTAACTCCACCTCCTGCATCAACCTCCGACACATCATCCATACCAACTACCTACATACCAACCACTGATCTCTTTGGAAGGTGTTTTTCAACGCCTCACTCTGGGGGAGTACCGCCTATATAGTGTCAACACATTCCTTACTCTGCATGAGTATGGAAGCCTTCACCAACATCCTCACTATGATCACCGTATAGGATAACACCTCCTTTATGGTCCTCCATCACAACCCCACACATTTTTGTTGACTTCCAATCACTTACCAATCTTCATTTCACCCACACCTTCCTGCACTATTGTGTGTGTGGAAGGGTTTTAGTTTTGGATTTTACGAGCAAGGCCACCATATTGTTATTCCATGTACCACCCACAAACATAATGACCGTAGTGGTATCGGCTTCCCCTGAACCTCCTACCAAATAGGCCCGCATTGAACTCATTGAAGACCCTAGCCCTTTTCCACCTTCATCACCACCCTCACCGACAGAGTCGATGGATCCTAAATCTATCCCTCCTAACTTTTTTTTCATAAACACCATTTCCTTGGGGCCTTTGACTTATCAACATGAAGGCGAGGCCCCTTCCACTCTCCCATTCATGTATCTTGAGATGATCGACGATGACACACCTACCATTAACGTCGTTCAATGTCAGGATGATGAATCCATACTCACCTACCTTGGTGCAGAAGACTCATATATTCATCATTCATTACCCTCTAAACCATGTAAACCATCGAAATCAAAATTCATACTCGGGGCGAACCCGCACATCCTAAAGATCAAACAATCTTTAGATCTTGCTAATGAGCGAGGAAGCCATCACATCTTTTCTCGAGATCATAACCATGCTTTCACTTGGTCTTACACATACATGCCCGGTATTGACCCCACAATATTATAATCGTTCCCGATGCCAAACCTATCAAACAAAAGTTGAGGAAAATACACCCTCGCATTGCTCTTCTCATCAAAGAAGAACTTCAACACCTTCTTTTTGTTTCCTTCATCTTACCCATTGATTATCCTCATTGGATTTCTAACATTGTCCTGTTACTAAAGCAACAGGGGGACTCCACATTTGCATGGACTTCCATGACCTCAACCTCGCTTATCAAAGATGACTTTCCCTTTCCTAGTATTGATCAACTGGTTGACCTTACCACTAGTCATGAGATGCTCTCACTCATGGATGGCTTCTTGGGTTATAACCAAATTTTTCTTGCCCTGGAAGATCAGCACAAGACTGCATTCATTACCCCTTGGGGAACCTTTTGTTATCGAGTCATGCCTTTTGGCCTTATAAATGTTGGTGCTACATATCGGTGTCTTTATGACTTACATATTCCATGATATCATGCATCGCATATTGGAAAATTATGTGGATGATCTTTTGGCCAAATCTAAACGTCGTGCCGAACACCTCACCATCCTCGAAACCATTTTTGACCACCTCATTAAATATTGCATCCGCCTTCAACCTAAAAAGTGATTCTTTGTGGTTCTCTCAAGAAAACTCTGGGATTCATTATTTCCCTCCTTGGTATAGAAGTTGACCCTGCTAAAGTCAAGGCCATTCTAGAAATGCCTTCGCATACTAACCTTAAACAACTTCGTAGCCTACAAGGTAAATTGTAGTCCATTCATTGTTTCATCTCATAATTATCGTCGGTGTCAACCATTTCATCATCGCTTGGAAGGATGTCTCCTTTACATGGGACAATGACTCTCACAAATATTTTAAGGCCCTAAAACAATACCTTCTCCAACCACCCGTACTCATTCCACCTAAAGACGATTAACCTTTTTACCTATACATATCAGCTACCAATCATTCCTTGGGAGCCATGCTCACTCATCGCGATGAACAACATAGGGAGTAGGTGGTTTATTACATAAGCCGTACTCTTTTGGACTATGAAACCCGATACAACCATCCAGAAAAGCTTTGCTTAGCCTTAGTTTTCATTGCCACCAAACTCCGCCATTACCTACTCAACCACAAAACCTATGTTGTGACCAACACCGATCCTTTACACTTCATGTACACCAAACCTTATCAAAATCAGTGCACCGTGTGATGGCTTATGCTTTTAGCTAACCTTGACCTTGAATTCATTCACCAAAATTCCATCAAGGGCCAAGCTATAGCCGACCAACTGGCTAATGAACCTATTTCGGGGATCAACCCTCTAATTTTGACTTTCCCGATGAGTCAATTGCTACTCTTTCCCTGGACAAACCCCCTTACCAAATGACACTGTTCTTCGATGGTTCTAAGTGTTAGCGTGGGGGTGGGGCTGGTGTTATCCTTGTTCCTCTAAATGGAGAACCCATGCCTTTGTCTTTTAAATTAGACTTTGACTACACCAACAATATTGCTAGTATGAAGCACTTGTACTAGGTCTCCAGGCCGCCTATGCCCTAGATGTCAAATCCATTCACATCTTTGGTGATTCACAATTGGTCATAAACCAAGTCAATGGTATGTACCAATGTCGTAACGAGATACTTCAAAAGTATAAACATCATGTAGACATACTTTTGACCACCTTTGCTCGTTACACCTTCAAACCATCCCATGTTCAACCAACAAATTTGTAGATACCATGGCCTTAGCTTCCCAAATACCCACTTCCCCTACTAGATTCCAAAATATTTGTAACCGTATAACATATCCATTCACCTTCTTATTTACCTCATGATGTTTACTCAATGGAAATGGCACCCTTGACTGAGTGACCTTTGGTATAAACAATACTCGACTACCTTTCCCTCTCCATCTTATCTCCTGATCTCACCTATAACAGACAATGCACCTTCCTTAAAAAGGTCTCTTGTTTCGTCATTCTGGGGGACTCCTCTATAAGCATGGCTTTGATGGTATTCTTTTACGATGCCTCACAAGTTCTGAAATTCCTTATACCATTAAGGAGGTTCATGATGGCATATGTGGAGGTCACTTTAGTGGCCTTGCATGCTGCTAAGCGTATTCTTCACCTAGGCTATTACTGGCCGACCCTTAACCATGATTGTTGCGACTATGTCAAATGTTGTGTGAAATGTCAACAACATTCCAACCTTCATCATACACCTAGTCATGCCTTACAGGTCACTCGTGACCTTTGGCCCTTCTCTCAATGGGGTTTGGATCTTGTCGAAGAAATCAATCCTCATTCTTCCCAATGCCATCAATGGATCATAACTACTACCGAATACTACAAAAAATGGGTGGAAGCCATACCACTCATCTCCATGAAAGTGAGAAAATATGTGAGTTCATTAACCATCACATCATTTGCCACTTTGGTGTCCTCATCGCCATCATCAGCGAAAATGGAAAACAATTCAAAAATAAAACATTGCAAAAACATTGTGATGCCTTTGGCATTCAAACTTAGTTTCTCATCACCTTATTACCCAAAACCAATGGCTAAGCCGAATCCACTAACAAAACCAACAACAAAATTCTCATGAAAGTGGTTGATGATATTGGGAAGAATTGGCATATGCACATTCCTTTTTCCCTATGGGCATACCACACTAGTATTCACACTTCCACTACGGCCACACCCTTTTCACTAGTCTACGGTATAGAGGTTGTTCTGCCTCTCGAAGTCTAGATCCCCTCACTCCGCATTTCTCTCCAGGACATACTTACTGATGATGAATTTCATCAGGACCGCTTAGCACAACTAGAGTTATTAGATGAACGTTGTCTTAATGCTCTGGATCACCTTCAAGTTTACTAAAAGCGTATCAAATGTGTTTATGAAAACGTGTCCATAAACGGACCTTCCAAATCGGTGACCTTGTCTGAAATAAAATCAACACATAACTAAAGCGAAAAAAAAGTAAACGGGAAAATTTTCACTCCTAATTGGCTTGGACCATACATCGTAACTCATACCTATGGGTCAAGTGCCTATCGTTTATCCTCACTTGATGGTAAACCCAAACCTCTAAGCCCCTTAACGCCTTGCATCTTGACCATTCTATTATTGAATCGTTTTCCTATCTCACCCTTTGTCTCTTTACTGAGCTCATCCCTTAAGCTACCCATTCCATACACCTCCTAACGATTACACAAGAATCATGTGAGTACTCATCAATTGTTCTCTTCTCTTGAATATGTGTACCACTGCAGCCACTACACATAGCATGATTCTCATGGATACTTTTCATCTACCTTTAGATGAGATCCCATGGTCGTTCCACCTTGCCTTTTGAACAAGAGTCCTATCCTTCACCTTGGCCTTGTCCATGATTTCAAAGACCTCACATGGGACAAAACTCCTTGAGTCAAAATTCTAATAAAAAGATAACTCCCTCAAAAGGACATCTTCCTCTCGACAAAATTTTTACTATAAATAGACTACTCCCTCGAAGGACAGCTATGTAAAAAAAAAAAAACAAGAGAAACCGAAGCTTCCCGCATCGATCAACTTCACGAAGACCTCAAGGAGTACCATATTATTTATCCCACATAGACTTCCCGCATCGATTAGTCTATCAAAACAACAAAACTTTTTAGTCATGGACTTACCCATTGTGACCTCGGACCTCTTGCCCAAAAGCCCTATCACTCAAAACATATAAAATTAACTACCTTTCACCCACCTTACCATTTCCACTCTCATTTCCTACATCGCCTCAAGGGACATCTTGGAATTTCAACATTTGGTGATCTTGTGACTACCTTCATCGTAGAATAGTTAATCGTGCAATGCCTTTTGGGTCTTGTGTTCATCACCCCCTTCAAGGTATGATCTACTTGGTATGATCCTACCCAATCAGGTGGCTCTATTTTTAAGTTGTGGAGCATGTTTTCATGTGTGAAAGTGTTGAAGACTATACACTAAGAGTACTATAAAATTTCCATGTATCCTTGTTGGGGTTCGGGCTAGGCTGGGCCTCGAGCGAGGGTCCGAGGGTAGTAGCCCCGATAGTAGGAGTTCGAGAGTGCAGCCCCTGAAAAACAAAATTGGGCCTTAGAATGTGCCCTAATATATCAAAGAAATATTATTTTCTCATATGGGCAGAGATTTTGACCCATAGGTTTATGTGACGGTTTTTGCCCATGGTTTTGATACCCATGGTTTTGTAAAACTACTTAAGTAGTTGTCTATTTATATGGTTTTATGCATATGATAGATGTATGAAAAACATTACAGATGTGCTTTGAATTTGGGTGTGAATTCTGTAGAGTTTGTTGAGCATAGCTCCAAACAGATTTGGTATTGTATTGAGAGAATGGTGGCTTGTAATAAAATCTAAGCAAGTGATTCTTGGTGGACGTAGCCCAAATTGGGTGAACCACATTAAATACTATCTCTTTGTGTTGTGTTATTTTATTTTGCACTTTTATTTGAGATCTTTAATATTTTCTACATATTAGTCTCTACTGTTGCGATTCTGTGAGGGATTATTCGCATATTTTATCCCTTATTTCCTAACACTATTTCCCCCTCTTCTCTTTTAACTATCTTTTTTGACGTTTTGATTACCTTATATGGGACTTGGTACTCGACACTTACCTTTGGGGTAATCCTCTTCTTTCACCATAATCACCTTCACTTACATCATTTTACCTATAATCTACCCACACCTAACAAACCAAAACTCAAACATGCCCAATCACCTATCGACTCATTTTCACACCTTCTCATTTTCTTCCCTAACTCATGGGAGAACTACATCGGCCTAAGGTCCTTTCGCCAAGACTATGTAGGCGGCACTCTAAAGGAATGGGGCCCTTGGAGGTTAGCTCAGCCATTCTCTACCCTAAACAATTCAACCATGCCTAACTCACCATTTACCCTACATTTCACTTAGTTCCCCTTTTCTAACAAAATTGGAAATTAAGCCACATACATAACAAGTTGTTTACCATAGCATACATTTATTACACCTACCATCTCTCTATCATCACTATGCATAGATTATAGAACATTTCACATATGACCCATAGTATCATTCATTGCCAACATAATGAATCATAACTAAA
This sequence comes from Taxus wallichiana var. yunnanensis, assembly GCA_018340775.1. Taxonomy (NCBI): domain Eukaryota; kingdom Viridiplantae; phylum Streptophyta; class Pinopsida; order Cupressales; family Taxaceae; genus Taxus; species Taxus wallichiana. The sequence goes on from CM031241.1 coordinate 131,344,238, forward strand.
CCTCCTTTCGACTCAACCATGCCTAAACCAACATGACTTGACCATGCATATAACCTATCTCATCCATGCCTATAACCTGACTCGATCCATGCCTAACCAAACCTGACTTGATCCATGCCTATAACCTGACTCGATCCATGCCTAAACCAACCTAACTCCATCATGCCTAACTCACCTAATTTCCATAATCAAAACAACAAATCCATATCTCATCTAATACAAACCATACATCCAATATCTCATAAACATATTAGCGCATCACAATCATAACATGTATCTCATCATATAAATCAATAATTGTGTATCTCAAAATACATGTCTATCTCATGGCCATCATCTCAAAAATGTTAGCACACAGGCCGATCTACAATACAAAATGTCATCGGCACGCAGGCCGGTCTCATATATACAAAAGAATGAATCCATACAAAAAATATTCGGCACACAGGCTGGTATATATGCTCACAATATACAACAAAATCACTCGTACATCCTCACCATCTTTGGCACACAGGCCAGTATGTGATCAAAAATATAAAAATCTACAGCACACAGGATGGCATATATATCACCAATAAACACTAGTATACATCAAAAATAGGGAGGCTGCATATTAGACATCTCGCTGGATGTCCTCCATCTCCATGTCACCTACACCCTTGCCTTCTGTGCCCCTACTGGCACATCACCTTGCTCTGGCCAGTCACTGTGCGCTGGTGGCCTCTCTTGATCAGGCCTAGAGCTTGCTGCCCTCTTGTGCTCTCCACATGCGGGATCTCGTCCTCTCACTGGATGCCTGTTATGCCCTGTACTCTCCGTAAGAGAGGAATTCTATCCCTGGCTGCCATGAGCTGGTCCTGATAGTATCGCGCCTCACCTAGGGCATCCCGTAGCCTAGATATAGGCATGGTCTATGGTGGTCCCATAGGTCTTAGCCCTTTTATCTATCTTGCCTGCCTGTGAACTGGGACCAGCTCCCTGCGCCTGTGGTGGTGCCCCCCTTTGCTGCGTGGTGGTGCCCCATGTCCTTGTGCCTGTATCTGGGCATGTAAGACCCCAATCTATGCCTAGGTTGTGGCCAAATGAGCCTGTAATCCTGCCACCTAAGCCTGTAAGGCTGCCACCTGACCATCTCTGTCTCCATCTCTCCCTCCCACCCTCTCCCTCGACATTGGGCCTGCAGACTGGCCACCTATACTCGTAGCTCCACTACCTCTACCTCTAACCCCTCCAGATGTGTTTCTACATTATACTTATATGCGTGATCATAATCGGTACCTTCCCATGTAGGGTGTCTCTCTGCACTATCATGGTAGCTAAATTTGGCTGCCCTGGTCTAGGTGGTATGGCTCGTAACTGAGCCACCCACCACTACATGTACCTATCTGTGCATCGACATCATCAATCCACTGATCCACTGGCTGCTCCTCCTCTCCTGTAGGCATTATAGGTTGTGGTAGAGGGAGAGGCCTCTCCACGTCATCTCTCTGGTACTGTGGGAAGGGCGGAGGAATATCTGTACAAGCCCAAACTACTGTCGGACCCTATCTACTAGGATCATCTCATCCTCCCCAGCACGGTGACCCTGTATCCACCTCTCTAGCTAGAGCTCAACTAGCTCCTCATGCATGTGCCTATATGAGGGGAATCCCACATATGGCCTCCAGATAATGTCCACTCCGGACAACCCCTCCAACAACTACCAAAAATGGGCCACATCATATGTCGGCCTATCTAACCTCTCGCTCTCCTGCAACTGGCACCCATCTCTTGTATCCCAACCGCACACACATCTCGTGGGAATGCATTTCCTTGGGGCATCCCTATCAATCGAACATGTACTATGTGCTCATAGGCGTAGTAATGAATGTTATAAATGTACAAGCCAGATGAGGCTAAACTGCAAGTGACAGCCCACCCATACGCCCACAACTCTCTGTAAAGTTGCACCAAGAATGTTGGTGCCTGGAAAAGCATGTCTCATGTACCATCATATCATGGAGCACCCCCATCAGTGATTAAGGAAAGAATCCACCCTCTGCATCGGGCAATGCATAGCAGCACACTGCCTCCATCAATAATACTACTAGCCTCGTCTCATCTAGATGAGCTAGGTACATCTCACCATAGCTCAAACTAGCGCTATAGAAGCCCAACTCTGCCACCCCCTCATCAAATACAGTCCCGATCAACTCCTCTGAGGCCTCGGAGGAGATAGAATACACCTGGGCCCCCAATATGGGTAGCCTTAGAATCGGAACATGTCCTCCAGGGTGATAGTCATCTCACTCGTCGGAAGGTGGAACATTTTGGTCACGGAGTCCCATCTATCAATGAGTGTGACCATCAAACTAGGCTACCAAACAACATGTCGGTAGTGTCGAATACCACTCAAGCCCACTACCTCCACGTGCTGCAGCTCCACAGGGGTCGCATTAGGCCGCGTAATGTCACCACTAATGGTGGAACCACGTCCCACATATGTAAGCTACGCAATCGACCCTGCATCCAATCCAAAGCACAACATTAATCTACCTTTACCATGACCTTATTCATCACTTATCATTACCCACCACCCTATTTTTACCTTACCCATCTCAACCACCTAACCTACATCATTTTTGGACCCTTGAGCCTAAAATCTTGACCGGTGTCGGTTCAGCCTAACTGACTCCGGTCACCCTTAAACCGGCATCGGTCACCTATTTGGTGACCGATATGGTTCAACTTGACTGACCATGGTTCCACGTAACCGGCATCGGTCACTGTAAGGTGACCGATCCCGGTTCTACCCGACCGACGCCGGCCAAGCTTGACCGATGCCGGTCACTATCGCGGAAAAATCCGCGACTTCCCAAACCCCCTTTTTCTAAAACCCTCCCACCTATCCCTTTTACCCTACCTACACTGACCTACATTACCCCAAAACCCCTACCCACCCCACCTATCCAATTTCCTACCCTTCCCACCTCTTTTTTTTTTGCCCATTTTCCCCCATACCCAATTTAACTTTTTCCCACCCACAAACTATAAATACCCAAAAAACTCTATTAAAACCAATTATTACACCATCTATTCTATCTAATTAACATTAAAGAGTCACGTGTTTACCTTGTCACCTGCTTGCCGCCATCTCGATGGCACATCTAGCCACCTGCATGTAGTGGTCCGCCTGATCCCTCTCCCGTCTCTGTCATCACCCAATATCTACCCACACCCTCCACCCACTCGAATCCCTCACTATGATCTGTGGATGCACTACTCCCCAACCCAACCACCATCCACTCACTCACCTTGCCCACTCATTGTCCCATTTCCTCGGATGCTTTTCTCACTTTTCTCTCTTTTTTGTCCTTTCTTCACTTCATACTTCACAAATGAATAATAAAAACATGGATTTTTATTTTTATACCAAACCCAACTTAACCGACATCGGTTCCCTAGACCAAGCATCGGTCTCGTGCTACCTACCTAACATGGCCACGGTTATCCTATACCGATAATCGGTTATCCATGACCACCATCGGTCACCCTTACCTACACATTGCCCTTACTTTTCCATTTTACCCACCCTCTACCTTGCTCTTTACCCCATACCTTTACCCAACCCATTACCTTACCTTTCCTGACCTCATCATTTACTACCTTCATTTTCCTTCTTTGGGGACTCATTATTTTACCCTTACCTGGCCTTACCCAAGCCGTGACCTAGATATTTGGACTGGACCATCGCTAATGACCTTTGACCTCATGTGTTCACTATACCTTGCAGCATTGTTACCTATGTTGATTGACCCAATAACCTTACCTAGCCTATTGTCATGACTGTTTATCCTGACCCTACCTTTGGTGTACCTGGAACATACCTAAACGTTCCTACACCTAACCTATGTTTGTTTCTGACTTATCCTATACCTTGGATACCGGATTCACTTTAACCTTATTTGGATAAACCTATGACCTTAGACAATGTAGATTTTGTCTACTCTTCAACATGGTAGCATCTGCGGTTTATACGTGTGCGTGTGTTTATTTATTCTTACCTTTGACCACGACCCATTACCTAGATTTCCCGAGTAGACCTTTCACTCCTTTTTCCCTATACCCACTTGCCTTTTCTTCACATTTACCTTTTATCAAACCACTCACCGCTTTAGCTTTGTTGCCTCATCAATTCCTGGTTTGAGGGGATCACCTTCACCCACACATGGGGCAACCACATCTTATTTTTGTTAGCGTTGCTACCAATACAAGCTATGGAACAAAAGGGGCAAAATGTAGACACTAAAATTAGGTCATACTCCCCTTTTGTCCCTCGACATATAAGCACCCTTTATTACATTTACCTAGCCATGACCCCTTCACCCCACTAATATTAATTTAATTAATTTAATTTAATTAATGCTTTATCCTCACTATATTTATTATTTAAATAATATCTACACATATAGTTCACTTAAACACCTCACCAACCTAACTCAACCTAAGACCTATTCTTAGCAAGTTCCCATAACTAACTAAGACTTACCCAAACCCTAAAAATCAATGCCTACATTCCCTCTAACCACATTCCCGCATGCTCACAAGAAGCTCCCAGTCTAATCCACGGGATAATGACACGAGATCCAAGAAAATCAAGAGGATCTCCCTAAGTTTAGTAAACCTAGGAAATCCCACCTTGACCGATGTCGGTTACTCCTAACCGTCTTCGAGTTAAGCGGACACGCCATCGTTACCCCTTTTAACCCCTAAACTACCTTATTCTCAAGGTTGGAAAACATTGAGAGAAAGTTGACAAGCAAGAACACATCTCAGAGAGATAACACATCTTCAAAGATCAAATTCCAATGAAAATCACATCCAAGGAAGGAGATTGAATATCTTTCTCCGCATATGCCATCCAGACCATGATCCGATCTATCCAGCAAAGAGGAGTGTACATGCAGCCCATGCAGAAGCTTTTCTTCATTTGGTGATCACTTGTAGCCTTCAAACCCATCATCGCACCTACATCCTTCACACACATGGACCTTCAGAACAAAATCCAAGTAAGTATAATCATCGTACTTCTCTGGTTTATTTCATTTCATCATTATTATATCACCCATTGTTTATCTTGCTCCCTATCGACCTTCCCCAACATTTTCACCTCCATAGACCCATTAAAACCTCGCAAAATCCTACCACAATCACCCAATACCTCGTCCCGACAACCAAAATCCTTTGTGTAATCACAAAGGAGAGAAACCCTGCAATTTCTATGACATTTCCAGATCTCACAATAACTGGCACCGGTTATACCTAACCACCATCGGTCACCCCTGACCGACATCCGGTCTCTGTGTTTTCCCACACAGCCTTAAACAAAGACCTACCCACCTAATTTTACCTCACCCTCACTCACCTGTGACCTACCCGAGACCTTTATCAGATCTACAGAACCCAAAACCAACCATTTGACCTGTGGATTCTATTCTAGCTTAGCTTGTTAGATTAGATCTATTTTCTTATTGTGTTTTAAGTGAGATACCTAAATCATTTTAAAATAAAAATAGGATTTACTTTGTTTACAACATTAATTTGTTTTAAATAAGTGGATGACAGCCATCTAGGAAGTACCATACTTCCGAATCTAGCTCACGCTAGGCAGTTCACTGCCCATATTGTTTAATTCCTTCTGGTGGTCTTGTTTTCATTATAGGTAGTTCCTCCTAGCCAAAAGGAAGCTCTCACAATCATCTGTGGATTGGAAGTCATACGCGCGCAACAACCCATCAACCGACATTTGAACAGGTATTCCTCCTACGCCTGTTACCCTATCTGTTTTGTTAACGCTTCTAAGAAACAATCTAAGAAAAAGGTGAAACAATTATAATTCTTCATTAAGAATGTAATTTTTCACTATTTTGTCTTATTAACTTAAATGACCTTCAACTTAACATTGTAAGAGTCATTTTTCATTAATAAGAAAAAGACTCACTTTTATTCCCTAGGAATATGAAAGGTCACAAGTGATGAAGAAAGGTGAAAATTCATGTGGGGGAGATGAAAAGACATTTGTAATGTTATGAATTGGAATGGATTCTCCATTCCAAATGGTTGGAAATTGTTGATTGTTGTAAGTTGATGGCCTTTGTATCACTACTAAATCAAGCAATTAAAGATACATTTCTTCTATCTCCTTGTATATGTTCATCTATCCTATCTACTCTCCAACTTTGCAAGCAATGTGATCTTGTACAAACAAGAAGGAACTTTGTGTTTTGATTAATGGATCTCAGTAGAACTATGTCTCTAGTTTATTAGTCTTGTTTATTGCTTACATTTTTTGTTATTCTAATTGAATGTGGACCTACTCTCGGTTATATTAATCTATGTTAATTTTTAATCCTACACATAGAATCAACCCTCTCTCCATATTTCTTCTAGTCTTTCCTTCCCTTCACAAACAAATTTCTCCCTTGTACATTTTATAATAACTTTTCCATAGGTTTAGTGGAGTATTCATGTGTGATATTTGTCCTAAAAGTCACCCCATAGTTTTAGGTAGTTTACATTCAATAATAAGAGCCTCCCCATATCCAAGGAGAGGTTTAGCCACATGACCATTGGTGAAAACCAATAAACTACACTGCAACAAATTATTTCATCAACATGAGTGTTTTCATATTTTACAAACAAATCATTGTCAACAAAATAATTTTTAAAACCAAGATCTTGAAAGAAACTATTTATTTTAGCATACCAATATCTAGGATCTTGTTTGAGACCATACAAATATTTTTTAAGCTTACACACATATAATTCTTTATCGGGTTATTCAAATCCTTTAGGTTGATGCATGTAAATTTCTTCTTCAAATCACCATTTAAAAAGTATTTTTTACATCCATTTAGTGAATCTCTCATCCATGTTGAACACCTAGAGCTAAAAGAATTGTAACAATGCTCATTTTGGCAAAGTATGAACAAAGGTTTCAACATAATCTAAACTAGGTTTCTAAATAAACCCTTTAGCAACTAATCTTTTCTTGAATTTTTCAACCTTACCAAAGCAAATTTATACTTAATTTTATACAACCATCTATATCCTACAATGTTTCTTTTATGAGGAATAAAGAAAACTCCCAAGTATTGTTTTTATTAGAGCATTGTATTCATCTTTCATACCTTAACCCACCTTCCATCTAGGTTGGATTCTTCAAAATATTGGGGTTCGAACTATACAAATTTGGAAAGGCATGATAAGAATGATGACTACGGATCATCTTTCTCGATTATTAGGTGAGAATTAGAAATCAAGTTTTGAGCCTGTTGGTGCTCAAATTTGTCTCGCCCCATTTTTCATTAAAATTCTTCAAATTGTAGCCTTTGTTATGTTTTATGTCTCCCCAAGATCAAATGGTGGTTGTCCTGCATTTTACGGTTTGACGGGTGTAATTTCCCAGTCAAAATTACTTCTTGGCATCAGTTGAAAAGTGGCCCTTTCTGGTTGGATGCAGCTCTACGGGGCACTTTAAAAATTCTAAGGCTCACTTTAACACAAAACATGTCCACGTGGAGGCTTCGTCGGGCTTTCCGTACTTATACTTTTCACGCAACTTCCTAAAGGGGCCTGGGACATGTGGAGGGACCACGCATGTTTGGGGACCAGCCCTTGAGTTTTATTTTGAAGAAGCGCCAAGAGAAACTTGGAGACTCTATCGAACTAAGACACGTGTTGGGCCCATTCTTGTTTGGGGTCTCTACTTTTTGGGACCATCTCAAAGTGCACCATTAAGACATAGCAAGTGGGGAAATGGAGGTGTGGGCCCACAGGAAAATATGGAACTTTTTCCATTTTTGGAAAGGGGCGGAGAAAATAGGTACTTTTTCCAAAAATTAAAATCAAAAGATGCCCCTGCACTCCATTTCTAATTGCATTTTGTCCATACGGAGGGAGTTAACATTAGGACATGCATTTCATTTGATTTTGCCACCATCAAGCACGAGATATTTGGAGATGGCATCATTCTTCATCAAATTTTTGAATTGGTGTCATTTGGGTCAGAAAGTTTAAAATCAATTTAGGAGCTCAATTTGTAGATCAAGAAGTACTCTAAAAGTGGATTTTTGTTAACATTTTACTTTTTCAAAGGGAAAAGGGAAAAATTATAAAACGTAAAAAGATGCCCGAGAACAAAAAGGGATGACTATCTATTTCTAATTCACATTTTTTCCATAGAATGATTAAAGGGACTCAGAAAAGTTTTTAAAAGTTGAGGGCACAAGAAACGTGATCATTCATGGTAGTTGTGCATTTTTGAATTTGATGTTTGCTGCGAAACAAATTGGAAGCAAAGGTCCCCGAATATTCTTCTCTTTTGAGGGGATATTTGGAGATGCATGTTTTGCATCATTCTTCATCAAATTTTTGGTAAATTTGTGTCGTTTGGTCTGAAACTTCCTCAAAGTTTAATTGAATCAATTTGGGAGCTCAATTTGTAGATTCATGTTGAAGTTATAGTGTATAGCCTAAAAGTGGATTTTTTGCTCTAGACCTCAAGTTTCTATGAATACTATCAATATGCCAAATCTAGAAGTGGGACTTGAAAAAGTAAAATTCTCAGAGAAAAGGGATGAAATGATTAAACGTAGAGGGTCTACAAAAGGTAAAAAAGGCATGCCTAAGAAAATGCATAAAAAAAGGGATGAAACTAACGAGAGGTGAGCTCGAGGAATGAAGAACAAGGCTCAATAAAAAATGATTAAAATGCAATGGATTTGCACAAATAAACAAACATGAAAGATCGGAGGATTCAAATGAAATAGGGATTAAAGGGACTGCCCAAAAATTTTGATACATAGCATCTAGTCAGTTTTAGATGGCCAAGAGAAGAAAGCGTGATCTATTCATAGTTGGTCCACTTGGTAGATTTCGAATATGAATTTGTTAAATGTCATTTGGTGTAGGTGAGAAAACAAATTGGTAACAAGCAAAGGTCACCCAATTAAATATTCTTCTCTTTTGAGAGGAAAAGGTCTTAAGAAGCACCCAGGATGAAGAATATGCCTCGAGTTAGAATAATGATGCAAATATTTGCAATGATTCACCTTTTTGAAAACACACAGGCAACCTTTTTGCGAATCTATTGAATGTCACTTTCTGCAAATCATGATCGATATGTGCAACAAAGGTGCATTTGAATATTCGACATCTCTTTTAGGGAGAAATTGGATGTAAAGGGTGTATTATAAATGCAATGAGATTACTCTTGCGCAAATGGCATCCGAGTTCATTTTCATGTGGAAAATTTTGAGAAAAGCTCATCCTCACTGCGAGAAATCCGGGTTAACTCCTCTTCTCTGTGTTATATTTTCCTTCATGTTGACTTGGTTCATAAGTGTATATCCAACAACAAGCTCTAAGATTGTTTAAATAACTCTCCCCTGCTGATGAATCTGATAAATTTTGAGTTAATTTGTGTCAAATCTCTGGCAAATTTTGTGTTTATTTCACTTTCAGAATGTCTGCAAGTAGTTTTTCTTGTTCCTATTACAATCTTGTATCAAAATCTCTTTGAATCACACATATCTAATCCTTTTGATAGTTTAGTGGCATCTACAATTTCATTTTTCAGAAGAGCTTTCATCTGGGAATGAAATAAACGATTTAAAATCACTTTTCTTTCATCTGTTGACAAATATTGTTTGTAATCCTCTAGGTGTACCTCAGGCATGACTGATCTTAGATTTTGATGTTTTATTGGGTCTTCTAACTCGAGCCTTCGTGTTAGAATCTCAAATATTGTGTGAAAAATTACATGTATGGGCCTCCATTGATGCACACCTTCTGGTTGAAGGAATGTTTAAACTATTTTTTAAGCTTTATGTTATTGAGTTCTCCATTTGTTGTGAAGTTTCTCAAGGATTTGGCAAAGTCCAATCTATCTTGTTGATCTCCCACCAAAAAATTATTCAAATAACCAATTCTACCCGAACTACCCCTGTTTTACTTTGTATATCCACATAAGAACAAAATCCATTTGCTAAAGTATATGTAAAGCAGTCGGGATTCCAAATGTCTTCAGTAACCTTAGCCTTTTGTTGAAAATATCTCCATAATATGGAAGTGACAACTCGTGAGAGTCAAATTTGGTGTGTTGATCATATTTTCCCCAAGGTCTTCTCTATAAAATTTGTGCAAAAAAAAAGGTATATGCATCACCTTCAATAACAAAGAGGTTACAAAATAGGTTCTCTTACCTAGGTTGAAAGGCATGACCTAGAATAGTTAGGTTAAGATCACATCCTTTTAAGGTGTTATCCATCTCTCCAAAAATCGAGTAACAAAGGGTCGGTTAGATTTCATCCCCAGCTACAAAATGATACACATTTATGATCTATCTACCTCTAAGCTCCTTGTTGAATCTGTGTTGTTTCTCGGCTTGAAAAGGAGAATGAATTTGGATACCAACACTCATGGCGCCATTGTCGGGGAAGCTTTGAAGAATTTAAAGTTTTCCAAACCCTGGTAATGTTTCTTACAGTTCTATGTGCAAATACATTTTGTAAACATCATTCTCTAGTCATATCTATAAGGATTGAACAAAGTTATAAGTTTTGTGTGTTGTCGGTCCAATTTTTCTAGTAGTTATTGTACTAGGTTTTCCTCACCATTGATAAATTTGGGTAAAAGAAGATCAGATCTGATAAGTTTTGTAAGATTCTCAGTACTGACAGACATTTGACAGATTATCTTTTAGTGCATTTTTACACATCTGAGGTGAAAATCCTTAGTGGTGACTCCGTGTTGATCTATTTTGATAAATGTCAGTGTCTTAACCTCTGTCAATTGAAAATTTGTTACTAACCTTTGCAAAGCTAGAAGGAAGAAGATATTTCTTCACTATGGACCCTAGTAGAAGGTTGTTTCCAGAGTTTGGAAAGTCTAATTCAGAAGGAGGAAAAATTGGAAGGTTGTTGGAGATCAAGCATCAAGAAAAGAGGTCTCCATTGGTGAAACTAATCGGCATGTGATTGAAGACTATAATGCTTCCTCAACTGCTTCTGAATCAAGTAGTCTCTTTGTAAATCCAAATTCTCCATCTGGAGAGGGGCCTTCTCATTCTACCCTTGTATTTGAAAGATTTGCATCTCATTCTACCCCTGTATTTTCCAAATATGGTAGTGTCTTCCATGAAAAAGAGTCATTAGGGGATAATCATTCTACAAATTGTATCCATGTACCACACAGGCCCCTCACTCCTCATCACTTTATTTCCCCTGTAAGATCACCTCCTCGAATAATATGGCTCAACCTCACCCTGGACCTCCATTTTCATTGATACTTTTGGTCCTATCTATTTTATAGGTATGGATGGCTATCGAATGTTGTGCCACAGGATGTAAGAAAGCAGATTGCCTAAGTTTCAAGGAAATAACGCAATAAGCGGTGATCAAGGCACACTGAAACTCTTTGTCAATATGATGGAGGATTTCAAAATAGAGTTTGAAGATGTATACATTAAATTATTTATTCATGCTCTAGAAGAGGATGCAAGGGACTGGTATAAAGCTCTTCTGATACCTCTATTGATTCTTGGATTGAAATGAAGAATGCATTTACATTGCATTATGGTGATGAGAACAAACCCTAGGTTTATTTTGTCGAGAATTTGAGAATATTAAAAAGAATCCTAATGAATCAATGCATGATTTTAATACAAGATTCAATAAGACATCGAGAATATTTCCTATGAGTTTGAGGCCATGTGATGAATCTTGTCTTATAAAGTATGTTGATGCATTTGACAAGAAGGTTGCATACTATTTGAGGGATAAAAACCTGGCACTTTGAGGCAAGCCTTTATCATGGCTCTGCAAATTGAGAACAACATCAAAGTAGTTGGAAAAACTCCTAAGAGGGAAGGTGTCAAACTAATAAACCCATAAAATCCTCAATAAAGCAAGAGTGTGGATCTTGAGGAGTTTTAAACCTTTAGGGGGTTGTCAAAGAAATCTCTTACAAAGTAGCCCAGGCAGAGAAAGGAATTGGGCAAAGTTCACAAGATCAAAAAAAGGCACAAAATCATGACATATTTGGCAATCATCCTAGGGGTGATTAGAGGTCAAATGACAGAGGTAAAGGAACCATGGGATCTGCAAATAGACATCCCCAATCACATGAAAGTAAAATGGTCCGATCCTCTAACTAACCGGGTTTCTGCAGTTGATGAAGCCAATGTGATTGATTGGTGTGATAGATGCTTTCTTCCCCATCCTCCATGTGAAGTAAACAAGCAAGAAGAAGAAGCTGATAATGATGATGGTACTAATGATGATGTTTTCATGATGGGTTGATCTTCAAGATCACAACAAGGATCAACTTCAACCGAAGTGATAAGTGCTTGAACTGCTGTAATTTTTTGGGATTGCATTCATCAAGTACCATTTTTTCCTCCTTCTCATACTTTTGAAGTAGATGTAGTGCAAGCTTTTGAAATACCTAATAATGACTTTGAGTATTTAAGAGCTTTAATGATAAAGAAGTATGATGGAGGAATCCCTTCGAAGGAAGATAGGCAGTTATTGATGAACGTTGTTGTTGCTCAAGAAAAGGATTATAATACTAGGAGTAGAGTTATCAAAGGAACAGGCCCTCAAGCCAAACCTAAAACTCCATTGCTTACTAGTATTCCTAAAGAGGCTCTTAAGAAAGATACCTTCCAAAGGCCTTGTTGTTCCAAACAAGATTCATACTTCTCTCATGCCCAAAGCGTCAAGAATCCCATGCCATCTCGATGAGCTTGCTAATCTCCCTTCCAATGTTGCCTTGCCAAAGAATGTTCCATATGACATTGCCCAAGTTTTGAGTCAAATCAAAGTTAGTGTTCCAATTTTTGAGTTGCTTAGGATTCCTGAGCACAAGAAGAGAGCATTTGAGTACTTTGGATTGAAAGAAGAAAAGAGTACCCCAGGCAGAAATGTAAACATTATAGAAACTCCTCCTCCAACCATTGCAGACCTTGAAACACCACCAACATTGGAGGAGCTTGGAGAAGCACATGAGGTTTACTTGGGGACATATTTGGTTGAATCTCAATTAAATGTTGATCCATTTTTTACAACTTTGATCATTAAGGACAAATGTTGCACAATTATATGTTTGATTCCAGAGCATCATGCAATGTCATGCCTCTTGAGGTCATGAATGAGTTGGATATCAAAGTGATAGCAGCATATGGAAGATGCAATGCCATGGACTCTAGAGAGGTGCCCATTGTTGGATGTGTGAAAGGATTGGTGGTACAACTTGCAACTTATCTAGGTAAGAACCTGAAACTTGATGTTGTCATTGTTGATTGCCCTGCCAAATGGGGCATGTTGTTATCAAGAAAGTGGGCTGCAAGTGTGGGTGGAAGTGTTCAGATGGATATGTCTTTTTCCACCATTCCATTGAAGGCAGACTTGTAAATTTGTATGGAGAGAGTAAAATTTTGCACCTCATTGAGGATCCAAATAATGCTTCTTATGAAGTGTTATATGATGATGTGGATGTAGATAACTTTGTGGGGTTTCTTTGATGACGGGAGCACAAGATTGAGCGGTGTGAATTTCTTGAATATGTTGGTTTACCTTGGACCATTTTATTTGATGGATCTTGTTCCAAGTTTGGAAATGGTGTCGGAATTATTGTTCGGTCTCCCAAGCCAAGAAGAGTTTGTATTTTCTTTCAAACTTAACTTTGAATGCACTAATAACATTATTGAGTATGAAGCATTATTATTAGGTTTGAGAATTGCTTGGAAGTATCATATTAAAGATATCATTGTCAAATAAGACTCGAAGGCGATTGTCAAACAAATTAGAAAAGCGTATGCTCCTAGAAATTAGAGAATGAAACAATACAAGCATGCGGTTTGGGATTTGATTGAAATTTTGAATCATTTAATATTGTGCATCAAGATAGAAATTTCAATGTTGTTGCAGACCATCTTGCAGTCTTGGGATCTCGGTTTGATATTTTTCAATGTCCCCCAATTGTGAATATAATGTTGAAGTAATAACAAGGCCATCTGTCCCTGACAATGTAAAAAATTGGCAAGTATTTGATGATGATGCCTAAGTGAAATGGTTTCTACATAACAAAGGGGAGTTTTTCTTATCAATATATTGATTGGGAGCCAATGGTGTGTGCGGTAGAAGGAAAAGAAACTTTGTTTGGAAATATATCATCAATTGAAAACAAATACCATCCCTAGAGGGTTGGTTGCTCTTGAATCAAATTTTGATAATGTTGATTGCATTATTAAGAGACATGTAGCAGCCTCAAGGTATGTTGAAGAGCACGACCTTGCCATAAAGGAAAAACCAAGGAAGATCTAGTTGGGAAGTAATCGAACAAAGAAGACAAATAGTCCTATGCCCAATTGTTAAAGAAATATAGGACTTCCTTGCTTGGTCCTATCTCGAACTAAAAGTATACAGAGAAGACTTGTTTTAACATGAGATTCCTTTGGAATCTAATGCAAAACCATTCAGACAAAAGTAGAGGCTGATTAATCCACTCCTCTCTATGAAAATGCAAGATGAATTGAAGAAGCTAAGAGATGGAGGGATCATTCAGCCAACAAGGTATTCTTCTTGGGTTGCGCAAACTTAGTGCTAGTTAGAAAAAGAATGGTGATATCAAGCTATACGTGGATTTTAGAAATTTGAATAGAGCATCAATGAAAGATAATTATCTATTAGGAAATAAGGGATAAAATATGTGGAATAATCCCTCACATAATCACAACAAAGAGAAACTAATATGTAGAAAATATTTGGATTTCAAATAAAAGTGCATAATAAAATAACATAACACAAAGAGATAGTATTTAACGTGGTTCACCCAATTTGGGCTACATCCACCAAGAATCACTTACTCATATTTTATTACAAGCCACCGCTCTATCAATACAATACCCAAATCTTTTTAGAGCTATGCTCAACAAACTCTACAGAATTCACACCCGAATTCAAAACACATCTGCAATGTTACTATATTACTACCATATGCATAAAACCATATAAGTAGACAACTACTTAAGTAGTTTTACAAAATTGTGGGTATCAAAACCATGGGCAAAAACCGTCCCATAAACCTATGGGACAAAATCCCGCCCATATGAGAAAAACACGTTTCCCGGTATATCGGGCACGTTTTAAGGCCAAAAATATTCTCAGGGGTTACCTCCCCCAAACCCCGGTGAGGATACATGAAAATTGTATAGTACTCTTAGTGTACATTCTTCAACACTTTCACACATGAAAACAAGCTCCACAACCTAACAATCTCCCACTTAGAGACTAGTTTTCCTCTGAGCAAGCTTCTCAACCCTTCACTAGTTTTCGTGAAAACCAACCAAATCTGAACACGACTTCATTTTTCCCTTGTGACCACCTTGGTCATCATGTCTGCCAGGATTTTACTGGTATGAATCTTCTCAGCTTCAACTTCTCTTCCTCCAAAGTTGTCCTAATGAAATGGTACATGAATTGTATATGCTTCGTCTAGAGTGGAAAGTAAAGTTCTTAGCTAGGTGTATAGCACTCGACTATCACTATGTAGCTTTCCTTCCTCATGCTTATGGCCCAACTCCTCAAGAAATTTTGTAACCAAATCATTTCTTTTCTTGCCTTGTGGCGGCAACACACTCGGCCTCCGTGCTTCGACAAAGACACCATCTTCTATAGTCATGAAATCTAACTTAATGTTGTCCCACCTATAGTGTAAACATAACCTATCATGCTCCTCCTGTTGTCTACATCTCCAGCCATATCGAATCTACATAACCACACAAAGTGGTGTCTGATCCACTATAGCACAAAAATGTCCCCATGGTCCCTCTCAAATACCAAAGGATCCACTTTATTGCCTACTAGTGATCTCTACCTGGATCACTCATAAATCTACTCACCGCTCCCACTACATGGGAAATATCAGGCCTGGTGCACACCATGACATACATCAAACTACCAACCCGGCGATGAGTAAGGTACCTTAGACATTTGGTTTCTCTCTTTCTCTATCTTGGGACACTACTCCTTTGATAACTTGAAATGGCCTACCAAAGGAGTCCCAACCAGTTTAGCATCCTGCATATTAAACCTCTCCAAGACTTTCTTAATGTACTCTTCCTGAGATAAAGTCATCTTCCATTCCTTCCTATCTCGAGATATCCTCATACCAAAGATTTGTTTGGATGCCCCCAAATCCTTCATAGCAAAGGATTCACTTAGTTGCTTCTTGAGTACTTTTATTTCCTGCATGTTTTTACCTGCAACCAACATGTCATCCACATACAGATAAAGGATAATATAACTACCATCCTCAAATTTCTTTGTATACACATAATGGTCAGAATGACATCTAATATAACCTTTCTCCATCATGAAGCTATCAAATTTATTATACCATTGACGTGGAGCTTGTTTCAAGCCATACAAGCTCTTCTTCAGTTTGCACACCATCTCCTCTTTACCTTTGACCTCATAGCCCTCTGGTTGTTGCATATATAGTTCCTCCTCCAAATCACCATGGAGAAATGTAGTCTTTACATCAAGCTATTCTAAGTGCAAGTCTTCTGCTACAACTATTCCTAGAACAGTTCTAATAGAAGTCATTTTTACTACAAGAGAAAAATCTCATCAAAATCTATACCTTTTTTTCTATGCAAACCCCTTGACCACCAACCGGGTCTTGTATCTTTTCTTTCCTCCTTCTTTCCTCTTTGACTCTGAACACCCACTTGTTTTGTAATGCTCTTTTACCTTTGGGTAGCTTCACCAAATCCCATGTTTGCTTCTCCATGAGAGCTTGATGCTCCTCATTCATGGCTTACTCCCACTTCCTGGCATCTACTGCATTGCTTCATCAAAGCTCTTTGGCTCTCCACTATCAGTGAGTAATAAATAATAAAGAGAAGGAGAAAAATGTTTAGGTTCTCTTCTTACCCTAGAAGACCTCCTCAATATAGGAGTTTGGGGTTCCTGTTGAGGGGGTTCCTGAACTGATTCATGTGTCACTTTCCCATCTAGAAGATCCTCTACCGTTGCATATTCTTTCTTGGATTCTTCCCTGTTTTCCTACAATTGCTGCTTATACATGACTTTCTCATTAAAGACCACATCCCTAGATTAAATGATTTTCTTGTCCTTAATACTCCAACATTTATATCCAAAGTCATCACCACCATAACCAATGAAAGTAAATTTTTCGATTTAGCCTTAGCTTGGTCTATCATCCTTATCTATATGGAAAACACCTCACATCCAAAGACTCTAAGAAATAAATAATCAATTTTCTTACCATACCAAGCCTCCTCAAGTATGCCTCCATCCATGGCACTTGAGGGTCCTCTATTTATCAAGTACACCGTTGTGCCCACCACTTCGCCCAAAAAGAAAGAGGCGATCCCGCATGTAACCTCATGCTCCTAAGACGTTCCATTATTGTTATGTTCATCCTTTCGACACCCCATCTACTGTGTGGAGTTCTGGAACCATCTTTTTCCTACAAATTCCATTCTTAGAACAATAATCATCAAATTCATTATTGCAATACTCCCCTCCATTATCGACTGAGACATTTTATCTTAAGACTGTTTCATTCTCTACAAGGCTTTCCATTTAACAAAAGTGTCAAATGCATCAGATTTTTTCTAATACAATAAACCCAAACTTTCCTTGTTGCATCATCAATAAAAGTAACATAATAACTTGAACCCCAAGAGATGATACCAGCGGCCCCCATACATCGAATGCACCGGCTCTAACTTACTCTCTTTCTTTGTAGGTCCAACCTTGAGAAAACCTTACTCACTTTTTTTTCCCATATATGCAATCCTCACAGAAATCCAAAC
This sequence comes from Taxus wallichiana var. yunnanensis, assembly GCA_018340775.1. Classification (NCBI taxonomy): domain Eukaryota; kingdom Viridiplantae; phylum Streptophyta; class Pinopsida; order Cupressales; family Taxaceae; genus Taxus; species Taxus wallichiana. The sequence goes on from CM031241.1 coordinate 131,362,125, forward strand.
CTATTTCGTATATCCAGAAAATCCTTTTGTATGATCTCCATGCCCTTATGGCTCATATGACCAAGTATATAATGCCACAATGTTGTATCTACTTCTGAAGCCACAAGATTACAAACATTAATGTTATAAGTGGTTAAATACAAGGTTCCAACCTTCTTACCTCTTGCCACCACAAGAGCACCCTTAGTAACCTTCAAGAGTCCGTTTGTAAATATCACAAAGATAACTATCACTTCCCACTAACTACCCGCCGATATCAAATTTCGTCTTAATATAGACACGTGTCCGACATCCTTCAATAGCCAAGTATTCTCATTCTGCATCTTAACCTAAACAGAACCTTTTCCAACTATGTTGCAAGGATCATCATCACCAAGAAAAACATGCCCAAAATCTCCTTGAACATAATCAACAAAATAATGTCTATGTGGAGTAGCATGGAAAGAAGCCCCCAAATCTAAAACCTAAGATTCGGTAATATTGTGCAAAGAAAGAATCAAAGCATCTTGACATACATTACCCGTTGCCACATTTGCCTCCTTGTTTTCTTCATGTTGTTTCTTCTTGTCTCAAAGCTCCCAACAATCCTTCTTTGCATGCCCAGACTTTCCACAGTGCCAAAGCATACTATCTTGCTTTTGGATTTTGACCTTTCCGATCCTTTGATTTTCCACGACTTCCTCTATTTTTCTATCTCCCTCTAGTTTCCACTGTCAAAGCATTCCCTGAAGTAGAAGATTCCCCAAATCTTTTTCTTCACATTTCTCGCTTAGAATCACCCCTACAACATCCTCAAACTTCAACTTTGAATTAGCTAGAACCGAGTTGCTTACCGCCATTACCAAGCTATTCCAACTCTCAGGTAAAGAGCACAGAACTAATAAAGCCCTAACTTCTTCATCAAATTCTATTGTAACTGAAGCTAGCATATTTACAACCGTATTAAAATCATTTAAATGATCTTCTATTGAACCATTCTCAGACATCTTCATATTAAACAACTTTTTCATTAAAAAATCTTATTAGGCGAGAGGTTTTTCATATAACTTACCTAATACATCCATCATTTCTTTTGTAGTCTTTTCCTTTGAAACATTAAATAATATTGAAGATGCAAGACACATCCGGATTGTCCCAAGTTCCTTCCTATCCAAAGAATCCCATCCATCCCGCATCTGTCATGCTCGAGGGTTTTTCACCTTCTCAAACAATGGAGTATAAAGATCCTTCGATAAAGGTAATCTTCCATCTACATCTTCCAAAGACTCGAAATTCTACCCGTTGAATTTATCAACCATAGATCTTCCATCATCTGCCATAGCTCCCACTCAAGATAAAAATTTCCTGCGATTCAACACTTCAAAGCAAACCAAACCAGGATCTCGATACCAATTGTTATAAAATAAGGGATAAAATATGTGGAATAATCCCTCACGAGAATCGCTCTGATAAAAACTAATATGAAGAAAATATTACAGATCTCAAATAAAAGTGCAGAATAAAATAACATAACACAAAGAGACAAGTATTTAACATGGTTCACCCAATTTGGGCTACGTCCACCAAGAATCACTTGCTCAGATTTTATTACAAGCCATTGCTCTCTCAATACAATACCTAGATCTGTTTGGAGCTATGCTCAACAAACTCTAAAGAATTCACACCCGAATTCAAAACACATCTGCAATGTTACTATATTACTACCATATGCATAAAACCATATAAGTAGACAACTACTTAAACACTTTCACACATGAAAAGTGTACAGTACTCTTAGTGTACAATCTTCAACACTTTCACACATGAAAACTAGCTCCATAACCTAACATTATCCTCTACCAAACATGGAAAAATATGCTGCAATTAGTGACTAGATCTTACTTGCTTTCTACTTTGGATAGTTTCTCTGGATATAATCAAGTTGTTGTGAAGGAATCAGAAAGAATAAAGACTGCCTTTACCACTCCATGGGGCACATATTTTATGTCGGGATGCCATTCAGTTTGATGAATGTTGGAGCTACCTTCCAAAGAGCAATGGATATTGCTTTTGTTGGTTACATTAATGATTTTATTGTTGTTTACTAGGATGATGTGACTTGTTTTCCGAAAAGAAAGTGATCACTTACAAGCACTTGGAAAAAATGCTAATAAGATGCAGAGAGTATGTCATTTCACTCAATCCAAATAAGTGACATTTTGGAGTGCAAAAGGCGAAGTTTCTTGGTCACATTGTATCAAAGGATGGTGTCATGATTGATCCCGAAATGGTAGAGCCTATCAGAAAAGTTCCAATTCCAAGAACCAAGAAGGGAATCCAATCCTTCTTTGGGCATATCAATTTCATTAGAATATTTGTGTCTAACTTGCTTTGAGTTGACTCTCCCCATCACTTGCATGTTGAAGAAAGACTAGATTATCAAGTGGGAAGAAGTAGCCATTCAGGCTTTTGATGGGATCAAAGAAGCACTAAAACATGCCCCTGTTTTAGCATCCCCAAATTACAAGAAGCCTTTTCAAGTGTTTTCTTTTGCTTGTAAAACACCATTGCCTCTGTTTTGTTACAAAAGGATGATGAAGGGGCTGAGAGACCAATTGCTTTTTTCGATAAGGCATTACAGGAGCTAAGTTAAAATACACCATCATGAGAAGAAGTAGGTGTTTTCCTTGGTGAAAGCAACAAAGGTTTTTAGACCCTACATCTTGAGTTCTAAATTTGTTTCTTATGTTCCCCACACCATGGTGAAATACATCTTATCAGAGATGGAGGTCTCAAGCAAAAGATGCATATGGGTGAACAAGTTGTAGGAGTATGACATGGATATCCAAACCACGAAATTGGTAAGAGGTTTGGGTTTAGCTAAGCTTATGGCTGAGAGTAACCTGCAAACTATTGAAGTAAATGAAGTATAAGGAGAAAGGGTGGATTTCCTTGAAAAGTTAGTAAGTTACAGAATGGTACAAAGATATAATATTTTATCTCGGACATCTATGATGCCTTGAAGATCCGAGTAAAAATCAGAAAAGAACTCTTAAGTTAGCCTCTCGAAATATGTCATTATTGATTTTGGGTTAGCTTGGAAGAACCCCGAGGGAGTTCTCTTGAGATGCATTACTAAAAATGAGGCCCCAAAATAATTGTTGATCTCCATGGAGGGTCTATGGGGACATTTCTTTGGAAGAGTTACAACACATAAAATCTTGAGGGTTGGTTATTGGTGACCAACTCTCAAGAGATACAACTCTAGTGGTGAGGAAATGCGAAATTTTCCAAAGATTTTTCTAGAAGAATGGAGGCTTGAGACTCCCTTCCTTTATGACTGTGTCGATTAAAGCCCCATTTAGAAATGGGAATGGATTTCATAGGGGAAATTTCTTATCCTTCAAAGTGTTGTTCATAAATGGATTCTTATAAAGAATCTGATTATTTCACTAAGTGGGTAGAAGCAATCCCCCCACCAAGAAGGCAACACACCAAGTGGTCATGGACTTCATGTCGCATCAAATCATATGCAAATTTGGAGTGCTAGCTAAAATTGTTCTTGATAATGCCATGAGTTTTAGAGTCGAACCTTTGGTGGAAATGTGTAAAGAGTATGGCATCAATTTGACATATGTTTCTAACTACAATCCCCAAGGAAATGGACAAGTTGAGTCTAGTAATAAAAACTTGTTGAAGATCATTAGAAGAACCTTGGAGCTGAAACAAAGGAGGTGGGATGAGCAACTGAATTTTTTGTTTGGGTTGACAGAATCACTGTCAAAAGAGCTACTAGTAAAATCCCATTTGAATTGGTATATGGAACTCAAGCTCTGTTGCCCCTCCATTTGCAATTGTCTTTGTTTTAGTTTGTTCAATAGATTAAAGACCAAGTAGTTAGTTCATATGATGCTCGAATCAATCAGATTATTGAGTTGGATGAAGAGATAAGGGCATTCCATCGGTGGCATGTGAAATTGAGAGAAAATTTGAAGAGGTTATTTGACAAAAAGGTGACACCTAGAAATTTCAGCATTGGGGATCATGTACTTTTATGGGATAGAGGCATGAAGATAAGGGCAAGCATGGTAAATTTGATGCATTGTGGATGTGCCCTTATTCAATTTATATTCGAATTGGTGAAAATGCCTTCTTCCTAAAATACCTAAACGTGGAACTACTTGAATTTCTTGTTAATGGAAGGCATTTGAAGCATTTCCTTGATTGATTACTCATAATCAAGGTATTTTCCATTTATACAGTGTATAGTTCTTTGTTCTCGTCTGCTTTTGTGCTTTTGTTTGTTTTGGTCCTTGGTGACCTGGTTTTGTTGGTTTCTCAGTTCATTTTTGGAGGATGGTTATGGTTGTTCTCGCTCTGCCGCAGCTTATTCTTTGACTTCGTTGCTCAATGGTATGTTTTGGCACTTGGTACGCTCTTGGCACTTGTCCGCTATGTGTTCTCGTGTGGCACTCACAAGGAGTGCCCATCCCAGTCGGAGCTTGTGTTGGTGCTCAAATTTGTCTCACCCCATTTGTCATTAAAATTCTTCAGATTGTGGCCTCTATTATGTTTTCTGTCTCCTCGGGCTCAAATGGTGGTTGTCCTGCATTTTACGGTTTGACGGGTGTAATTTCCCGGTCAAAATTACTTCTTAGCATTAGTTGAAAAGTGGCCCTTTCTGGTTAGATGCGGCTCTCTACGGGGCACTTTAAAAATTCTAAGGCTCACTTCAACACAAAACATGTCCACGTGGAGGCTTCCGTCGGGCTTTCCCGTACTTAGACTTTTCACGCAACTTCCTAAAGGGGCCTAGGACACATGGAGGGACCGTGCATGTTTGGGGACTAGCCCTTGAGTTTTATTTTGAAGAAGCACCAGGAGGACACTTGGAGACTCTGTCGACTAAGACACGTGTTAGGCGCGCTTGTTTAGGGTCTCTACTTTTCGGGACCATCTCAAAGTGTGATATTAAGACATGTAGCAAGCAGGGAAACAGAGGTGTGGGTCCATAGGGAAAATATGGAACTTTTTCCTTTTTGGAAAATAGGGATAAAATTTGTAAGTTGAAGCGTAAGTCCAGCTGGGACCCACATTGGGACATGTGTCAAGCCTCATTTTTCAGAGGGTGGAGGGGTAGAGAAAAATGTTAACATTTTACTTTTTTCCAAAAAATTATAAAATGTCAAAAGATGCCCCTGACCTGTTTCTAATCGCATTTTGCCATGCGGAGGGCTCAAATTAAAAGTTGAAATGTAGGATCAATGGTAGATGTGCATTTCATTTGATTTTTCCACCATTGAAGCTCCAGGATGTTGGAGATGCATTTTTGCATCATTCTTCATCAAATTTTTAGTAAATTTGTGTCGTTTGGTCTCTAAAGTTTAATTGAATCAATTTAGGAGCTCAATTTGTAGATCTAAAGAACTCTTGAAGTGGATTTTTGCTTGGGCTCGTGTAGAAACGCAATATGCCAGATCCAGAAGTTGTAGAGTAAAATTTCAGAGGGAAAAGGGATGAAATGATTAAAGGTACAGGCACAAAAGGTGAAAAAGGCGTGCCTCGAGAACAAAAAGGGATGACCTGTCGAGTCCAGCTATGCAGAGGCTCCGAAAAATGATTAAAAGGGGATTTCTCGCATGACAAAATCAGAATGATTAAAGGGACTCCTGAAAAGTTGTGGCATGGCATCCTAGTCAGTAGTCGAGGGCCCAAGAAACGTGATTTGTTCACAGTTGGTCCACCTGGCAGATTTCGGATCTGAATTTGTTAAATGTCTCTATCTGAAACAAATTGGTAACAAGCAAAGGTCCCTCGAATATTCTTCTCTTTTGAGGGGAAAAGGTGCTACAGGCGCTAAGGATGAAGAATATGCCTCCAGTTAGAACAATGATGCAAATATTTGCAATGATTCACCTTTTTGAAAACACCTGGCAACCTTTTGCGAATCTGTTGAATGTCACTTTCTGCAAATCATGATCCAATATGTGCAACAAAGGTGCTTTGAATATTCCTCTTTGGGGGAAATTGGATGTAAAGGGTGTATTATAAATGCAATGAGATTACTCTTGCAAATGGTGGGAGTTCATTTTCATGAGAAAATTTTGAGAAAATCTCATCCTCTGAGAAAAATTTCTGAGAAACCAGGTTAACTTCCTCTGTGTTAGATTTTCATTCATGTTGAGTTGGTTACAAGTGTATAGCCATCAACAAGCTCTAAGATTGTTTAAATAACTCTCCTATTGATGAATTTGATAAATTTTGAGTTAATTTGTGTCAAATCTCTAGAAAATTTTGTGTTTATTTCACTTTCAGAATGTCTGCAAGTAGTTTTTCTTGTTCCTATTGCAATCTTGTATCAAAATCTCTTTGAATCACACAGATCTCAATCCTTGTGATAGTTTAGTGGCATCTACAATTTCATTTTTTAGAAGAGCTTTCATCTAGGAATGAAATAAACGATTTAAAATCACTTTTCTTTCATATGTTTGATAGATATTGTTTACAAGCCTCTAGGTGTACCTCGGGCGTGGTGATCTTAGATTTTGATGTTTTATTGGGTCTTCTAACTTGAGCCTTCGTGTTAGAATCTCAAAATTATGTGAAAAAGTGCATGTCTAGGCCTCCATTGATGCACACCTTACAGTTGAAGAAATGTTTTAACTATTTTTAAGCTTTATGTTATTGAGTTCTCCATTTGTTGTGAAGTTTCTCAAGGATCAGCAAATTCAATCTATCTTGTTGATCTCCCACCAAAAATTATTCAAATAACCAATTCTACCCCAAACTATTCATGTTTTGCTTTGTATATCCACAGAAGAACAAAATCCAATTGCTAAAGTATGCATAACAAATCGGGATTCCAAATGTCTTGATAACCTTAGCCTTGTGTTGAAAATATCTCCATAATCTAGAAGTGACAACTCGTGAGAGTCAGATTTGGTGTGTTGATCATATTTTCCCAAGGTCTTCTCTATAAATTTTTTGCAAAAGAAAGGTATTTGCATCTCCTTCAATAATGAGGTTACAAATAAGTTCTCTTACCTTGGTTGAAAGGCACAACCTAGAATAGTTAGGATAAGATCACATCCTTTTATGGTTTTATCCATCTCTCCACAAATCCGAGTAATAAAGGGTCAATTAGATTTCCTCCTCGGCTACAAAACGATACAAATTTATGATCTATCTGCCTCTTAGCTCCCTATTGAATATGTGTTGTTGTTTGGCTTGAAAGGAGAACGGATTTGGATACCAACAAAGCCCACTTAGGAATTATAAACTAAGACATAGAATGAAAACACTCCCCCTCAATATAAACATCCATCATATCAGAAGAAGGATAATCACCTCTTGGAAATCAATTTCCATATTGTCTGAGGAAGGATTATCAAATTGAAGAGATTCAACTTAGGAAACGCAAAAGAGGGAAGAGAGGAAGAATCACAAAATGGTTTCTCAAGAACATGAACATTCATATTTTTTATGATCATATGTTTGATTGGATCATACACTCTTAATCCTTTTGTGTGACCACCATACCCAACAAAAATGCAAGAGTGGGAGGTAGGATCAATTTTTTTCTTTTAACTTTAGGAATGAGAAGAGAAAAAGCTACCAAATATCTTTAAATGAGATATATCATGTTTTTGTTTGGTCTAGACTTCATGAGGTGTAGTTTAATGCAAATATTTAGTAGGAACTCTATTTAGGATATGAACAACAATGTTCATGGCTTTAGCCCAAAGGAACTTAAGCATTTTAGATGCATGAAGCGTAGTTGAACCATTTCTATGATAGTTATATTCTTTCATGGAATATGGAGTTGTTAACTCTCTCTGAATTCCACAAGACACACATAACTTGTCAAACTTTTTATTGATATATTCACGATATATTCACCTCCATCATCGTTTTGATTCTTTTTATTTTCATATTAGCCATGTTTTCAACTTATGCTATAAACTCTTGAAATTTAGACGAGAACTTCGTAATTTTTAATAATGTAATAAGACCAAGTCATTCTTAGAAAATTCATCAATGAAACTAATAAGATATAAGAATCCACCAGGATAAAGAACATCCAAAGGAAATTTTACATCAATGTCGATTAACTCAAGCAAGTTAGAGGAATTTGACTCATGATGTTTGTGAAATGGTTCAACATGTTGCTTACAATGCAAGAAACTTTTACAAGATCCATGGATTGATTTGAGTCCTACAACAAAGTTAAGGCGAGACACTTCAAACAAAATATTAAAGTTCACATGTTCAAGCCTTACATACCATAATTGAACATTACAAGAAGAAGAAGAAAGACAAGATTTGCAACAAATCCTTCAAATATATACAATTCCATTCTTCTAAAAACCAACAGCAATAATCTTACCAAACTCATTCTTTACATACCATTTATCTTTTAATAACACAACTTTGCAATTTTCTCTAGTTAGTTGAGAACAAGATAAAAGGTTTTTCTTTAAGTTAGGAACAAATAAAACATTATTAATGGTTTCATTTTCTAACTTAACATTACCACAACATTCAGACTTAATGAAAAAATTATCACCTAGATATATATTCTCATGACATTCTATAATATCATAAATAATTTCATGAATATATGTCATATGCCTAGAGGCACCACTATCTAAGATCCATTCATTGTCATTAGAGGTTGAAAGAGCAAAGTATAAAGAGAAATAGTTTGTTCAACATTATTAACTTAGTTTTAAGTATGATTCTGATTTCTATTATTTTTCTTTTTATTGTTGAAGTTCTTATTTTTAGCATTATTATGAACCTTATTAACTTTAGAATAATATCAGTTACTTTATGACCAAATTTACCACATTTGGTACATGTGCCATCAAACTTGACCTTAAACTTTTGATTATTCTTAGGATTGAACTTAGATTTAAAGTTTGATTGCTTATTAGTATTGATGTTATTCTTAATTTTTAATGATTTTTTTATTTTGGGAGAACAATACTTGAGAGGCATTCTCTTTTGAGTCAAAGTTATCAATTTCTCTTTCTTCTTAAATGAGTAGAGAAGATAAGGTATCTAAATCAGGTAAATCAGATTCATTTTGATACTTAGAATTCAAAATAGAAATGTAATTTATAAATTTTTCATGTTAATATGAATAATAAAATACAACTTATCTTGAAATAATTCACAATTACAACCATCTAACTGAGTCTTAATATTTTTAATCTTAGCTAGATAATTGACTATCTTTTCATCTCCTTTCATTGGAGTTGTAAACAATTCCATGATTAGTTTTATTATCTTAGAAAGGTGACTACCTTCATGCATAGTTTGCAATTGATTCCATGCATTAGCTAGAGACTCCATGTGTCCTATATGCAACAAGAATTCATCTTTGATACTTTGCAATAAGATGGACATGGCCTCTTTGGATTTTTGAGAGAAGACATTCGAGCTTTCAGGATTATCTTGTCTCCCAGTGGGTCTCATTTCAACACCACTAACTAAATCCCAAAATTTTCTTTCCACTCGGATATATTTAAGCCTAATTCTCCAAATACTATAATTTGAACCATTTAACAATAGAGATTTATCTAATGAGAAATTAGAAGAACTAGCCATTTAAAAAAACTTAGCAAATTTGTTATGCGGGTTTTAAGATATATTTGGTCCAAAGTTGGTTGTATATTTGGTCGAGTTGATAGTATACTTGGTTTGCAAGCTATAACAGTATATTTGGTCCGAAGCTAATAGAAATTTCACGGAACAAGAACACCGACCGCATGAGACAAAGAAAGTATGCGAGAATAAAGAAAACAATCCATTATACCAAGGAAATCCACGAAACAAAGAAAATAGTCTCATCGAGATTGAGGAAGTCAGTAGTAGAACATAGAAAAAAATCCGTAGAACAAGCAAAAGACCACGAAATAAGGAAAAATCCACACAAGGCAAAATGTGTTGCAAACAATGAGAAAGAGACACACAACACTCAAAAATATCGTGCAATACTCAAAAAAACTACACAACAATGCAAAGATTCATAGAACAAATAAAATCCCACACAACAACGCAAATAGCTACGGAACACTCAAAAATATCGCGTAATACTCAAATAAGTCACGCAAGACTAAAATAATCTGCGGAAAACTAAAATAAGCCACATAACTTAAAGGAAAGTTGTGATGCACTACAAAATGCCACGTAGCAAGAAAAAAGCGCAAAAGATTAAGGTTGCGGAACATGCAAATAAGCCGCAAAACCGAGAAATGCCACACAACACTCAAAAACCCACAAAGCTAAGGATAACCACACGATCTGATGTGGAAAGTCGCGAAAGACATGAAAATACGAGAGGAAGGCCTTGAGATGATTAAAAATATATATTACCATGCAAATTCAATAACAAACTAGGTTTTGATCATCCACACTAATTTAGAGCATCCAAGCATTTCATATTTATCTTGATTCACATTTAATTAGGGTTTGTGTACCTTGTAGGACTAAAACAATTGTGCAACACTAGCTAGGGTGTCGTGGATCTTCAAATTTTCCAAGTAATTCAGATCTACAATATTCTTTGCACCTGAAAATCACAAACAACCATATATATCCTACACAAGCATAAACACCAACTTTGATACCATGTTAGGAAACGCGGAGATAGATAATACCACATATTTATATATCCACCAAAATAAATTGCCAAGGATTATAGTTTATGATTGAATAACAAGTTATGATAGATTACATCACATAATGAATTAGATATTATATTAAGTGCATGAACATGAAAGTAAATGAACACAAGACACAAGATTTAAGTGGAAAACCTTTCGGTAAAAAACCCATTGAAAAATCACTTATCTTTTATTAAGAATATGTATTTCACCCAACACTCCCACTATTTCATGAATCCACAACAATTACACCTTTAAGGAGGAATTATAAACTATCACATACATTCGCTCATGTGTGTAGATGAATCTTCACACCATTCACATCATGTATCTACAATATGATCACATAAACAACTCGCATGCATTCACACTTCTCTATTTTTTTCCTTGTGTCCAATCTCAAAGAGATCACCTTGATTTATATCAAGGCAAGTGGCCATGTTTTGGGTCACTCTTATATTTTAAGTTTAAACATTGTCGATGCAGTAGTGGATTCCGCCATGCTTATATTTTAAATATAAGATATATTCCATGACCATTTAGTCTATGGAGGGTTTGTATTAAGTTAAATTTCGCTTAATATTACAACTCCAACAGAACTATGCTTACAAAAAAATTACAAAAACATATTTTAATTTGACATTCAGGACGTAAAGTTAGAGGTCTCGACGAATGGCCCCCTTTCCCTATTGTATGCAACAAATTGGCTAACATGTATTGAAAATCATATAGCTTTCTCCTTTTCAAATCATGTGTCCTAGCACCGAAAGCTAAAAATTGCACCAAAATACAAAAATGTATGTTTTCCAAATAGTTGTCTTGCCTTAACAAGGCTTCCTTGCCTCTCGTCGTGCCCTAGCAAGGTTTCCTCTGCCCACACCTATATTTTCTAACTTTTGCACGTTTTCCTCTTCTCCGATGTGCTCTTCAAACATAAAATTACTAGATGCATGCCCTCGACTATAAGATGTGCACTTGATAGTAACAAACCCCTCATAGGAAATGAACTCTCTTCAACTTTGCACTTTCACAAAATGTCATTGCTCATCGTTCATGTGCCCTAAACACTATTAAATCATAATTTTTGACCTCACATTTCTCTTCAACTTCAAATTCTTTCGATAGTGTAGGTTTGAGCACCAATTATGTCTTTTATGCTTGGAGACTATGATTAAAACAAGAAACAATGGAAAGAGGCTCATTACTTTCTTATTATCATGGCTCACAACAGTTTGGATCATCGTATGCCCTAGCACACACTCACAACCCTAGCATAAAGAATGACTACAATGTTTACCGCCTAAACATGACTTAAACATCACTTCTTGTTCATGTCTTCTCTATAGTCGACCTAGTCTCTTCACTCTTCTTAGACTTAAACCTTGTAGTACCCTTTCTCGGGATTCCTCTAACTCGAACACCTTGAGCACCAATGGTTCTAATAGAAATGTTATTAAATATGTAAAAGAATGAAGAGAATCTAGAAGGCACACAACGCACTAAAATTTGTGCATGTTCATCTTTTTATTATGCTAAAATAAGTTACATAGGAATTGGGGAAGTTCATAGTTAATTAATTAAAGTAATTGATTGTTAGCTAATATATTTTAATATTGCCAACCACAAAAGAATGATCATATGTTAAGGAATGGGTCATGAGCACTCGGTTAAAGGTACTCATATGCAAAAAGAATCCTTAACTCATTAAGACCTTTTTCACAATTCTTCCTTTTCTCGCAGTTCTTTTTTTTTTGTTGGTTCTTTGAGGTGATTTGGCCTCCGTCTTGATGCATTTTGGGCTCTGTTAGGAATTTTAGGGTGTGACTCCTTCCACCTATATTTTTGTACAATCAATGTTTCACTATTATTTGTTAATAAATGTGTACTTTTCAATTTTAAAAATCTCTTGTAGACACTAGAGGCCTCTCTACATTAAAGCCAATTGTCAACTCTTTAATAAGCTTCGCCTTTGTTTCCATTAATGGATATGCTCCTACCACTTCCAAAACCGAGGACATCAAGTGTATTGATTTGTTATTTCGTTGGATTGAGGTCTTTCATCATACATTAAGATTATATCCCTTTCTTTGTTTATATTTTTACGTAAGACTTGGAGGGATGCATCAATAGAAAGGGGCTTCATGGGATGAATTTTACATGGTTTAATTAGTCCACAACCACTTCCAATATATTTGTGTTTCTAGTTATTAGAAACAACCGTATTTTTTTGGGACTTGCTACCTCAAGAGGTAGAAGCTTCTCTAAATGATCTCTCCTCACGATGTAATATATAAGACAACAATTTATTTTTACATTATGTCTTTCAAAAATTAATCTCCACTTTGTGAGTCTCATACATTTTTTCACCATTGTCATTAAATCCTATAATTTGGTATTGCAACTCCCCTATTTTGGGGTCTAATTCTAGGTTTTGGACAAGAGTATGTATGGAATGTTTCTAATGATGGAGTTTTTCTTTCGAAATGTATAAACTGCATCAACTAGAGTGGTTTTCCTGCTCATCCAATTCCATGTATAACAACTACTATAACCATCTATATCATCGTTGTAAAGTTTGACAATAACAAAATCAAATGTTACACAATATTATAAGTGGCTATCAAAGCAAATAGCTCAACTATATATGAATAGTTTACCAACATCATAGAGGCAAGGATCTTGTGATGGGCTTATACCGAATCTTGCTATACACACCATCTATAATACAAATGTTGAGTAGTTGTATATCGTAGTGTTATGCACATCATCTAAATACAATCATTGTTTTGTTATATACCATACTTCTATGCACACCATCTAAAATACAAACACTCATTTGTTCATTCATCATTTCATTCACTTGAAATTTGATTTAATATCTTTTCTATCATTTGTGCCAGTACAACCTTCAAAAGGACTTAACAAATGTATCACATATACATATGGTAATAAGTTTTGTTATACAATAATGACAATAAGAGATATGCTTGAAGTAGGTAAGGATTTTGTATTTACTAAGCTTCTTTTGGCACTCTCCTTAGATAACATTGACTACGTGAACAATGGCAATCTTCTTTTCATGTTTTTGGAGGAATTCTACATAATGTAATGCCTATAATTGTAACATAAAACCAAGCCAAATCAAGTTTGCCATGGCACAATGAACAAACAATATGCAACAATCTTGTGAGTCAAATACAATACAATTATAATAGGTTAGCCAAGGCCAATACAATTATAATAGGTTAGGCAATGTCACAAAGTCAACATAAAACAATATCAACATGGTCAACAAAATCATGTGGATAGAAAGTGTTCTGCCATAAATATACAAATGAGTTCCTCTTGATACCCAAGACAAATGAGTTCCTCTTGATACCCAAGACAATACTGAGAATTCACAACTAGTTCGAAAATTGTGGTGAGCCAAGACCAAGAGTTTGACAATCTCGCCATTGATTTGTAGCCAAAGCCACATGTTAGTGAGGAGGCCAACCAGCAAACTACTAGGGATGCGTTGTTATCAAAGTGAATGCCATGATGGGATGAAGAGTGCAAAAACAATGAACCCAACTTGAATTGAGTTGACACTAAGTCGAGATCAAATTCATGTGCATGTACATGTGAGTACCAATTGATGGACAAGCAACACAAGCCAAAGGGTACATTGGGAAAGGGTAGAAGTGTGAGGGATTCTGACATATACAAGTTTCCATGTCTGGAGGTAATTGTTAGGGAGACACTGCAAACGTATCCACCTACTCCCCTCCTATTGTGGGCCTACCTCTCCATCCAGTACACTAACCACCAAGGTCAACATGTGTCAAAATTTGTTCAACCTTTTAGAATGTGTCAAAATTGATTATTAATCTACCATATTTTTTGTTCTCAAATATTTTCTATTTTCATTGTGTTTATAGCTATTTTTGCTACATTAGTTCAACACTTATGTTATTAAAACACAATAATGTAATTACAATGATCACATAAAGGCGCCTCCATCCAAGCACACTAAATGTGAGGTGTGCTTGGGACTACATCCATAACTCTGCAAGAAAATAATATTTCTTCTTTTACTTTCAACCATTTCCAAATCCTTAAGGGTTTCTAGCATATTGCCCACAATGATATTGGAAATTCCAACATTTATGATTCTAATTTGTATTAAATAATAAGGTTGAAAGCAGCACCTTCAAATCACCATATTCAGGATCTACCTATTATAATCCATGTTCATGATCTACTTATTAGAATCCATTTTTGGAATAATAGTATCAACTAGATTTCCTTCCATTTTCACAGTATAGAGTTGTTGCTAATATTTATAATTGTATAATTTCTGCAATAGTATATCAGACATGTATCTGCAATAGTTTTACTTATAAAATAAGAAGAAAGCGAAAATTTAGAGAAAGGAAATTATAGAAGCTGGAGATGCATTCTAAATAATACGTTGCCTCAAAGATTCGCACATTGCATCTCCTTTCTTCTTCAAGCAGTTCACAAAAAGACATGTGGTCCATTTGTCACTTATCGGAAGAAAGAAGAGGATTGCATGTATATTCCCTCCAACAGTTTCCCCTCCCCTCAATTTCTCCTCCCTCTATTCCCTCTAGATCATCCTGCTTCCTCTTGCAATGTTTCACTCCTTCAACTTTACCTTCTTCAAACCCTCCCTTTCCGCATCTCCATTGCACCACTTGGGTGTGATTGTCAGTGTATAGATTTTGTTCTGTGTGTCTGCGACTCTCGTCTCATTTTTAATGAGGAAGAAGCTTAAGCTGCATGATTATTTTGCACAAAATATTCAGGGACTTGAGAAGTTTCAAACATTCCTCCCTGTTAGATTCAATTATATCCAGCCTTTCTAAAACTACAACCTAACACACATTTCCAATGGCATTTGACACTGCTAAAGCTCTCCCATGATTATCTTCGGATGACACTGATATCTGCGCCATAAAACACAATGACTTCACAATCAATAGCAGTATTACGAATCACAATTCACCTGGACATAAGGCCATGCATATCTGTTGGAAATGTGTGTGATGTTAGTACTACACAGGTTATTACTGTATTACGTGTGTATGGATAGATAAGGTTGTGTGGAGAGTTTACACGGGTCGGGTGTCAAGGCTCGACACTTCTTACTACGAAATAATTTTTTATTATTGAATATATCCCCAAAGCTATTTATTGCGTAATATACCAAAACTGTCAATATTTTCCAGCCCCGGTTTTATTGTTAAACCATCTAGATTTAACTTATGTTTTGATCATAATAAATATATTGATGACCGTTTCAAATAAAAACACAATTCAAAGCTCTGCTCACTAATATCATTCTATAAAATCTGGCATTTGCTGTTGCAGGAACAAAACTGGTTAGAAATTATTTTAACATTCTTTGATATGCCTTCAGAAAAATTGGATACGCCTCCTGCAGAGGGAAGGCGGATTGCACAGGAGCCAGTCTTGCATGAAATGGATTTCTTTTCCTGCAACAAAAATCAGCCATGTTGTTCAAAAACCATCCTTGACTCGAAAAAACAAGGAAACCCTTGAAAGATGGACATGGTTTCTGACTGAGTGTTTTAATGAGCAAGAACACTGTTACTATTTTGGACTAGTTGCTCTAGATTGAAATCTGGAGCATCTTACCAAGTATCGAGATTCAGAACAATGAGTTCAGAAGTAGCAGAGGATTGAGCAACCAATCCAGTGAAGACATATTATAATTCAAAGAGGTACAGGAGGGATAACAATAAATTGGTGTCTACAGATGGTAAGCAGTAGAAAAGGGGTCAAATTATATCTTCTCTTAGCTATGAAAACATTGAAATAAAAGAAGTATAGTTTAAGAGGTGAAGCTTCACCAAAAGACATCGAGACTTCTATACTTATTGATTGGATCAATCAAAAGATGAAACTATGGTCCTTACCAAAAAGACCTGTAACTTTCTGCTCAATCATAAAAAGCTAACTTTGAACTTGTAGTTATAGAGACTTAACAAAAAGATCAAACCAGATTTTTATCAAAAGACGTGTAACTTCAGATTCCATCTATTAATATGCATTATTAGCCAAAAGACACAAACAAATTGGGTCTACACTTTCTTCATACACTTTCATTTTGCTTAAGCCAATTCCAAGTTGGTTTCTGACCTGCATTTTCATTTTTCCACAAAAAAGGCCCGTGTGCAGTGCGACATCGTGATTAAGTTCATACCACTACAATACAGGGTTTGTCCAAGCCATGTACACACTATAAATGATGTCTTTGCCTTTATTTAGTGCTATTTTATGAGTGTTACGCCATTATAATCAATGCGCTCCCCAAATTAATCATAGGTGGTGGTGGGTCTCTCATAATCGATTTAATTTAGTGGGCAAGAACTATCAGTCCACATAGCCAGATAAAATCATGCATGGCATTTTTACTCATACTATTAGTCCCAATGTCTTTACAATTTTGCAATTGACATTTGTGATAACTACGTACAATTCTCAACACAGTCACTGCTATATAGGGTCTTGTACACACATTTGACATCCATAAGACATTCAAGATTACTGCTTCCTTACAAAACATTATCATTTGAGTAGGTTGATGGATGGCACAGTAACAACATTTCTAGCTGTATCGGATACTTAATCCTCAAGGTGCAGGTTTGCCTCCAGTGCTATGAGAAAATATGTGGACTTTTTATCCAAACATTGAGATTGTTTTTTCAGGTCAGCATGCTACTGAAGTGCCTGTGCTGATATGATTGGTAGAGAAAATACAAGAGTTTTCCCCTCAACTTTCCACTACTCAAGTTGCCTTGCCAGCTTAAGGATTTCTCCCAAACTGGATTACCATTGGCTTTCCTTTTAACACAAATCCATGGGCCATTTTCAAAGCATGATCTGCAAGTTCCATAGGTGGGAACGTTACAAATGCTTGACCCCTCATTCGACCCTCCTACATCAACTTTACACCAAGTCTGGATTTGGCTTCCTCCATACTTCTGAAAAGAGACCCAAATACAAAGTGGAAGTCATCCACAGTTACATCCTTTTTCAAGTTCTTGATATATAAAACACGAGCTGGATTTCCAGGAGTATAATTCTTAAACATTGGAAGGGCCAGAATCTCAGTTAGAGGCAGCTTACCAGCCTCTAAGTCAGTAGCTGTTGCACAGAACTGAGTTGTATCAGCCTCCTCATCTTTCACAACCTCCACTTTAGTGTCTAAAACATCTTTATTTTCTTTAATATTATCACATGGCTGTCCCTTAGGAGTGATATTGATCTGTAAAACAGGCTGTTTTTTCTTTATGATTGGAACCTCCTTTGGCAAAAGAGAAGTTGGCTTTGGTCCAGCAGACTCAACTGAAACTATATTGCCTTCCCGCTTTGGACGTTTTCTGAGAAACTTCATCTTTCCTTTGTCTGACTCAACCATACTAGTTACTTCTCCGGAGGCTATTCTCTCATCCAAATCACCCTGTTCTGAAGATTCCAGTTCAGATTCATCGCTTGATAAATCTCTAACATTTGGAGGAGCAGGAGTGGGTAATGGTGGTGGCAGAGGTGGTGTGGGCAATGCTTTACAGAATGGGGCTGGCAAGTTCATTTTGTTCATTAAATGCAAAACCTGTGTATAGAAACGAGGAACAGCAATAAGTGCATTGACAATATTTGTCAATATATTCCCATCTGGGGGAGGATATGCATACTCAAGGTGAGGAGGAAAAGGATAATCAACGCCCAGTCTTGGAGCAATGGGCTCACCAACAAATTTAAAGCCTTGAGATGCTCCTTTGCTAGATGCATCTCCTAATAATTGTTCATTCCCCTTTGAAAGTGCCTGCTTAGACAATGGAGGATCTTGCCTCCCAGGTTCTCCCTCGTGATTCGCACACAGTGGTTTGGCTCTTTCCACTAACAAAACCTTTCCAAGAAATCTCAACCTGTTTAACTGTGATTCTGCTCGAGCAGCTACACCTTCATCTTTGAAGTCAACAAATGCACAATTTTAAGCCTCCCGGCAACACAGGGACGCACAGCAGTAGCACCATAATGAGAAAACAGGCGTGTCAGCATCTCGGCAGGCAATGCCTCTGGAAGATGTTTAACAAGAAGTGTAACTTCTCTCCCTTGGCTTCCATTTAATTGCTGTTGCCATTGATTTGAAACTTGTGCAGCCATTCTCACTTGCAGGAGAATCTGGAGGGACAAAATTTTAACTATTATGGAGAATGTCAAAGAAGAATGTCCAAATAGATTGTATACATCCCAGACCATAACAAGAAAGAAATTAGCATTGTGTGCTACTGCATTTTCATAGCTAAAGCTTGT
The DNA here is from genome assembly GCA_018340775.1 of Taxus wallichiana var. yunnanensis. NCBI lineage: Eukaryota > Viridiplantae > Streptophyta > Pinopsida > Cupressales > Taxaceae > Taxus > Taxus wallichiana. The sequence continues at coordinate 131,381,120 of CM031241.1, forward strand.
AAAAAACAACAATAACAAATCAATGGAATTAAATATCGACACATATCTTACAAAGGCCAATTCCCAGGAACCTGAATAAATGGAACAAATATATGATTTTAAATTAAGACAGACAATTTGTATTAGTGAGAAGCAGTTTTGAGTTTACATGCTAGACATGCATAATTTGGATTTCTAGTTCCTTTGCAAACCAGATTATTATATGTGTTATTCTTATGCCATGGACTCATATAACATTATTCAAATACAGAGATGCGGTTTCTTGCATACAATTTGTTGCCTTTCCTTATGGGAAAGGTTTATTTCTGGAGAATGTATGGTGTTTACTAAATAAGATCTACTTTTATGTCAATGGATGATTCATGCCAGACAATCATGCAGCATACAGAGAGCAATCTTCCAAATCCTAATTATTCCTATATAATTCTATAGTATTGTCATCTTAATCTTCTATTTTAGGGGACAAGCTTAACAGATGCAGATGAAGGAATCTTCTGTCTCATCAATTATCCATGAACGTAAGAAAGAAAACCATAGTTTCCAAAAGCCCTGTATTAGCTGCACTAATGCACCCATAGGTTATGAGAAATGCTGTGGCTTTAGCAAATCCGACGGGTTTTAGACTATTGTTTACCACACTTCCAACATTTCCATCCATCTTTTATGATTTTGAGCTGTCAAGTCTTGGGGCTTAAACACTAACTTACGTTTATGAGGATGTCCAAAGTCCACAGCTCAGTTGTGGGAGGGGATAAGCAATGGTTGCCAGAGGCAGGCAATCCCAATGACTTGGTAATTAGACCTATTTGCAGGGGGATCACCCCAGCCTGCGAATGGTAAATGCAATGGACATGCCAATAGGGAGAGAAGAGGAAGCTGTGCAGACTAGTGAATGGAGACGAGAATTCAAGAACAGGCTAAAATGGGATGCAGTGGATTACATAATTTATAGAGCCCTAGAGAATGCAAGACAAACAAGCAGGAAAGACATTCTATGCTAACATGTGGCTTGTATCAAACAGAAATCCAATAGAACGCTGCCAAATTGAAGGGACATTCAGAGGCACGAGCATCATCCTGACAATTTAAGAGAGAAAAGAAGAAAAAGTAGAGACCAGGGTACCAACTGTTTTGGCTGCACAAACCTCGTCACCAAACAAAACAAAGATGAGGGTTTGGCTGCAATATAGCCTTGAAAATGCTTCCAACATATTACATCGAAAAGAATGGTGCCAATCTAAGTCACCAGGTTCGTGTTCGTGTTCGTGTTCGGCGAGGATTAAATTCGGATGAAGTTCGGCAAGGATAAAATTCGGCGAAAAAATTCGTGATTAAATTCGGCTGTTATAATTTTCATTTTTTTAAAAAATCAGATATAAATGCACAATTTTTTTAAAATAGCTAAAACATAAAATAATACAAATAAAAGATAAACTATAAAATATAAATAATAAAATATTAAATAAGAATAAAATTATAAATTATAAAGTTATAAACCATAAATCAATAATAAACTATAAATAATAAATTACTATTTTAAACTTTAAAAACACAAAACTAAACATTTATATTTAAAACTTTAAAACAAACTTTAAATATTTAAAACTTTAAACAAACTTTAAATATTTAAAACTTTAAATAGACTATAGTTTAAAACTTTAAACAAACCTAAAATTAAAACTAGAAACTTTAAACAAGCAAACCTAAAATTAAAATTAGAACAGTCCAATGAAGGAAGTCACGAACAGTCCAGGGCACACGAGCAGTCCAATGATTTGTTCACAGTCGAACAGTCCAATGAAGGAAGCCACGAGCAGTCCAACGAAGGAAGCCACGAACTCACGAAGCCACGAATCCACGAAAGCCTGCGGAAGTCACAAAGCCACACGGAAGCACACGAAAGTTCGACTGTCGTTTTAGGGTTTTCCAAAAAGCATTTTAAAGTTTTTCTAAACAACGAATAATGACGAATATTCGCCGTTTTTTTGGGAGTGGAAAGAGGTTCGGCGATTTTCGAACTTTATGTCCAAAAATCGCCGAACCCTGTGACACAGGTGCCAATGTTTGAATGTTGGCAAGGATTGTCGCAGCAGTATACAGAGTCTGTGGGTGGCAACCAAGCAGCAGCATACATTGAGATCACCAAGACCATATGTTTCACCAAAAGACATAGAAAACTGAAAAGAAAAGATGGACATTCTGTTAACCCATGAGAGCAAATGTAAGGGAATGATGACCTGAACAACACTACACAAACAATATATTTACATTGAAACCAGCACGTATTGTAGAAGCTCCTTCAGGCTCTGAGAAATCTAATAAAGAGTTGGCATTCAACAACAACTTTTCCATTATTAGTATGCAAGATGACCCTGGCTCCCACAGATGCCAGCATTACATTAATGGAGATTAACAAATGATTAGAGCAAACAAAACAGAGAAAGCCTACTAAGTGTAAGGATGTCAAGTTTTTGTTTGTATCGTCTTGCATTGCAGCTTGGCATCATTAAATACCCAGTCACATTTTTAAAGCCAGTCTGTGTTGTACAAAAGCAAAACATTACAACGAATGGCCTCCCACAAGTGATTCAACCGAAAACACATAAAGAGCATAGATGTAAGAAAGACAACAAAAATGCGAGTAAACATATTATAGAAAAAGAAATAAAGACAATATAGTTTGTGTATCAAGAACAAAAGATGCTACAAATTTGTTTTAGTAACACCCATTCCCAGCACATGACTACAAAAAGTAAAGAGTATCTACTCTGACTGAGGCAATGTAAAAAAATTACAAGTCTGAAACAACAGATACAAAGCCTGCAACATCCAATATCAAAATTACAACTTGTAACAGTTCCATGCATGTCCAAATCAAAGAACATACTAGCCTACCATATCAGGAATTGTACTTGTGAAAATAAATCTCGAAAGGAGGGCAGCCAGACAAAAACAAATATCTTTGGAAAACTGTATAGTTGGAGACCATAAAAAGAAGCTCACGTTAATAGAAGCTCACAATGTGCGGCATACACAGATGATCGGAATTGAAGCGCCAACAATGGCAATCTTGGTGCTAATAATATCAATGTCCAAGATTAAAACAGTCCTGCTAAAGAAGGAACTGTCATGACAAAAAAATGCAAATAAGGTGTTGTGATTGAAGCGACAAAAGGAGAAGAAAAGGATGTAGTAGATGAACTTGCATGCAATGGTGTTTTCAGTCAAGAGAGGATCACTCTAATGCAGGGCAAAGTTGGTGGAAAGGAAATATGATGTTTTTCTGAGATGACAAACAATGATATCAACACTTTGAAACCATCGATGAATGTTCATGATCAGAGGAGGGGAAAGAAAATGTGTAAAGAAGCGCAAACCAGTCTCAGTTTGACAAATGTGTGCACACAGATATGTGTTTCTCAGGCCAGAAGTGCATAGAAGGGAGGTTCAATCCAAATGTTGTTTTTCTGAGAAGATAAACAATGATATCAACACTATGAAACCAACAATGAACACTCGCGCGATCAGAGGAAGGGGAAAGAATATGTGTAAAAAGTGCAAGCCAGTCTTGGTTTAACAAATGTGTACACACAGGTATGTGTTTCTCAGGACAGAAGTACATAGAAGGGAGGTTCAATCCAAATGTTAAAATGCCTAAAAATTGAAATGTACTGGGACAAATGCTAGAGTAATGTTGCATGTGGTTGTCTACAAGTGACCGCATCTTCTGCACTGCTGAGATTATAATTTCAAGCAAGTGATTTACACATTAAATATGCAAGAGAAGGTTTCAAATGGAAGGTTGCAATGAATAACAAGCTCAAAAAGGCTTGTACTTTAATCATACATGTCATCACAAAGTCAAAACAAAGGGTGCAACATAATTTCCGGGGAAAATTACAATATCTATGATCGTGTTGATGTTTGTGTGTGTACAATACCAACCATACTCTCTGTGTAGGGTTTCTTGGTATAGAAAAGTCTTATAAAAATTTGTGATTGAAAGGTTTGAGACTATAGTGTATATTAAAAAGATACAAACTAGTATACCTATCTTATAGAAATCTATGTAAAATATGCCGAGAGGTATAGTGTATAGTGCAGCAAGACAAATTATTTGTATTTGTTTTATTTTGAAAAGGTGAGTGGGCCTTATCAAAACAAAGTCACACATAAGTGTTTTTTGTTATGTAATTATTAAAGTGCAGCAAGTATTTTTTTAATTTACGGGTACAAAATAAAATTCACCCCAGTTTTTATTTACGGGTACAAAATAAAATTCATTACATTTGTATTTGTTTTTATTTTCAAAAGGTGAGTGGGCCCCAGTTTTTATTTCATGTGCAAAAATTAATTTAATTTCATGGGCACGACATCAAACTCTTTCACTCCATATATACAACTGTAGATGCCTCTCAGCATAATTATAGCTTAATAACAATTTAACAGAAGAAAAATCTATCTTAAACATACAAGCAAGTGAGATGGAAATATAGATATAATCAATTTATATCCGGGAGGAAAGGCTAGCTAAAAACAAATGGGAAACCTCTTCAAAGGTAATTGACTTACATCTATAAATTAGAACAATACAAAATAGAAACAACTACAAATTGCACTAAAAAGAAAGGGAAAACATCTTTAAAGGTAGTTGACTTACATTTATGAATTAAAAGAATGCGCAAGATAAACAACTATAAATGACAATGAAACAATTATTTGTAGTAGCTGCAGAAAGGCTCTGGAGCACAGGGGAAAGCCGAAAGATGAACCTTTATCCCAAGCCCAAGACCAAAGAAAACAAACCATATTCCACAAAAAAAACTGCTTAGCCTGCCACAAGATGGTGAGCTTGCTTGAAGCCATTGGAGTCATCTGCTCCCTGCTCACCTTTGAATGCTGAGTGTGATAGTGACAGAGAAGAAGCTTCCAGAAATAAATTAAGCTCTAGGACCATCCAAGAGAACTGCCCCTGAGCTGCACACCTTCCTATGTCCCAATCTGCCACATCCCGCTGGCTCACATAAAAACCCTGGATCTATTGACAGCCAAAGCACTGCCATGGAGGGATACACTACAAGATTGGTGTGGGAGCTGCCCGAAGAGACAAGGGAGAAGAAGATGGAAGTGCGTAGGCTCAATTAATCAACCAGGGAAAATCCTGGAGTGGAGGTGAGCCAGAGAAAGGAAGGACAGCGGAAAAGGGAGGCAAAAGAAAAGTAACGACGCCAAAATACCTGTAACAGCAGGAGAGAAGAAAGGATCCTGCCCTCCATATTTTGAGCAGACTAGGGAGGCGAACCAAGCACATTTCAAAACACAGGATCCACAGAGGAGAAGAAGGTTACACCCACCAACCAACACAGCAGAAGAATGAGGGAGAGCAGCAGGGAGCAGGGGAGAGAAAACAGATGGAGCACTGGAAGAGGGAGGTAGAAACCATAGAAGCGAGCAGGAAGCTGTTAAGGCAGAGCCCTGCCTGCTCCCTCAGAGCTGCTTTATATTGTTAATTTTCATTATCAATGTCATTACCATGAGTGTGCCAGAGAGGGAGGGAGGAATTTAAAAGTGCCATATTATTGCAATCACAAATGTAAAATACAAATCAACTAAAAATTATAACGAAATAACTTCAGCTACATTTTGATGATTTTCCATTTAATGCATTTTGAAGCTGACAACTTTTTCTGGGGTAAACTCAAAATCATTTTGGCATGTTCTCAAAATAAAAAATAACAAATGAGTAAAGGTTTGAGAGAACCAGTGTCTATGCAATAGAACTAGCACTGATTTTACAATAAACGAAAAAACTATCTATTAGATATTTCAGTGTTCTACGGAGTCTCAGAACGAGGGGACATGTCTCGGAGACGGGGGACCAAGGACCTTGGTTTGGGGACAGCAGCGCAAATATATATAGTACTTGAAAAGTTAGTTATAAAAAATATATATAAGGAACAACAAATTAAACTTTGAAATACTAAACACATTGCATTGAACAGTGAAAATGCCAAATATCAATATATTAATATTTATATTCAAAATGATGATTACATTCAAAATTCAAATACAGTTGGCCAGTGGCTCAATGTAATGAGTCTAATCATCCCCAAAGTCTGCAGCTGCGCCAAACTCCTCAATGTCCTCATCACTCGAACTACTAGACTCCTCAAGGTCAAGCTCCTCCAAATTGATGCCAACCATATCTATGCCACATCATCATCAATCTGAGATGGCTCCTCTGGCTCTACATCCCATCGGGCTGCTAGACTCTCCTTGTACATAAGTGTGTTGTGGTCAATGAGATGCAAGGCACTATGTACAACTACAAGCTTCTCCACCCTCCTAGAGGTAAGCATGTTCCTCTTCATAGAGTGGATGAAGCCATAAGTAGATCAGTTCCTCTCAGAAGCAGAAGAACTAGAAACCTGGGACAGCAAGCGAATAGCTAGTGCAGTTGTCAAAGAATCAGGCCCATGCATAGTCCACCACAGAATTGGATCCTCATGTGCCATAGTCTCCCTATCCATCTTGGCCTCTTTTGAATATCCCCTAAGAGTGGCAAATTTTGTCCAATCCATATGAATAGTGTTGGCACATGTAGAATTGTATAGCCTTCAAAAAACCCTTCTTCACCTCTGCATCTTGTATGAGGGTAACTCTGTCAGACCTTTGCACTTACCACTTCGGGTTCAATGCATAGACAACCATGTGTAAGGGGGTGTTGAGCTTCTCCCATCTCTGATGAATGAATGATTAAATATGGTCATTATACAATTGCAATATATGGTCTTTCTCTTGTACAATCACCTTCATTTAGCCAAGCATATTGTCAATGCACTCATACACCTCTCCAAGTCTACGTGCATTAGAGTCCCCATATCTAATGACTCTAAAGCGCAAGTGTTTTAAAAACCGGTCAAACCGGAACTGGAACCGGCCGGTTTGACCGGTTTAATGATTTTTGCACACGGACCGCCTTTCGCAAAGCCGGCTCGGTTCAATGAACCGGCCGGTTTGGGCTAAAACCGGTCGAACTCTTGTTTTGTTGTACACGGCGCCAGCATAAAAAAACGTTTTTTTAATTGTTTTCTTTTATTTTTTATTGCCTCTAAACCCTAATTTGGTGTTATAAATACACCCCCCCTCTATCACTTCACACCTCTCTCATTGAGCATTTGTGAGCATTTGTGAGCATAAGATTGAAGAGTTTATTTTTTGTAGTGAGCTTGGAAGTTGGAGGCTTGGAGTTTGTTTGGCATTGCTTGTGGGCTCTTTGTGGTGATATTGGCATCCATTTGTGAGCACCTCACCTCTATTTGTGAGCACCTCTCTTATTTGCAAGGATTTGGAGGATTGGGGCAGCCTTGAATAGTGTTCATTTGGAGTTGTTTGGTATCAAGTGTGGGCTCTTTGTGGTGGCATTTACATCTACATTTGGAGTGTGGGCTCTTTGTGGTGCCATATACAAGCTTGGAGCATTTCCTCACCTCATTTGTGTGCACATTGAAAGGTATGTTACATTTTAAACTTGCCCCTTATTTGTAAATTTTATTAAAAAAGAAATAGGAAATTTATTTATTTTTTATTTGCATTTTCAGATTTGTTTGCATTTGCAATGGCCCCCAAATCAAAAGACCCTACATGGGCCCATGCAGACACAATTGATGATCAAGTTTTTTGTAAATATTGTAAGAAACACATCAAGGGGGATTCATAGGTTGAAACAACACTTGGCTGGTCAAAGAGGCCAAGTTACCCCATGTGAGGCACCTGGTATTGATGACATTAGGTTGGAAATGAAAAACATGCTTGAAAAACATAGAGAAGAGAAGGCTAGGCAAAAAGAGATGGAAGCTGAAATAGGGAGGAGGGAACATGCCTTGAGTGTTGAAGGATCTTGCTCTGACCCTTCTGTGACTATTAGAGACCCCTTTCAGTATATGCCTCCCCCATCCACTCATAGTCAAGAAAACCGGCCTCAAAAAAGAAAGAACATTCAAAGTTTTTTTCCATCTTCCACACCTGCCACTGCTAGTGCCTCCATGCCAACACAAAATCAGCCTACCTTGGATAACCATTGGAAGAAGCAATACAAAGAAGCAGACTTTTGAGTACATTGCTAGATGGTGGTATGATGCAGATATCCCTTTCAATGTTGCCCGCTCACCTTATTACCAGCCGATGTTTGATTCCATTGTTGTTGTTGGTAAGGGCTTCAAAGGCCCTAGTATGCATGACTTGAGAGGATCACTTTTGAAGAAAGAAGTGCATCCATAGATGAATATTTAAAAGGTCGCAAAGCTTCATGGGCCAAAACAGATGCACTATCATGTCGATGGGTGGAGTGATGGCAAGAACCGCACAATAATAAATTTTTTTGCCTCTTGTCCACAAGGTACAATGTTTTTGAAATCAGTAGATGCATCTGATAGGGTAAAAGATGCAAATTTATTGTTTGAGCTTTTGGATGAGATTGTTTTAGAGGTGGGGGTAGAAAATGTTGTACAAATCATAACAGATAATGCATCTAATTATGTTCTTGCTGGTAAGATGTTAGAGGCTAAACACAAAACAATATTTTGGACTCCATGTGTTGCACATTGCATAGACCTCATGCTTGAGGATATAGGGAAAAAAGATTGGATCAAGAACACTGTAGAGCATGGCAAGAGCATCACCAAATACATCTATAATCACTCATGGGTATTGAACCTAATGAGGAAGAACACTGAGGGCAGAGAACTTGTTAGGCCAGCCATCACGAGATTTGCAACGAACTTTCTCACGTTGCAATCTCTTATTTCCCAACAACAGAACTTGAAAAGGATGTTTTCAAGTGATGAATGGAATGCATCAAAGTGGAGCCGGAAACAGGATGGGAAAGACACAAAGAAGAAACTTTTTGATAATTTATTTTGGAAAAAAACAGCAGAGATTGTGAAAGTTGTTGAGCCTCTTGTTAAGGTGTTGCGGTTGGTGGATGGGGAAAAATTAGCCATGGGCTATATTTATGAGGCTATGGATCAGGCAAAGGAGCAGATAAGGGCAGCATACAAAGACAGGGTAACTAAGTATGGGCCTATATGGGAGATCATAGATAATAGATGGAACAATCAACTCCATCGACCTATACATGCAGCTGGGTATTTCTTGAACCCAAAATATCATTACAGAGCTCAGCTTGGAGAAGATCAAACAGGAGAAGTAAAAGATGGTTTGTACGAGTGCCTAGAGCGCATGGTCCCTGATGAGATGCAACAACTTGAGGTTCACCGACAGATCAGCTTCTTCAGCAGAGCCACAGGTACCTTTGGGAAAAACCTTGCAAAGATTGCAAGGGATGTGGACCAACCAGGTAAGAAATTCTAAGTTTTTTTAAGTTCATTTGATTAAAAATTTTAATGAATAATCATGAATTTTTAGCATAAGACAATATTTTTCTAATTTGTTGAATTACGCTTTAACCTTTAAGTTATAAGTTTATGTTTTACTTTTAATTTTTAACTGTGTTTTTAACTTTTTGTTGTCATTGTTTACTAAATAAACATTTACATTTTTATCACAAAGCACATTGGTGGGATTCATTTGGTAACCAGTGTCCTCAGCTGCAAAAGTTTGCAATTCGGATCCTAAGTCAAACTTGCAGTGCTTTGGGGTGCGAGCGCAACTGCTCTGTCTTTGAGTGGATTCACACGAAGAAGAGAAACCGTTTGGAACAACAACGGTTGAATGATCTTGTCTTCGTGCAGTACAACCTTCGGTTAAGGCGTAACCAGTTGTTGAACCGAAGACCTGATACTAATCCCATTGTCTTGGATGATATAGATCCAACCTCAGAATGGGTAGAGGAGAGTCACCACAGAGTTTGATCCCGATGACTTGGGGTGGATGGGTTTGGATCAAGAATCTGATGAGCCATTAGTAAACACCGCGCCATCGTCATGAGACACAGCAGGCACTAGTCGCACTCGTGCTACTCCCCGACCCCGTGCAGCTCCAGTTGTTGCAGATGTACCTGGGGATTTGGATGAGTCCGAGTCAGAGCCAGAGGCCGGTGATGATATTGATGAGGATGACCTTGAGGATCCCATTTCCAGCAGCGGTGCAGAGTTTGATGATTGATCATTGATGTCATCTAGTTTATTCTAGAGTTTTGTAACTTGTAGTATTTGTAATGTATCAATGATCATATCATGTTGTTTTTTTGGAGTCTTGAACTATGGAGACCATTTAGAGCCTCATTGTCTATGTATTTTGTTTCGGAATCTCATCTATGATATATGTATTGTGTATTGGACTTGGAGTTCGTGCCATTTTGCTATACACACCTTTCTTGCATATATATAAGAGAAAACTTTGCATATTTTGTGTGTAATTGTTGGAATTATGGTTTTTAACCTTTCAAATATATCATTTTTCATTAAAAATATAAAATTTTATGTATTTTTAGTAAACCGGTTCATTAGGTTCGAACCGGTCGAGTGCTCGGACCTCGGTGGTTCCGAGTCCGGTTCCGATTTTTAAAACATTGCTCTAAAGACTAGAGTAATGAAAGAGGCAATGTATTTTGCATCAGCCCAAAATGTGTCACTCTTCACCACCTCCTTCACCCTCTTCCCTTGCTCAAACTTGGAATCGGGCCACCAATTCCACTCTGTTGTCATGACCATTAGTTGCAATGCCTCTTGCAACTCAAGCATCCTCTCCAAGAGAATGAAAACGATGCATATCTAGTCTCAACAGGTTTCAAAAAATCCTCAAAGAAAGGTTGAAGAGTCATCTAGCATCATCAACAACCTCTTTGATCCAGAAAATCTTTTTCATGTCCTTGAGTGCATTATTCATGGCATGCACACAAGGAGTCCACCAAATATGTTTGTAGGTCACCTCAATCAACTTCCCTGCAGCTCTACATACATGGGCCACATCCGTCACAACTTGCACCACATTCTCCAGTCCAACCTCCTCAATAGCATCTCTAAGGATTTGGAACTGAAAATCAGCATCCTTGACGTGCCCTGAACAATCAATAGCCTTGAGGAAGTAAGGGCCCTCTGTACATGTGACCATGATGTTGATGAGTGGATGATGCCTAATGTCTATCCACCCATCCATGATTATGCTACATCCAGTAGTGACCCAAGTAGCCTTCATTTTCTCCATTAGAATATTAATCTTGGAATAGTTCTTATCCAAGATTGTTGTCCTCAATTTTGTCTCCCCTAGTGGCACATATGATGGTCCTACTCTTGTTATCTTTGCCACAACGTCCTTATAATAAGGAGAGCGAGCCACATGGAATGGAATCCCACAAGCAAAGAAGAGTTTGCCAATGGCATCATCCTTATTTTGCACATTGAATAACTTTGCCACTGTGTTTGCAGCATCACTGCTACCTGTCATTTTGTGTTTCCCCTTAGGCTCTGCTGCCCCTGAAGTTGAACTAGATGGATAAGTAGGAAGTGTGCATCATGGAAAGTTCTAGCACTACTAGGAGTAGCACTCCTCATTGGCAAAGTAGTAGATACAGGTTTTCCTTCTTTATTGCAACCCCACAATTTATTTATTTCAGCCCTTTGTTTTAGTGACAACTTGTCACATGGCCCCACACCTTTGCCTCAGATGTGTCATTAATACTGAAGCTTCTCTTTAAAAGAAGACATATAAGTTTTGTCATTAATACTCTTTACAAGATTTTTCACGATTAATACTCTTTAAAAGATACTCTTTTAGTGTCCCAATGATTTCCCTTTAAAAGAAGGCTACAACTTTTGTCACTAATACTGAAACCTTTCATAATAAAAAGAAATTTAAAATATACAACAGGGGTTGTAAATTTTTCAATGAAAAAGACCCAAGGTTTTGAACCATGCTTTGCGAGGGCCAATTTCTATGCAACTTTTTCAGAATATTAATATAATGTCTTATTTTGGCCAAAACCAAAAACAAAACCTGACATAAATTCTTACACCTCTCCCAGCAAAAACGAATAAATAGAATTACAGTGGTTTCAAAATTTTCTACATGAGGACCAGGGGTTTTAAACACTTATCCGCCAGGACCAGTTTCCCTATAAATTTTCAGCAATTTTAACAGTGTTTTTTATTTAAACACTAAAAAAATTGATCATCTATATTTCTTGATTAACTGATCATGACTCTCTTCTTGAGCTGACACAAGACTTTTGACATAAATTCTGAGACCTCTTAGTCTAACAATAAATACATAAGGTACACCAGGGAAAAAGAAAGCAGATGCATTTACATGATTCTCCAGCTATCAGTTTTATAAGCTCAAATAAAACTCTTCTGACATAAATTCTGAAGCCTTGAACAGTGAAAATAACCAATAAAATCAAAGGCCGTTTCGTCCATTGTGAAGTTGTTTGGCTCACATAGAGCCCACCAAGGATCAATTCTTGCTGAATGCAAAGACCCCTGACGCCCCAACACAGAGAATCAAGCAGTTGAAGCCAGGATCATGCCCTGTCTGATTTTAACGACATGGATGCCCGTTACACGTAGCTGCTTAGCTAAAGGTGCTCACTGATTTAGTTTGTATGCTTACTCAACATTGTAATTCACTATATGTTTCCTCTGAAACATGGGCAGAGATGCCGACAATCTATGTAAGTCAGTGCCCATTATAATGCTTCGGCATTCAATAAATAAAAAAAAAACCAATAAAAGTGATCAATGGGGTTCAAACACTTTCTACATGAAACAGAGGTGTTCCAAACCCTGATCTGGGAACAACCTATTTATAGACAGATTTCAGATATATTAACCGAAATTTCTTTTTCAGAGGAAATAAATTATGTGATATTTTTCAAATGATCCAGCCATGACTCTTTTGCTAAGCTGGCATACAACATTTGACATAAATTTCGAAATAAAAAAACATTGCTATTTACTTCAACAATTAAATAATTAAATCACATAACGTTTTCATGCTTTCCCCAGTTATTTACTCTTCCTTTAAGCTGATACATATTCCAAGACTTCTCGAAATAGATACAAATAAATAAATGCTGGCAGGGTTTCATCTTTTTCCAGGTGTAAGTTCGGGGTTTCAAACCCTCAACTTCGAGGGCCAATGTCAACAGTAATGCCGAAAAAACTATCCAACATTTTTCATGATACGATCAATCATATGGGTCTGGTTTACATTGGTTTTTTTATTATCCGTGTCTGTGCCAGAGAGGAAGGGAAGAAACTGCAAAACACCCTACAGGTGCAAGTAAATAAATTGCAAAGCACCCTGTTTCTCTAATATAGAAGAGTGAAGGCTACAAGCACGGAAGACCATTTTCTCTTAGGTCGTACATATTCTCATCTACTGGCCAAGCAAAAAATGCAGGGTAAAATTCATTATGCACGCAAGCTAATTAATGCAGGAATAATCAGGAGGTTTTTATGGGCAATATTTTAGGGCTAAGACCTAATCTTTAAACAGCAAGATTGACGGAAAATTGTGAAACTCGAAGAGAAATCAAACCAAAAGGAGAAACAGATTAAAAAAGCGCAAACCCGAACAAATGAAACTTGCAGCATAAGATAGACGCCCCACAAATAGTGATCAAAATTTTTATTTTCCAAGAACAAAGATTGTAAGGCCACTAAATCTGCAGTTTAAGTTTTTAAGTCTAGGCAGAGAAAAACCAGAGGTAGGGGCGCATACCTCGTCTCTGCAGTTGCCCTTGTTCGAACTCTGTTGGCTCTGAATCGATTTCGTCTACAAACAGGTCACAGAGAGGAAAAGCTGCACCGGTTGTTTTAAAGGAGGAAATTCTTCGAGCCTCTTCCTTACAAATTTTTTTAACTGTACATGAGTAAGCAAATTGCCCGTATTTGCTTAGTGGGCTCATATGTTCATATATAAATGTACAGGAATTTCTTGTTCAGCTTTTATCACGAGTGCTAGTGTTTTGTGGACTATTTTATTTGAACTAAACATGAATAAATTTGATACATTTGATACCACTTTGGATAGTTAATTACTTTTGTAGTTGATGTGGATTAATTAATTACTTTTGTAGTTGATGTGGATTGATACCACTTTGGATAGTTAATTACTTTTGTAGTTAATTATTATTTTGGGGAAATTGTGTTGGTGTGATTGATAGTGGAAGTGTAGGAATATAGATGAAACATTACATTGAAAGGTTCTATGTGTACATTTCAAGTTTGTTACAAATTCATACATATACATTTACAAATATTATATCATGAGATCTGAACTAAACATGAATACATGAAGACCTCCGTACATTTCAAGTTTTCATATAATGAGCGGTAGTCTTTTGTGGCCAATTTTATTTGCACCAAACTTGAATACATTTGATACCCATTGAGTGACATTGTAGCTTTGGATAAAAGAAGTGTTGAGTAAAGTAGTATTAGAGGTGGTATCAAAATAGAGGGTAGTATTTACTGACGGGTTGAGTGGATGAAGTAGTGGTATAAAATTTAAGGAAAATGCACAAATTTGTTGAAAAAGGTAGATAAAACGAGGACAATTTTCAAATTGAAAAAACCATGAACTCATAAATGGCATGCAAGATCAAATTTGTGAACACTTGGATGAACAATCCATTCTTCCCAAGATTCTTATGGTTGTGCTTTTTATTTCAATTAGTTGAATTCAATTTCGTGAGTGGCGATCAAAAATACTAATCATGGAGTCTTTCATTTATTGAACCCACGGCCCACAACCCAGGCCACTCAATTTTCTCAAAAGATCAATGTTGACCTCTCCAAGTTGCTAAAAAAATAATTCAATGAGAGGAACATTACAAGTGGTCAAAATCACAGAACCCAATATGTTATTGTGCATCTCAACTTCTTTCCAGACTAGGGGGCAATAAAATAGCAACTTGTTGTAAAAAAGAGGAAAATCTAACCCACTATAAGCCACCATGGAGCATTTAGCAATTTTCACACCTGACCTAATCCCATGTCAAAAACTGCCATTGTAGACAAAATAAAGAAAAAAATTATAGCCTTTTCTACATGTTGTATGTTCTAACAACAACAAAGCAATGCAGAAGAATTATAGGTGGTAATTTAGACTCATTGTTATAGTATAACAAAGAGACAACATGATAGTTTACACTAACTTTGTTTGGCCAAGCAAGATCTAGTGGTAGAGGTAAAATGAGATAATCATCCAAAGGCATTTACGAAAGCCTTTGCAAACAAAATGGAACAAGGTGATATAACTTACATGGCTAGACATGATTTCATATTGTCTGATTATCGGACAACCCAAATGAAGACTTTGCACTTGATAAAAATATGGATGGCTACCAGAGAAAAAAAAACCCATATTAGTATTTTTATTTTAAAAACAACGTTGATTCAATAGGTTGTGTCGCATGGGTAAAACAAAAATGAAACCAAGTGTTTTTGAACCAATTCCGTATGATTAATATAAAAACTTGCACCAAAATATTACAAAATGGATCAACTACAGATAAATTGTTTATTTATCAGTATTTTGCTGATCAGAGTTGTGCCACATAGGAGATTAATCTCATTGATCTGGATCATTCATGTGAAAAGGAGGAGAGATTACAAAATCTCAAGGATTTTTTTCATATTAATTTAGTCCACTCATAACCCTTAAAATAGATAAAAGTGTGCCCAAATTTCTTTTTGAAGGGGCAAAATTGGCTTTTGGGCATTTTGTTCCTTTTCCACTTGCCCAAGAGGAGTGTTTGAGGGGGAAAATTTTCACCTCGCTTGAAGGTTAAGCTATTAGTAATTTATTAACATTGTTTCAATTTTATGGATAACTTTGCACTCAGATGGGGGGCCTTTGATTGGAAAATTTGTTGTTCCTTTCTAACTGGATATTTCACTAGATAAGAGTAGGGTGAGAAGCCCTGATCTGTATTAACTTTTTAGACACCCAGACTTGATGTTGATCTGCCCAAAGGAGTTGGGTTAAATTGATTACAAAATTGAATGGAATAAAATTATTGTTGTTACTTCTCTATTGTTTTGCTTGTGGTACATACGTTTATGTCATAAACTTTGATACACAACTAATACTTTTTTTGTCTCATCATCTGGTTTAGCTAGTAAAGTTACATGTGTACATTATGATAGTTGCTTTTGGGTTGCTACTTTTGAATTGGTTTCCATCTATTTGCAATCTTCATAGAGCTTGCATGTAAATTTAGCATTGTTAAGTATATGGGGGGAAGTGAGAACAACAATATTATATCCAATTAAGGATTTTGCCTTTTCCCTCCATTTGCCAAATAATCTTCAAATTGGTTCTACTTCCTTCGATATGTGATATTGATTGATCTTGATTAATCTCATTGTGGATTATTCATGTAAAAAGGAGGAGAGATTACAAAATCTCAATTACTTTTTCTATGAGGAGGTAGCTTCATGTGTATCTACACTTTAAGAGGAGGAAATTTTGATTGAAAATGACTTGAATTTCTTCAATTGTGTGGTTCACCAGGAGATATTTGCAGTAAGTTATGATTGACTTGTGGTGTAGTCCTCCTAATTTAGTTATGATATGGTTGAAATCCCTCATGGCTTTCAACACTATGCATCCTGATCATGCAAAACCCTTCCATAAAAGCATGTAATCCATTGTATATGATGCAGAAATAAACAAAATTGTGATCAGGGATAGGTCAAGTAAAGTTAATAGTAATGAGCGTACTAAAACAAAGTGGAAAACAAGTAAATTGGAAGAGCATTGGCATAACTAAAAACATTGTTAATTTTCTATGATGCCATGAAACATGAACTGAAATCCATGGAGCTAATTTGAATTGAATAAACTTGTCCTGGAATCCATAACCTAATATGAATAACAAAAACAAAAACATAACTACTTTTTCATAATGCCCTAACCTGTAAAATCAAACGTAAATTCTATTACAATCGGGTTCTCCAAACAAAGCTGAAAAATAAATTAGGGATTTGAAAATCATCGCTAAAATTTTAAAATGCCTGCAAGATCGGCCTTGGAAATACCCTTGCAAAATAAGTGTATTTGCAAAACAACTATATCCCTTGCAAAATTTGTTGATGTTGCACTAATCTATGGCATGCTAAGTCAAAATCAAATAAGAAAAGGAAATCACTATTCATTCCTCACTACCCCGAAGAGAAAAATAAAAAAACCATCAAGGTGCTATGCAAACCCTTAATAATTCTTCCAACACAGGATAGCAGATCACAGTTCACAAAATTAAAATATGATAGGAAAGAGGATGGTCGCCAAGTGTTTGACAAAATGCCTTCAATCAGAAAGCTAGAAATTTTGGTTCTATATAAAGATAATGTAATATCCCTTATGGGATATCACTTAAAAATGCACCAAATATTAAAATTTTGCGACCAAATAAAAAATCGATTTATGCAAACTTTTACAATAAGGACAACGAACTAAATAAAATTAATACCTCCCAAAATATCCACTCGAATTACTTGAAAATTTAAAGAGATCTCGATATTATTATAGAGGACATAATAAAACTATTTTTGGAATTTTACACAAATTAAAATGTTGCCAGAAAAAGCACAACGTGCCTTAGACAGCTAGAAAACTTCAGAGGTTCGTAACTCTCCAAATACGAGAGTAAAAAAAATTAAGGGTCTTTGGAAATAACATTAACAGGTATAGGAAATGACACTTCAACCTTCCGATCTGAAGGGGACCAACTCGGAAAAACCCTCCAAATAAGGCTGCAAGTCACCTCGCTTAGAAAGGGGTTGGAAGGCGATAGAGGTGTCTTCAACGTGTTGCCACGCTCTACCCAAATGACCGCTTAGTGAATTTGATTCGAAAGCCCTTTGTTATCTTCCCCAAATGCCCCCAAAAATCCTCAAACCCTTCCTCTGAACCCTCTATTATTATCTCGTGACACATGACCACGAGAGCGGCTCAAAAATGATAGATTAGGGTAGATCTCTCACTACCGAAGAATTCCCTGCTAACTAGGGACAAGTCTCTCACCACCGAAGCTAGGGTCCCTGTGGGATTTCTCTCCACGAGCTGCAGATGCGCAACAACAGCTACACGTGAAGGAGGCTAAAATGTATGTGACAAAAAGTTCCATTTTCCTTTCTCACCCAACTCCTTATATACTTCCCACGGCAAAAGAGCCCCAATAACCCTAGACGCGTTTCATTCCACGGAGGGGTCAATAAAATAAAAGTAACTAAAGTTACTTTTTCCTATTTAAGTCGCCAAGGTCCAAAGTGACCCCCAAACGCAAAACTTGAATATTAGCACCATGCGGCCCCTTCCCAAAAGCTCCCAGCGTCCACAGCCCCTTGGGTATGACCACGACTTGGACTCGACTTGACCCTTAGGCCTTTGGCGTAAGAAAGGGGACATTATAGATAAAAGTTTGAATGGCTTCCAATGTCTTCTATTAGCTTGCAATTATCATATTCTGTGAGGAGAAATTTTGCATATCCTAATTATACACCGAGCCTTGTCGATAAAATACAAAATTTTGAAATGTTGAAAAATCTAAAATGATCATAATCCAAAATAATACGAGATCTCATCCTTCACTAAAATTCTGAATTACAAATCTGATGTAGTGCCCACATTTTACACACACAATACAACCGTAAAATACCAGGATAATTTTTTTTTACTTACATAGCTCACTACACACAACACAGCAAGGGATCCAAGTACCGAAAATCGACTCACGCGACAATCACATAAGTCATCAACTCACATAGACACATGAAAACAACATAGGCATGTCGATGCCACACTTTTCCCAATGAACGAATACTAGCCAATGCCCCCAACCACAAAAAGAAGACTCAAGGAATGGCGAACCCACAACACATCATTTCTTTAATTGTATTTTAGTTACGATTAACATTCCAAGAACATTATTGTACAAGGATAAATTCCTCGTTTGTCCACCTACAGAAACTTTAAGTTCATTCCACATTTAATTTGCAGTTCGACCATATTAAGTTGGTTGCTTATTCTTTACAAAACTTTCCATAACTTGCATACTTATTTGGCATAATTCGAATGCATATAAAATACTTAATTATCTTGTTCTTATGTTAAGAATCTTCTTCTCGAACATATATTCATTGTCTACCTTTTTACTCTTACAACTCATGTGGATGTGACTTGGTGTCCAAAAAGTGATGTTAGGATTTAACGGAGATTTATTTGCAAGATAGCTTTTTACCACAAAGCATTCTTTGATCACGGAAAGGTTATTTTCCTACCATAGTTATTCTAAAACAATGACTTAATGACTTCCTTTTTGTGTTTATATATCTTTTGTTTTCTCGTAGTTTGATCACAACAAGGCAATTCATATTCTTTGATACAAAGGAATATATTTAATTGAGTTATAAGGTCTCCAAGAGTGGCAGTATCCCTAACCTCAATTCTCGTTTTTACTCTCATATGCTTTATTTTCTACGTCACGTTATGGCCTTATTTTTAGCATTGTCTTGTGAAAGGAGCTACGAAGTGTTTGTCTAACCTCTTGAAGACATAAAGGATTAGAAGACTTGTAGCTACACACGAACCCAAGTTAACATCCGAATCAACTGAGTTTTAGATTAATTCCAACTTCACATAAGGGTCTACCCCTCAACTATATATGTGCTTTAAGCAAGAGGACCTATTTATGCTAAACCACCTTCAGAAAGGGCCAAGGTGTTACGTTGAGAGAAACCAGGGTAACACATTAAGCTGAGTAGAGCTAAGGAGTTCATTAACAAGAGTTTAAAGCCTAGAACAACTAAGTCACAACCTCCATCCATGTCATCTAGATCCAATAGGGTTTTCACTCGATGAAGAACTTTGATTTTAATTCTATCTTCGGATGACAAGGTAGTCCGCTAGGCTATGAAGGAGGAGTTAGCTCTACACACTCCAAGAAAAGTTTGACTGTGTCACTCCTATCAGACGGGCTTAAGTCAATGCCACTAAACATACTAACTAAGATGATAAGCCCATTCTTGAGCTCTGATTTGCCTAAATTAGGACGTTCCATCGAGAGCAAAGATTAAGTTCATCCTATGGTTTGCAATGTCTTCTACGGTAAGGAGTATCACACATGAGAAACAAGTTATGTCCCGATAATGCACAAGGGTAGAGTGTTTCGATTTAATTCTTTTTATTACATTTACAAAGTATGAATGCACAAGATGACTCCTTAATCATTTATTGAACACTAAATATGCACTACAAGGTATTACTTCAAATTCATTTACCTTATATAAATATCAAACCTTTTTTACCAGGTGTACTATAATCAAAATTGAACTGTGATAAAATGCACATTTCCTAGATGTCCTTGAAACTAGCATTTCATACATATCAACAAATTATCAATTATAACCTTCTGTAACATGAGACTACATTATACATTTATTCATTTAACAACGAACTATCTAAATTACAATGATAATTAATAATTTACACATCGCCTTTTTCGTCATCATTCTTTCATCCTGCAAAACCACGTGAGCATGATATCAGTGATAATTCACTAGCATGGCATCCACCCTAATCTAACATAATTATCATTTTTTTAGTTTCCCATTTACATATAATAATAATTACAATTTGCAAGTGAGAGAAAAAGTTTAGAGACATGTATTCAATGCATTTCATTTCACTTCATTTTGTAACCTAGGAGAGAGAAAGAGAAGGGAAGAGAGAGAAAACACCATTTTGTCAAAAGTTCTATTTCACACAACAAGTTACACTATAGAGTTTTAAACAATTATTTACATGTGTCAAAAGTATCCACGGTGGTTTGGCAACCCAACGAGGGTCCCGCAACTTCCTATTTTTACATTTTCTTACTAGCTACAAAACATTCAAAACGGGCTCGGAGGCTAAGAAACCGCTTCCAAAAGTTATCTTCCGATGAGAATGCACACCATGTTTAACTTTCTACATGTCCCCTAGATATACCAAGAGTTCATAGCAACTGATGGAATTGGGAAAAAGTGAACGGCTTGCGTTTGGCGGCTAGTTCTCGGGGCCATTTGGTCGTAGTTGGCCCAGGCAAATTGAACAAAAGTTAGCTCGAGGGCTCAGAAAACCACGTCCAAAACTGACGTTCGATGGATGAGCATGCAACGAGACACTTCCTACTAGTTCCCCTATATAAGGAGAATTCATCAGAGGCGACGGACTGAGAACTAAAAGCCATTTTCAAACGGTGACAAGTTTTCTGGAGTGACAAGTCGAAATTGGTCCAATTTGACCTCATCAAACTGCGATCGAAGGCCTACAAAATGGCCTTGCCAAACTATCCAGAAATTTTTTTCCCCAAACTGAATGTTCCATGAAATTTTCTGGTATAAACCCTAGACATTTGCGAAGACGGGAAATAATTTCTCCATCCAGGTTTCAAATGGTGGATCAAAACGAAAGCCAACTTTCTAGATTTAACAACTTTCTATTGCTATAAACCAAAGATTGTAACATGGGCTCCTATAAGAGCGTCAAAAGGATCACATACGTTCGTTCAAGGTCGATCCAAAGGTCAAGGTGACTCCTCGCATACCAAGGTACATGAATGAAACTTAACATCTCATTTTTAGGGTTATGAAGAGTACTTAATGAGTCTCTGAAAAATGCAAAATTTAACTTTCTAAACAGGGAGATGGTCAACATTATTACTGAGAAGTCAATCTCGTCTTGTCGATAATCCAATATTGAAGCGATCTAGTTGGGTGGAAAGTTTTCTAAAACACCTCAGAATGAGGGTGGAAGTTCATGGTTTAATGCAAATGAGTTATTTTGACTACGTGAGTTACGACACGACAATTCATTGTTTTGCAATGAGTTGATATAAACATTTAACTGTATTAAAATCCTAATATTTTAAAATTCTATTACATTGCAAAAGAGAACTAAAGCACGAGAATTATGAGAGGTAAGGGAAGATGAACCATGCCTGGGAACGATGAGCGAAAACGGGGATAAGGTGCTCCAAGTGGTTTACACTCGCGATCCGTTGAGACCACCATTGGTGCCACATGATGCCAGATAATCACGTGCAAACCAAACCATTCGTTGTGCCCCATGTCTCATAAAAAAAAAAAACCATTTTGTGCTTTCAAGTAGTCATCTCGATCCATGAGACCGCATTTTCTATGTCAAACAGATCACACGCCTTTTCAACAAGTCCATTTTGCGCATATCCCAATTTAAAACACTTATTTTGGCACAGTTGAGAGGGTGTTGAAAATTTTTGTTAAGTGTTGCTTTACCACTACCAAATACATTTCCTTCAAAGTTTCAAAGGCCTTTACAACAAGCTCATCTATGAATACCCTGAAACCATTGCATTCCATGAGATGAAATATCTGAGGCATTTTGTCGAACAAATCACATGCCTTGAATACACTTCCACATTTTTCATACATACCAACTATAGCACACTTCCACATTTTTCACGCATATCAGTTGTGACACTGCAAGAACAAAATCTTACAAACAAACCAGATTCTATTGCTCATACCCTGCTCCAAAGCTTCCATCTTGGCATCAGGCTGGAAGCACGCTGGCAAATGTAAACTCATCAGGTTGGAGAACTGTTTGTTGCATGGTGAAACAGTGTGACTGCCTTATGAGGGACCCACATCCTTCCACGCACAACAGCATACATATTCCATGAGGAGCTGTCTCGTTCTTTCATTTGGTCAAACATTGAAAAAGTGCCCCCAAAGCATATGTGACTACAACATCTGACAAGATCCCTCCATCTTCTATGCTTTGCTAGATGTCACGCAGGTCTAGGGGGGCTCGTTTTTTGACACAGGCTAGGAGGATGCTGGCACAGGTCGCAACAAATCCATGACACTCCATGAGATGACAGATGGCGAGGCATTTCTTTGAAACAAAACAAAAATGCCCTCACGCACATTGGTTTGAGTAAAAGCTGCGGCCAGAGCAATGGATCTGTAAAACAAAAAACTGTGACCCAACATTTCGAGCACCACATTTCCTTCAGGCATTTTCTCCTTTTTTCCTGCTCATTTTCAATTGTCCTAATAGCTAAAACCCCTTCTACGCCTTCTTCACGTCTGGAGGGTGCGTAGCATTGGCCTAGAGCTTCCTCCCTCCCTCCATGGCGGCGACGCTCTCTCACAACAAAACCAAAAAGATGAAAACCCCAAAAAAAAACAAAAGAAAAGTAACCAATGAAGTCCGAGCCCCCTTTGCCCTAATCCGTCCAAAGAAATCACGAGCTTTCTTTAATTTTAATTCTTTTTATTTTATTTAACATTATTATTATTTTAAATTCATTTAACTCATTTCATTCACTTTGAAAATCTATTTCATTATTAAAATAATTTAATATGTTTTCATTATTATTATTATATTTTATTTTGTTACGATATTGCCATATAACTCATAAAGTAAATCCTTACCAATGATTTGATAGGATTTACGACCAAACCCGTTGATGATCTGGATAGTCAAATCGATACCTAAAACATAGAACAACACCATGTATACTATTTATAGCCCGCCCGTAACTATATCTTGACCAAAACAATAATAGCAAGAATCGACAATTCGAAAGAATAATTATTATTATGCAGGTGTTCCCTCTAGTTGGTCATGCCCCAACAACATCCAGTCATTCTTCAAACCACCTATCGAATTCGTGAAAGAGATTTTTCCTTAACAGGGTAATCAAAAGGCGAAGCCAACAAGGATCAGCAGGAGCACAATGACATTAAACGCTTGGCAACACATAGTCATTGAAGAAGAAAAAGAACAACGGTGAACGGCGCATTACATCTGCAATTTGTGCTCATAATTCTTAATTTGAAATCTTTTCTCATAAACTTAAATCTTAATTTGTGCTCATAATTTTTAATCAGAAATTTGTACTCATAACTTTTTATCTGAAATTTGAGCTCACAATTTTTAAATATTCCCTCATAAGTCTGAATTTTATATTCGTATACATGAAATATACCTTCACAATTTTGAATCATTGAAACTCAAACAAGTTACACCACCACCTCAACCAATAATTTGGATTTCATATATCATCCACAAACTTCAAAGAAAATCTGTTTTCGGCCATGATTATAATGGCACAAGAACAGAATTTTTGCAAAGGGTTAGAAAGTAACTCAGGAGGGCCTTGCAGATCACAGTACATAGAAGTGGAAACAACAAAAAAAAACAGCTGAAATGTAATTGTCTTAACATGGGATTAATTTGTTGCAGGAATATTATTAACCCCGTAGTGCTACAATTGATGTCCCATGCAAAACGGAAATAAGTCCAGAAATGATGATAATACTCCAAGAGGGTTTTTAAAGGAAGGTCACTATGCTTGCAATTAAAAACAAATGATGATAAAATCTAAAATTGAGTATTATGCTTATACCTAATTTGACCCTTCAAATTCCTCTCTCGAGCAAGCCCTTCATTGATTATAAGTGTGCCAAAGTTGATGATTGATTTCTATTTTTTTCTGTTTAACAAGGAATCAGAAGCACAGCAACGCAAAGTATATCTACTTCCTGAAATTCATGAAGCACGTACAGTTATCTGTAAGGTTGTGTTGAACCTCCTATAACTGACCACTGGAATCCCAATTGTAAACTCTGGCTGGAACACCTCTTCCACGCAAGCAAAACCCAAGTTGGGGAAACAAAATAGCAGATGCATCATCCAAGATAAATACTCGCTCATGTAACCTCTGAAGATGGACTATGGATCACACCAAAATTTTTACAAGAATAACAAAAATTAAGGCAGGTACACAAAGAAATAAAGCACATAAAATAAATCTTACCAGTTATGCAGGTTCAGACAAAAATTACGCCTTTATGCTGCAGCAATCGAGATGATTCGAGATGAAGATGGAGATGAATCGAGATGAGTCTTCTGCACCCTATTTATAGCTCATTATTCCATCCACTGAGTAATGTTCACTACACTTATCTGCCAAATATGATCATGCATGGGATATCCATCCACCGAATGACTGTATCCATCCATCTACTGATTGTAGGGCCGAATTTGTCGTGACAGATTAAAAATAAGCAAAATCATTTAAATTTGACAGTCCCATGAATGTCTGCAAATCTTTTCCCATAGGGGTAACGCTTTCGGCGTAAAAATATGTATTACAACATTTGACCAAAAAAACTATACATTATGTCTTGATGGATATGCACACCTTATTTGAAAGTTTCCATTCTATATGGGTGGGAGTATGTAGACAAAGGTTTACGAGTCTGACTTTATACCTTTCATATACATTTGCCTTAAAGTTTTGAAGACCTATTTAGAAAAAACTATTTTGTGCATATCCTACATTCACTATAGTTTGCAAGACATCTCATCTACACATTTTTTTATTAGCTCGCATGCCTTGGTATGGCTTCCCAATTTGTGTACATGCCTACAAAGGCACTCACAAATATATCTAACGAAAAGCAACTATTCATTATACTTTTTGGATGCCCATGACATGTTCTAAATCTCTTATTTTTGTAGAGGTTGAGAGAATGTTGGCAAAGGTTGTAGAGTCTAACATCACGTCGATTGCATTTCTTGTCCCATTTTTGCTTTTCTAGAAAAGTAATCAGTTCTTCAAGAAAGTCATTGGTTTTCTCTAAACAACAAGACTTGTAGCAAAACAATGCTACTAGAAAAGTTAGTGGGAAAATTGGTAAAAGGAGAATAAATTGACTTAGGGATTGAGTTGAGTTCTAAAACTTTGGAATGAGCTAAAGACCCTTAATGGGTATCCAAAAAAATTGACGTGCCATCCTTGATTCATTTGGAAGTTCTCTAGACAGTAGGATTTGGAGTTAAGAAGGGCTACAAGCAAGATAACAAGATCTATAAGGTAAATGGTAATGAATGAAGTTTTGATTCTTCTTGAAAGTGCCAAACATGTTTGAAAGATGATAAGTAGGTATGAAGTGTTCATAGCCCTTGTTTCAGTTTGAGTGGTAATTTGGTGTTTGGATGCATATTTACCTCCTTAAACAATGTATGTTATTGATGATATTGATTGCTAACTCATTCAATTTGGTTTAGAATTTGACCCTTGCTTGCATCACTACAAAGTAATGAATGTTCATCGGCTTTAGGAAGATTTAGGAGACTTGAGTGCCTTTTTGAGTATTGCAATGAGATTTCCGAATGATTTTTCCATGTGCTTTCCAAGTTGCGTCAAGGAAGTAAATGAGATGATTTTAACTTATTTATATATGTCCCCAAAGGAAAATTATCGTGATAAGGCCAAACCACAATGATTAAAATACCAAAAATTGTTATTTCATTAAAAGAAGGGCTAGAAAATATGTCGAACGAAGACTATATCGGTCAACCATGACCGAATTTCACATCTTGACCAATATATATAGTTTTGAACAAGGAAAAGGAAGCTCAAATCTAAAATTTGTACTATGATTGTCAAATATTAATAATTTATTTCATGGGTTTGAATTCATAAATTGTCAACGCATCAATGTGTGGGAATAAGCAAGTTGGGAAAGAGATAATAAGATGCATTGGGTGGGGATAGGATGTGGGTGTTATTCTTGGCCAAGAAGAATAGTCAATTGATTAGCAATGTCAAAGGGCAAATTTCTAAATTTGAGTGTTTATATTTTCCCCACCTTTCGATATGAAATGAAAATTACATGATTAAAGGAAAATCTATACCTAAGATACACTTTGTCTTCACTCGAGTTTTTATTGTCAGATGTGTTGGTGTTGACATGTTCCACGATGAAACCTGGAACACTTTGTGTATTCAATGTCCATAATAAAAATTAAATTGTAACTAAATTGTAAATATAAGATTTGAACTTGTATTATAAAGTGAAACCAAGAGATATAAAACATGAAAATAATACACATGCTTGTTTCGTAGAGGAAGATATCTTATTTCATTTCTTGTAGTTGGAGATTAGGATCGGGTCTTTGAAATTTTCTAAGGGATTGGGGGTGATCAGTCCCTAGTTGTGCCAAAGGAGAAACTAGAGTATTGGTTGCATGCAACCCAATACCAAATAGAAGATAGATAAAGAAGAAGAGAGAGGTAGTAATACACCCCCGAAGGAAGAATATCATGTATCATTTTTTTAGTTACCTTGAAATCTTCACTTTTAAAATGAGGATAGGAAATAAATCCTACAAAGAACTTAACCCCTTAGATAATTTCTATAGCCCCATAGACCACACCATTGCATATGGATATAGGCCCCATTTTGTATATATAGACACAAGGTACAAAAGAGAATGATTTCCCCATGATCTTCCCAAGTGTTGTACTATTGAGTAGAATTGTGTATGATGATGAGCTTATGATCGAAAAGGATACCCATGCCCCCAAAACACCCATATTTTGTAATCAAAAGTGAGTCTGAAGTGCGAAGGATTGAAATATTCATGCCGCATGTAAATTGATCTAAACGATGTCATCTAAGTCTAATATTATGCCAAAACCTATATTCATGATGAGAAATCTAAAACTATATAAAAAAATTATTGTAACTACCCCCAAATAAGAAATCATTGGTGGGGTTAGGAACTTCTATATAGTTATGACTTTGAAATGGTCTTGAACCTATGTATTTTTGCCAAGATTTTCTATTTGGAGGCATTTCTGAGGACTTGTTCCCAGTTAAAACTTATGTATGAACCTATAATTCTACCTATAAGTGTCAAATATATGTTGTTGAATGCCCCCTCTTTTGAGGTGTGTGTGATAAATTATTTGAGAGTGTGGATCAAAAGAATATATGTGAGGTCATACACTATATGTGTGAGAATATGTAGGATAATATTGAATGTTGAAGTGGTGGTCACCTTTGATAATCTCTACCTACAAAAAGGGTTTTCACATGAAGAAAACCATGGTGGGCTTACAAAAACAATAGTAACAAAAGCACCAATAGTAGCGATAACAACAAGAACAACAATAGTAGCAACAACGCAAATGTAATATAGCTAGTATAGAGATAAACCAACAATGAAGTGAGAAAAGAGAAGTAATAACATGCAAAGAAGAGTCGATAAAGGCCTGGAGTTGTAAACATGGGACACCTATGGTGTCACAAGATAATCGAGGCACTTAAGCCACATAAAAGAGAAAAAATGTCACACAAGAAGGTATAGAGCCAAAAACATGGGACACACATGGTTTCATAAGACAAGAAAGGAACTCATGCTGCATACAATGAAATAAACAAGTAATTTAACACAGAAACTAGTGGACATCATGTAGAAAACAATAATGTCAAACAATGATAAAAGCAATAAGTAGTAAGAAATCACATGAAGCAAGATATGTTAAGACTTTGCACATGACACGTGTGTTATTCTTGTTAGTTCAAAAGATAACATGTACATGATATATGTAATCAAGAATAATGAGGAAGTAAAAAGGAAATATAATGAAATAATAACACCTCTATATAGCGCACAAGGATGCCCCCAAGATAATTATTATAAGGAACCAATCTAGCTCCTACTAGTATGTAACGATTCGTGTGTCCTAATTCAATCGCAACATACCTTGTGAACAAATGTGTGTAAATAGTAGAAAATATATATTATCAATAAAATGGTAATGATAAACAACATATATAATGTAAAGTAGAAAAGATATATTATCAATTAAATGGTAATGATAAACAACATATATAATGTAAAGTGTGAACAATGTAAATTATGTGCATAGGTCCTAGTTTCATATTTTTGCACATATGTGATTTTTTTGTATTTTTAAATTTAGTCATGTACAAAGAGAAGGGTAGCACAAGATATACCCAAGGATATTCTAATTAGGGAAAAAATGAACCCCAAACAACAAATAAGGCATAGGATACAAACATTTCATAATATATGTAAAAATTATAAATGAGTCATAACATGATAAAAATATGAAGAAGGATAAACCCATTAGAAATAGTATGAGTAGAAGGCTTTGAATTGAGATTTGTGATTAGAGTATTTTATATGAAGAGGGAATTAGTGATTTACATTGATTTTGATTGATGTGTGACACCCGGTTTGATTGAAGATATATGATACAAAACATAATGAGTGGGGATAATATTAGTAGTATTAGAAAACATATTAGAAGCATCACCCTTACCAAAGTATTCAGGGGCATATATAGTGTAAGGAAACATATTCTTGGAAAAGAAAGAAGGAATAACCACATATGCTTCGATTATTAGAAAAGGTGCCATAAATTGGTACACAATGATAAAATATAAGGATGACACTACTAGACAAAAGCATGTGTCATAGAATTATAATTGAATTAGTAAGGGAAAATCCTAATTTATCCTATGAGTCCGGTGATTGTGGAAAAATATTGGATGAAATAGTAGGAATTTGATATTGATCAATGTAAAAGTCTCGGGGCCATTAGGGATAAGGAAATAATCATCATCATTAATCGTGTGTAGAGAATCATCTTTTAAATTAAGCTATATCCCAACTTGTTGTAGAGAAGTAGAGATGTCCACAAAAAGGCTCACTCGGAGTATAACTTTTTCATCATCACTAACATCAATATCAAATTCAACTCCACTAATGGGATTAAAATATAATGTACACAAATGTTCATTTGATATACCAAACAAGTCATAGAAATCATAAGATCATGTCCATCGATATCTTCATTTGAATAAGAATTTGTCATGGTTTGTTGTGGAGGAGTACAAATATTTGTAGAATCAATTTTTAATACACCCGATTATGCTTGTGTATGCTCTAAGTGCTCCAAGGCCATGGGAAATCATTCATGCTCAATTGATATTGTTACCAATGTTGTGTGCATTTTTATCCTCTTTATGAGTAGATGACTCTTGTTGTATATCCAAAGGTGTATCATTCAATATTGTAATATGCTCATTAGATATAGTTTTTATAGATTTTGGTACCCATTGAGGTTTTAGGACTTGATATGATTGCATAGTAGAATGACATGTATCAAATGAAATAAATCCCTTACGATCAATGTGTTGGATTCATCATTGTAAAACATAACAATATTTGTCTTGATGTCCATTAATTTTGTGAAAATTGTAAAATGGGTGACTTTAATTTTTCAAGATGATAGCGAGGGTAGTAATGATTCGGTAAAAATTGATTAATCAATTATCAAGTAGCTCATAAATAATTTCATGTTGTCTAGCATTCTTATTTAACTAAAGAGGTGTTTTCAACCGTGTTTGTCTTAGTATTTGAGATTGATCTTGTGGAACATACACATTTTTTCCTCTATGTAGGACTTTTACTTCACTTTTATGAGCACATGTATCATGTATAAAATTTGTATGACATTAATTTTTGGTAGCATTAGAACTATGTTGATCATGATGCATAGAGACATTAGGGACATGGGCATTGGAAGAATCCTTGAGATGTGTTATCTCATCCTTAAGAGAGTGTATTTGTTTACTCATAGTTTGAATTTGGGCTTGAAAGGCATGTTGTAACACTTGAATAAACTCTAGGAGAGTTTTATAAAATATGACATCATTATTGATAGAAGGAGATTGGGCCATGATGACACAAAATGATGGAAGAGCCTCCAATTAGATAAGAAATAGTACTAATTAGCACATGGAAGGTGACAATCAAGAGACTATAGAAGATGAGTGCCAAAAATAATGTTTAGCAAAAAGTGATCGCCAAATTATTAAAACAACTAAATATGAAAATAATTAGTAATCTATTGAATAAAAAATAGGTAATTTTGAACTCAAGATTGCATTAAATAAAAATCTCCAAGGAATTTCCACAAAAGGGTATTTTCTTATTATGCCCTAATTACTAGCAATAATGATTTTGAATTTACGAAAATGTGTTAATAATCACATAAAACAAAAATAGGTTAAATTGTTAAAAATATAAAATTTAATAATAACCTTAAAGGAATTCAAAAATAGATCTCATTACAATTGAGATATGCACTTAGAAAGGTCATTCAACAATTGGGAGCCTTAGAAAGAGACCCAATGTGTGGGACCAACCATGAGACCCATGGAAAAATTTGCAAACTAGATTTAGTGTAGCTAATAGATGAAAATTAGGTTTGGATCTAAAAATACAATTTAGAAATCAAAGCTGTGTGAAATCTAGGTTTGATCAATATGTTCGATGCAAGAGATGAGTTTACCAAATGTTTTCTCCCTTCACCTTAATATATTTATGTTATGGACATACACAAGAATAAAAGGAATGTATGGTTTAAAACCAGGATTTATTATAATTAATTAGCTTTTAAAATTAATCCTACAATATCCGAATAACATATTGGTTCTTTCAATTAATGATTACAATATCCTACAAAATTGAAAACATAAGGTGAATATGTGTTTAGCTACACAAGATTAAATATGAGAGATATGGATACATAAACGGGAAAAATTGGAAGTCTGCAAAGGTGAAGATTTTCCATTTATAATATTATGATTGGAAAACCTCTTAGTGTAGGACCATACAACTTTTTTCTTTGTAATATATGGTCTTGCCCCTATGGAGCAATCTTGGACTCCCTTTGAATGAGGATTTGTAACTTTTTGGGCTCTTTAATGATTTGGAAATGTGTTTCACTATCAAACCCTAATTGTCTTACAATCTTAATACCATCTCTAACGGTTGAATCACGCTCAAACCCTAACCATGGGTAGAATACCCTGCAAGAAGGTTAGTGTTTGGGTTGAAGTACAATTTATACACTATCAATGTCATCACTACTCTACATAGGCGTCAAACCTAATGTAGTTCTCCACCTAACATGTAATATCTATATGAATGCAACTAGTTGGAAACTTGAACCACTTTGGAAAATGCTTGACATGATTGTGCTCTTTCTAACACTTTGAAGTATGGATCTTGTTGTGCTTGGAAATGATTGAAGATAAACTCCTTAACTTGGTTACGTGCTTCAAAATTGTAGTAGTTGTTTCCTAATAAATGTCTTGATCCAAAATTGAGGGTTTTGGGATTAAAAGAAAGAATAATAATTGTTCCAGATGTAACAAAAAAATATCTCTAAGAAGAGATGTACATTGCTCAAAAATACCTCTGAAAAGATATGTATATTGATCAGAAGACTGTGATTACAATAGCTATCTCTGCAAGGAGATGTGTGTCTTTCCCTTACGGGTTACATCTACTTATATACTACTTTTAGAAATATGAAGAGACATCTAGAATAATGTGGAAGGTCACCAATCTTAAGGGAGACAAGGTGATTCACCTTCCGTGAATTACATATGTGGAATTTTTGCAAATTTCTTATTTTTAGAAATTATTATTTTTAGACAACACTACAAAATTTGCAATTTGAGTCCTATTGGAGCTCAAAATTACACCCGCATTCATATCATAGACAAATTGAAATTTGAGTCAACATGGGACTGTATCCAAGTTATGGGACTCAAACCGAGATGCACCTCCGAGAGAAGGCCGACTTCCTCTACTTACTCCTAATGCCAAACTACTCATAGGAATTGAAATACAACTATCTAGCTCTACTCTAACTTTCCAAGGGACCGGGGTGAGAAAAAAAAGCATAAAATAGGAATCCTAATCTATTGAGGCGATAACACCAGAAAATAAGGGAATGAATACACTTAGATAAGGGGAAAGGGAAGGAAATGATAATGAAGAGGAATGAATATGAGACACAAATCAAAATCACTCCTAGAATCCACTTTCACGATACACAATGATAAAGATTCAAGAAATGAAACATATAACACACCCACGAATGAAAGGAAGGCATGGAATGTAATAAAATAAGAACAAGGGTAAAACAAGCCACGATATTAAATTTTATTGCCTAAAATTGTTCACAGACTATTACAATCGTTAGAGGAATATGCGAGCATTTTCTTAATCAAGATTCAAGGCATGCGACCCTTAGGACATACACACAACACACGAAAGAAGCCTTATATTACAAGATTCCCAAATTTTAAGAGTATCCAACATCAATAGTGATAAATTCTCTATAATATATATAAAATCATGGGAGAGAGAGAGAGAGAATAAATTAGAGGGAATTCGAATTCCTTCAACTAATCCCAACCACCTTCATTAATTTCTCTGCATGCCCAAGGTGTCACTTTATTTATCCATTGTTACACGCCTTCTTCAAATAAGTGCCCATACTACATTTAATGTTGGTGGTTGTGCCACTGAACTGCACCTTTTGTGTATTGGAGAAGTTTTCTTGACTCTTGCCCATTTGCCTTGATTTGACTCATGAAATCAGATTTGATTGTATAAAGAACATCAAAATCTTATCAATTTTTCAAAGATTTGATAATTGAATCGAAGACCAGTCAATTTCTAATTTCGTGAAGAATCATCATTTTTATTCATTATGTGGCTTCTTCATTCGGTCTTGCGCGGCTATTTGACATTCGCGGATCATTCCTTTATATCGCGGCATGCGAGTATACGCGGATTTTGAAAATCTTCGCAATTTTCCCAATTGGCGTGTCTTGCTTCTTTGTAACCCGCTGATGCGCTTTCAATGTTGTCTTAGTCTCTGCGACATTATTTATAGTAATGCGGCTTTAAATCTCCACCCACGAGTCTCTTCTTCATACCATGGAACTTCTTGACTTCAACGGCATAATCTTCTTAAGCGTGGTTTTCCCCTTTTATCCGCGGTATGCTAAAAACTCCGCAACCTTCCAAAATTCCCTCGAATATCCACCAAGTCTAACACTTGTGCAAGTTGCTTGAATTTTGCAAGGGATGCAAAATTGGGCAACATTTTTGGTGACTCACAGGGGTCATCTACCTACTAGATGGATGATCAGTAGCCTTAGGCATCCATTGGGCATGGATTCAGTTGATTGATTTAGTTGCTTTGCATTTGACTCCTTCACTTGATGGAAACTGATCGTTAATACTTTGGACTTCATTTTACAACAACATCTTTGAAAACATGGAACCTATGTAACAAGATCCCCAAGCAACAACAAAAATGTGCAAAGCACTTAGGGAAAAGAAACCTAAACTACCAACAAGACAATGTGCTAAAAGCACTTGGAGGAATTAGAAATATAATCTACTATGTACAAGATGCATGAAACTCTTAATGAGAGGGTTTGAGATAAATCCCATTTACTGGGATTTGAAATGCATTCCCATCAAGATCAGATAACTCAAAATAATTAGCTGCCTTACAAGCAAGTAATAACATATGGTCCACTCCAAATTACATCAAATTTGGAGTGTCTTCCTGGTTTAGCTCTACATCCCATTTCAAGACCGGATCTCCGACCTTAAATGCCGAGGCCTAGCTCTTCTATCAAACCACTTTTTTATGTCCGATATTGTTCCATCCCGACCATGACAACATTCGTATTTTCCTCTAGTTGCACCAATTCCGCCATTCTAATTTCTCTTTGATTTGTGCCTTCAAATTCCAACTGTTGTGCTAATTCAAGTGAAGGCAACTCAAGTGATAAAGGAAGCCTAACTTCTTTGCCATATACCAGTTTGTAGGGAGAAGTACCAATTGCCTTCTTCATTGTTATCATGTCCACCCAAAGAGAATTTTTCACTTTTGTATGCCACTGCCTTTGATTCACGTCCATGGTTCTCTTCATGATTCTGATTATATTTTTGTTAGTAGATTCCGCCAATCCATTTCCTTAGGGGTAATAATTAGAGGAAGTCTTGAGATAAATCCCAAGTTGAAGAGCCCAATCAGATATTTTTGATCCCAAGAAAGCTTTAGCATTATCAGAAATAATGGTTTGGGGTACACAAACCTTGTAACAATTTCTTCAAGAAATTCCAAGATGGTTGATTCAAGTAGCTTCCTTCAATGACATTACGTGCATTCAATCCACCTAGTGAAGTAATCTATTGCTATGAGAACCCATTTGTGACCCACACTAGATGGAGGATTGATCATCCCAATGAATTCAAGACCCCATTGTGCAAATGGTTGATCCGCTGAATTGGATGAAGAGGCAAGGCCACCAATATTTTCTTTCCAGTAAAGAGAGCACACTCCTTACATTTCCTAACCCACTTGTGAGCATCCACGAACAACATAGGCCAAAAATATCATACTTTTATGATCTTCATAGATGTAGCCCTAGCAAAGAAATGTATTCCGAGAAACCATCATGAAATTACACTAAAACCCTATCAAATTTCTCACCTTCAATACATCCAAAGAAGACACCATCAATGTTTATTTTAAATAGTACACCATCAACCAACACATATGGAAAAGACTGTAACCTTAAATGTCACCTTTTTTCTTTGCTGAGACCAAGAGGATATATACCAGAGGAGAGGAATGTTATCATTATCTTCATCCAGCCTATCCACAGTTATGTCTTCATTCTTCTCAAGTTCCACGTGGCTCTCCTCTTCTAGGAATAAAGTAGTCTTTGAGTCATTTTGCACATCTTCAACCAACTATTTGCAAAGAGCATAGCCTTTTACCAATTTTTTGGCCTTAATGGTCACATCATATTCCATGATTTTATTTACCCATCTAGCTCATTTTTCATTGATCTTTGTTCCCATAATGAAATCTTTGATGTTGGGATGTAATACCAGAACCTTTACGCGGCTAGCTACAATCATGCTTTTAAATTTCTTGAAGGCACGCATGATGAAAAACACCTTCTCAATATGGTTGTACTTAAGCTCATAATCCTTCAAGGTTTGGCTGAAGAAGGCTACTGGTTTCTCCAAGTCTTGATCATTTGGTTGGGTTAAAACCATAGCAATGCAAGAATCAGCTCCATATGCATATAAGATAAAATCTTTGGAGTAATTTGGATTAATCAACGTAGGATCTTGGGATATTTCTTGTTTGATCTTTTCAAAGTTGTCCTTCCCCTCCGTGGTCCATCTGAAAGTTGAATATTTTTGAGCATAAGTGTGAGTGGCTTTACCAGACCCACAAAGCCAGGTATAAAGTGCCTAACAAAGTTAACCTTTCCAAGGAAAGACTGCAAAGCTTTCTTGTGAGTTGGCAAGGAAAGAGCAAGGATGGCAAAGACTCTTTTTGGATCAATGACAATGCCTTCTTTAGAAACAACGTGCCCCAAAAGATTACCTCTAGGGACTACAAAATTACATTTCTTAGGGTTAAGAGATACCCCAAACTCCCTACATCTTTTAAATACCTTCTCAAGATGACTAATATGATCTTTGTTATGCTTTGAGAAAACAAGTGATATCATCAAGATATACAAGGATAAATTATTAATATATCCTTTAAAGGTGATATCCATTGCTCTTTAGAAGGTGGCACCTGTATTTGATAAACCAAAAGGCATTTTTTTATATGCATATGTTCCCCATTTGGTGGTGAACACAGTATTGTATTGATCCTGCTCCTTCACTTTTATTTGATTGAAGCCTGAATATCCATCAAGCATTGAAAATCTCTCAAATCCAGCCACTTTTTGTAGAATCTGCTCCATTGAAGGCAAAGGATAGTGATCCTTAAGAGAGGCCTTATTTAGGTCCCTGAAGTCTACGTAGAGCCTGATTTCACCATTCAGTTTTCTAACTGAAACCAAGTTGGCCACCCAAGTAGAATATTTGATTGGAAAAATTATCTTAGCCTTGATGATTTTAGACAATTCTTTTCTCATGAGGGGCTCTATCTTGGGGTTTACCAACCTTTGTTTTTGCCTAACTGGTTTGATATTAGGATCAAGATCAATAGAATGTTGGGCTACAATTGGATTGAACTCTTTTAAATCTTCATAGCCCCATGAGAACACATCATTGAAATTTTGACATAAGGCAACAAAATTTTTCTTTTCATGTTCATCACATACCTTTCCAAGCAAAAGTTCTTTTCTGGGCAATTGTAATAGGCTAATAGTCTTCTTGTTTTTCCACTATGCTCTTTTCTATGGTTTTAAACTCATCATATGGACTGAAATTTTTTTCTAGAGTGACCGATCCTTTTGGCAATTTATTTGCTTTGAGCTGAATAATTTGATCATCATAGATGTCATACAAATCAAAGCGCATCTTTTAAGAAAATTCAACTTCATTCTATATGAATTAGACAATTTTTCATCACTGTCAAATACTTGCCATCTAGTTGCATTATCAGGTATGGATGGTATGATAACCATCTTGATGTGTTGTGTCTTGCCTTTAAACAGGTCTTCTGCAGGTGAAAATGAGATCCGAGAGCCACCATTTGATCTTCTTTCGTGGTGCATCCCGTAGGTTGAGAGCATCAAAACTCTCCAGAAAGTTCCAAAATCTATGTGTGTAGGCCTTTAATATCTTGTTCTTTGTAGCGCATCTTGTTGGACCATGATTGTCATTAGACCAAAACCCATAGGTGTTAGTCTCCACTACAATCGCTAGAGTTAGGATCTACGAGAGGCGATTAGTCCATGTCATGAAACTCATGGGAGCGCTGGACACACATTCCAACAATCTCCCCCTCAGCGATTACCCGAGTGAGTTTCGAACTCGAGACTTGTCGCTCTGATACCATTTTTTGGACCACGTTACCATTAGACCAAAACCCATAGGTGTTAGTCTCCGCTACAATCGCGAGTTAGGATCTACAAGAGGTGGTTAGTCCATGTCATGAAATTCACGGGAGCGCTAGACACACATGCCAACACATCTATCACAGACTTGGTTAATGACTAGCTCAGTATCTCCAAAGATCTACAACTCTTCGATTTTCCTCTTCTTTGTAATTAGTAAGCCATGCACTAATGCCTCATATTCCGCCACATTATTGGAACAGGAAAATTGCAATCTATGGGCGAAGAATAAATTCTCTTCCTTTGGAGAAATAAGCACAACACCCACCCCACTCCATTTCTACTTCTAGAACCATCAAAATACATCTGCCATAAGCCAGAGATTGGCTCCTTGTCTTCTTTGAATATCACAGGCATAATAGATTCCTCTTGCAGGACATAATAGGTGCAAGACCAGTTTCATAAGCTTTAAGCTCTTCAGAATATGGATCAAATTTTTTATCTCTCTCAGCCCATTCGGGAACAAAAACCCGTGTATGAGAGGAGAAACAGGTTGTTCTTCTGGACTTGAAACTTGATCCTATTCTTCTTGTATTAAATAGTTTGATTGGATAGGGGAAGGTTCA
Source organism: Taxus wallichiana var. yunnanensis (assembly GCA_018340775.1). Lineage (NCBI taxonomy): Eukaryota > Viridiplantae > Streptophyta > Pinopsida > Cupressales > Taxaceae > Taxus > Taxus wallichiana. The sequence goes on from CM031241.1 coordinate 131,419,269, forward strand.
TATGACTCTATGTGATAGGAAAAGATAGGCTCAACTTGGATTGTGAATCTTGTGCCATATTTGGTCCTTAAAATCATGTGAGTCTAATATGAAGATAGATAACCCCCTACCTTAGCAAGTAAAATCTCTAGACAGGAAAATTACAAACATGGGCAACAAGTCTATGACTGATATATCATGGGTTATTGTGAGACTCGGGAAAGCATGGAGGGTTAACTCTAAATATTTAATCACTCCTAATACACCCACTATGTTGATCCATCAAGTTGTAAGACTCCCCTAGACACAGGACTATACTTGAGACCTAGGATGTCAACAATTTTCTTTGGCATTACGAAGTACTAGCCCTTGAATCAATCATGCAATTATGAACCAAGTGTTTACCCATAATTACTGACATGTAAAAGGGTGGGGTCTTAACAATTTTACTTACTTGGTCCTCTTTTGCTTGGCAGACATGAACCGCACATGGCATGAGTCTTTTGCATTACTAGATCTGCCGGAGGCAATTGCTTGAGGGCTTCACATAGAAGATCTTGCATTGAGATGGAATGGCAAGTGCATCCCACATTGAGATGTTGACATTAGTCTTCTTCATTTTCTCAACTATGTTGAATGGGAGACCCACGGATTTCTACATCTGCAACATGCTACTTTCTTTCTTTTGTTGCGGCATTGTTTGATCATGCAACTTTGATGAAATTGCAACTTCCTTTTCCATGACAAGTTTATCAAGCACCGTAGGCTGTTTTGACACATTTTCTACTTTATTTCATGGTTTCTCACGCCCTTTTATTTCTACTTCATCCCACAACTTTTCTTTAGTCACTGCTGACATTGTTGTGATCCGCAGATGTTACAATTGAGCTTCCAACATTCTTTTCTTGTTCGTGTGTTGTCGCAACACTCTTCCGAGGCCTCTTTGGGGCCGCAGACACTTGATTGAGTGCATAGAAATCCTTAGCTCGAAAAACATGAGGTTAGCATCAGGTGTAACTTGTTGAGTTTCTTCCACACCATGATTTGGTGCTTCAATAAGTGGTTCTTGCTGATTGGAAGCACCTTGGATCATGTAGGCTTGGAGATGCATTTCCCTTTCACAACCAAGTTGGTTATGAGGTAGATTACATGGAAAACACCACTCTGTTTCTTGCACCATATTGTTTTGTACTGGAACTAAGGCTTGACTAGAACTAGGGGCAGGGAGTGCTTGTGGAGGAGGAATTGTTGCCAATGGAAGAGGAGCACTTTGACTTTTCCATCTATTATTTTTCTGGTTTTGTGCATATCTTTGATTAGACTATTGGTTTCTATATGGCTGATATCCCTGATTTGAAGATTGCCCTTGATTTTGATAATTTCTATATGACTGGGCTTGCTTTATTTTTCTAGGGATATAACTTTGTTTGTCAAGTTTCTAATCAAAGATTTCATTTCCTCATCTTCTATTTTTATGCGGGGGTTTTGATGTGGAAGTGAAAACTTCAAGTTTGTTTGAGGAATAGGAGCAAGGGAAGGTTACACGGCTTGTGGAAATTGTGGAACAATGGCATTGGTGGCCTAGAGCTAATTTTCTAGCTTGAATTAAACAATTTTCAGCCCTAATGGCCAATGCATAAGTCGCGGGTAAGGTTATCCCTCCCATTGATTGTATCATAACAACAATATCAAAGTTAAGAGCTTTCAAAAAGTAAAGAAATGCACCAAAGTGTAACAATATGTGAATGACTTGCATCAAGCTCACGATATCGCATGTAAATAATAGATATGTTATCTATCAAACCAATGTGATAAACATCATATACCTTGAGTAATAAGTTATCCAAACAAACTACAACATGTTCTAATTTTGTATTTTTCATATTTTTGTATTATGCGAGTATTTGAATTTTTTTGCAATGTTTTGAGAATAGTTATGTACAAGAAAACAAGGGGTAGTACCATAGCTACCTAATGAGAGATTCAAGAGTAATATTTTCATAGGTGTATGATGTTCATGGGATTTTAAACATGTTTTCCTTCAAGGGAAGCCAAATGGTAAACACCAAAGCCAATCCTTTTAGTAACTACATAGGGATCAAGGCAATCGGTTTCAATTTTACCTTTGAAAGATGTTTTCAAATTCGTGTAGTTTTAATTTTCTTTGAGGACGATATCACCTACCTAAAATTCCTAAGTATGGAATTTCTAGTTGCAAGAATACTTAATACATTCTTACTACATGTGGAGATGCTCAAGGGCTTGTACACATCAAACATCAAGAAATTCAAGGTCATGCAACCATTTCTCATGATAATCATAATATTTGATGATATCTTTAAGTGAGACGCACAATGAGGTAATTTTTAATTTGAGTCGGAGGAAAACTTCATTAATATTGAATAAGGCAAAAGTGGTAGCATTTGTAGGTGTGAAAACACTAGAATGATAATCCTAGAGGGCATATTGATATGATCTTTCTAATCATCTTCGTTCTTCACAACTATTTTGTGTAGAGTTTTGATAATGGTATTATTAGTAGCCTTAACTTGACCATTTAATTGTGGATGATATGGAGTAGAAAGTCTATGTTTGATCTTAAACATAACCCAAAAATTCCTAACTGTCTGGTTTTTAAAGGAATATCAATTATCTCGTAACAATTTCCACGGACACACCTGAAACATCTAATAATATCATGTGTGAGGAGAAAGTGGAAAATATCCTTCCTCGTAGTTGACACTAGAGGGACTACTTCAATCCATTTAGTAAAGTATTTTGTTGTGGTGATAATAAATCTATAGCCTTGAGTGGATTCTGGATTGAGATTTCCTATGAGGTCAAAGCCCTATATTGAGAATGACCATTGAGAAATGATGGATTTTAACATATGAGAGGGATCGTGTTTGAGAGTACTATGCTTTTGAAACTGATCACACCACTTTGCACTTGTGACATGAACATGTTCCATAGTATGCCAATAGTAAACTTAGTGAAGTAGATTTTGGGTCATTGCTTTGTCACCGAAATTACCACCGCACTCATTATCATGTATGTGGGAGAGGACCAATTGTGCATCATCGATCCATAAATATCATAGAAATCATCCATCTAAGGAGTATTTGAATAAAGTTCCACTAATAATGATTTAACAAAGTGCTTCACAATGCAATCAATGTCCCTCTTATGGTGATGCATTGGATACCAACATTTTTCAATAGAGGAAGTTGTAAATTTTAGTATACCATCCGAGATTGTCAATGTTATGGGTAACATTAAGAACACAAAGAGTATGAACAATATCGGGGTAATAGCTAGGTATTACATAATTATTGAATAATGAAGGTAGAACAATCATTAACAATATCAAGCAAGATAAGTGAAGTGGCACTAGTCATGTCATCTACATGCATGTTATCCTTTCAACGAATATTAGCAATAGAATATGAGTCACATGTATATAATAATTGTTTAACAAAATTGTTGCATGGAATTAATTAAGTCTCTTTTGTGTGATGTTTTGTATCTAATAAACAATTTACCAAATTTTGATGTTTACACATGGAAGTAAAAATATGTTCAAATATAATAAATATGACAAAAACATGAAAATGGAGATTAAAATTCATCAACTCTATGGAATTCAAATTTCAAAATATAAAGTTTAACTTCAAATATGAAAGAATTACATCAACTAAAGTATATCAAACCACATGATCCATTATGAGAATTATGAATTTTCTAAAAACAATACTAGATACATAAATAATAAAGGATTAGAAAATATTTGTTTATTAAGATTAAGGATCTTCAAATGTAAGTTGACATCTAGATTTTGAGCCTCTTTTGTACAAGGGTATAGTCCCTTTCAAAAACTACTTACCAATAATAATAAAAATGTAAGTTGATATTATTTCATTAAGAATATATTAATTTTGCATTGTACTTTAATTTATTTTATTTTTACATGTCTTTGTTTTGTTTTGAAATATGGTGGGAGACCAAAAGTTCATTGACATAAAAATGTTATTTGTTTTAATAATCACAAGCATGAATTTTATTTTCAATATGTCGAAATGATAAAAATGAACACACAAACAAACAAAAGTCTTGCATTTATGCAAATAACAATTACACAAGAAGGGTTATGATGTCATGTATACTAAGCATGAACAATGTGGATTGTGAACATGAATTTGGTTATGTCTAGAAACTAAAATAAATAATGTTATTTAGGTTTTAACTATTTATCAAAAAAAGGTTCTCTAGCCACATGCAAACCAAAATCCATTCTTGTTTCACAATACATAACACACGATTCGGAGTTTTAGGCTTTCGGGAGTCGAGTTTTAGAGATTCACTTTTCGTGGTTTTAGGAATGTGAAGTGTTCGGGATTTTGGAGGTTTTCCTTTTTGAATTTCAAAAAGGTTCACTTTTTGGAGAAATGGGTTTTATTAGAATTGGTTCGACAATTGTTGGATTATCACAAAATTCAAAACAAATGACATAAGGTGGGAGTCTAGTTTCCTATTTCAATAGGAAGGTATACATGTGCCAATATTTATAAAGAAAAGAATGTGGATGGAGAAATGTCTGAAGTTACTTTGCAAACTTTCCATCCGTAACCAAATTTGATTACTGGGGTAAGTTCAGTGAAACAGGGTTGGCCATTTCTCATGTGCCTCAGCTAGAGGATATTTGGATTCATTGTCGAGATGAGGTTATCATCAAACAATGAGAATATGAAAGGTTGACTTTGAATGAGGTTAAACAATTTGGTATTGCAGATATTCGGAAGGAATGGAGGATGATGATGAAGTATTGGATCCAGTGTACATGAACAATAATGTTGTTAATCAACCTTTGTCATGGATCGATTGGTACCAGGAAGAACATTACAATACTAAGGAAAGGGCAGGGCCCATTCTACAAAGGACATATGATTGGTTGGATACCTTGGGAATTTCACCCAAAGGGATAAATCAATCTATAAGAATAGAAGCCTAACCAACACCGAGTCTCCCTACACCCACGAAAGGTAAAAGGTCTACTCAAAAGGCCAATATAATTCCAAGGAAGATCTCATTTGTTGTTGGGAGTTCCTCTCTTCCAAAAGTTCCCATTGCCAAGGTTGTGTCCTCTACAATACAAGTAAGTTGTTGAAGTTAGTGATTCTCCAGTTGTGTCATAATATTTTCCACCCCTTCTTCATTACCATTGTCACTATCTTCAGCTCCACTTTCCCAATCATTATCCACTGCTCCTTCACTCACCTCTACTTTTCCATCTCCATCCATGGCCCAAGTGTTTTCATCCCTTCCTGTCCTCTCGGTAGGGGAAATGATTATGTCTCCGGTTTCCACTCCATTTTCTCAAGAACTTTCATTTCCTTCCATTTCAACTTCTAGTCTTATTGCATCTCTCCCGAGGCTATTCTCACTTCTACCCCTTCTATCATTACAACCTCCATTTCATTGTCAACTGATATTACCAATGCTATTGTCTTATCCAAAGTGCTCCAAGTTCCAAACCAACCATGCTACTTTCATCTCGTATCTACTATACCTGAATGGCTATATCGCCAAACCCCAAAGTAGAAGAAAAATGTGCCTCTTGTAGATGTGATAGATTTGAGCATGTTGGAGCCTATTACATCCAAAGATCATCTCTAGTTTATTGATAAACCAATCAGGAGAAAGGGTCATGGAAATAGCTACCCCGTTGAGGGGAAAACTAAAGAAACTACTATAAGAAAGAAACTTTTCATGCCCTAAACAAGATGTTCAAGTGGCCCTTGGAAATTTGTTGGAGAAGTATGATAAAGATAAATCTTCCAAAGATGAATTGAAGTCAAAGGTTGAACAACTCACTGCTCTGTTAAGGAAAGTAACACAACCCACTCCAACTACTGATCCTTCAACTACAACTGCTCTGACAGTTTCTTCCGGTTTGGATGATATTTCATATCATGAAATTGAGAAGATAGGTTAGAAGGGAAGATCAGTGGATGGATGGATAAAACAAATGCTTCAGAAGCTAATCCTTTGATTAAAACAAGCTGTTGAATTATATAATGATTTACAAACTAAAAGAACTTCTATTCGTAGGATAGATGAAATCCTCTCGAGGATAACAATAATTTGAATCTAAATTTAACTACATGGAGTGAGATTAGAGATGTGGACCCAGATTTACTCCTTCAAGAAGGAGTAATTGATGATATTTCTAAATTGTTTGAGTTTCAAAAGGCTATGGAATTTAGATCCCAAGTGTTGCAAGATTTGATTAAGAAATTGGATGATAAACGTGTGGAAATAATGGACGGTCTAAATGATATTTCGAAGAGTTTGATAATATCAACTGCAAGTTTTTCAATGAGAATATTGATGCTCTTCTAGTGGACCAAATTAAATCAAATTTCAAAGATTTGGTAACGAAAGATGATGAAGTAACTAAAACTTTCAATAGCGATTCAATTTTACAGGTTAGTCTTGTGCCATAATTTCATAAGTCAACTGAAGAAAGTGGTGAATAAGTTGAAAAGGTTACCAACTAAAGTTACAAGGGAGATTGATACAATGTATGTGGTAAATCATTATGCATGTGGACCAGAGGAGAAGGAAGTACATGGAATCATCAAATGTTTCATTGATTACAAACACCAGATGGCTATGTGGGAAGAAGATCGGGGAAAACCAAACAAGAGAAAGATGATGCAGGTCCAAGCTAAGCCAAAGCGGCCATGATTGGGATGGTTCTAAGCTCTGAATCAATCAAAGTTGCAAGGTTGACTTAGTCAAACCTTTGCAACAAATTTACTATTTTTATGGGAGCCTATTCCCTTGAACTTATTATACTCTATTTTTAGTAATTTTTTAGTTAAGGTTCATTGTAATGGCTCAACCTTTGGAACTTATAAATAGTTAAAAATGCATTAAGTTTATGTATATAGATCATTTGGAGAAGTTACTCTTCAAGCTTGGAAGAGTGCTTCATATACTTTGAGCCTTTCAGTTATATTCAGAACAATATTTTGCCATGAAAAGTTTGGTTTATTGTGTTAATCATTGATCAATTTATAGCTTGTGAATGTTTAATTCCTTGATGTGATTGGTTAATCTACCTTTATCCCAGTTATCTTGTTTCAATTCATGTGAAAAGTGATATAGTTACTTTGAATATCAGTTGTGGAAAAGCTATTTCCTTTCTGTTACAAAGTTGCATTATTATTTATAGTCATGGATAGAGGAAGATTGAAAGACATGTGCATATCATATATTGTTGTGAGGAGTTGATTGTGCATTTAAGTGGGTCTATTTGTTCAATATACTTGGTGCATCACCTTATTCTTCTTTTGTTATCTCTGACTTTAAGCTCATCAGTTGAGTAGATTAGAATTATTTTCAAATGTTTTAGCCTTACATATTGATCTTAAATCAAGTGCTCCAAGTTTCAAAGGAAGTCGGCCTTATCGGAGGTTCATCCCAAGGTGAAAAGGTCCCACACCTTGGGGATGTTCCAATGTTATACGAGATCACTCAAAGATTCAATGGGTGCATGATCCGCGCGTGACAACAAAGATAATAAACGGATACAATTACAAATTTGTATTTTCCTTATTACTTTATTGCAAAATGTATGGACCATAATAAACAAAGGGAGCTTACTTACAATCCAAGAAGGATTTGCATTAACAAAAACCTTGCCATTATTTTTTAGATTGAAGCATATCACCTTATATTACTTTTACAAGCAAAAGATTGTTTGCATATAACAACACAAAAATATGAAAAGGAAAATAAGAAACTCACAAAATATTAATTCGCCAACTACAAATAGAAATAAAAAGAAAACATAAACACAATATTACCAATTGTACCCTTGTATCAGAAAGGGCTCTTACATAAATATAAAAAATAAAAATACATACACGAGAGATAAACAACCAAAATAGTATATTCCTTACAAGACCCACTATATTTTACACACAAACAATGCATATGTGCAACAATTATATCCCCATTCCATCATATTTTTAGAGCAAAACATAAGAACATAGACCCATATCTCTCATGCACAACCACAACACTTAAATACACCTAAAAGGACCCATACACAAGATAAATGTTAAAACAATTGAAAACGACATAAATAAACCATAGTCGAGGCATAAACAACAAAACATACATCTTCCTTTCAAAACCACCATAATTTATAGACAAATAATGCATGCATGTAATGAGTATATCACCTTCCATCATACTTTAAGAGCAAAATCAATGACCCATATCCACATCCCCTTTGCATAACCACAACATGTAAATACATTATAAGTACAACGTATAATATGCAAAAAAAGACAACAAACCCTAATTTTTATTTTATAAATAACCAAGAAAATTTACTAGTAAAGACCTCGATCATACACTCACCAATGGAAACTATCTGAAAAATGTCAATGCTAGGAATATTCTACAATTAAATAAATAACCCGCATCATTTCCTACTCCATAGATAAAAACCAAAACGAAGAAAAATTAATGGAAACTACCATTGTGGAGAGAAAGTTGCACTAACATGACCACTAATGTGAGTAACCTAATAAAGAAAACATAAAAAAACAAAAATTAATATAATTCTTTGTTTAACAAAGGAATTTTTCTAATGCTTCTAAATAGACACATATTTTGCAACACCTCATTTTCCATTTTAGGAACAAAAAAACGAAGACTCATAAACCACAAAGAGTGAACTTCCTAGATTCCTACAAAAAAAAGTAAAATAAAAAAAATAGAAGCATAATTTTTCATCCCCAAAACATAATCACTTCAATATAAAAGACCCATATGAAGAAAAACAAGCCATAAACAATAAAATACCATACTTAGAAAAGGTATACAAAAGATACAAACAATGAAACTTATCTCTTCCTTGTAAAACCCACCAAATTTTACACAAGAAAATTAGTATGTAGAATGAGTATATCCCTTTTCCTTCATATTTTAAGAGCAAAACAAAGGAACATAGAAACTCATCCCCATGCACAACCAAAACACATAAAGACACTTAAAAAACCCAAATGATGGAAAATAATTCAAAAATAATTAAGAACACACATACGAGAAGACATACAAAAACAATCAACAAAACTCAATGTTGCCTTGCAAAAACCACCATATTTTTAACAATGTTTGTGTATATGTGCAATGTGTATAACCCCATCCCACCATGTATTTAAAGAGAAAATCTTAGAACCTAGACCCACATTCGTCATGCACAACTAGATCACATATAAGAAAAATAAGCAAATAAAATCTAAATTTTAATTTCCTTCTAAAACTACCAAGAACATTATCGCAAAGACCTTGAACATGACCCACATTCCCCATGCACATCCGAAGCACACAAAAATGCTTAATAAGTGGGTATAATAGCATACACAAAATAAAAATAAAAATAAACAAATAAACACTAATATTTTATATTTATAAAAACTAACAAAACAATTATCAATTATGACCTCGAACATGGACCCACCAATGGAAACCAACAAAAATGGTCAAAACAATGCTAAGAATCTCCGAAAATAAGCAAAAACCACATCATTTTCTAATCCATATAAAAACTAAAAACAACAAAGAATAATGCAAACCACCATCACGGAGGTCAAGTCACACCAAAAAGACTAGTAATGGTTACAACCAAATGAAAATCACCAAAAAAGAAACAAATCTAGATTTTTGTTAAAAAAGGGAAAACTTGTTGATGCTTCTAGACATTCGCCTATTTTTAAAGTTGTGTTATGTAATTTTAGAAATTGGAAAACATCAAAGAAACATAAATGTGCAAAGAATAAAATCCCGGTTTTACAGACAAAAGAAAAAAAAAAAATGTAAACACAATTTTCTGTCCATGCGCAAACAAAAACACAATTTTCATTGTAAAAATACCTACATAAAGAAAAACAACCCAAAAGTTTAAAATACCATATAGAGAAGGCATACACAAGAAATTTACAACAAAACTTGTCTCCACTTTCATGAGTCTCGCCGGATTTTGTACATATCCTAGATGCACAAATTGAATATATGAGGCCCATAACACTCACATGAGAAAAAAAAGCAAACTAAACTTAAATATTTATATTTTCTAAAATCGAGGGAAATTTTACTAGTGTATCTAACTCGAAAGATGCACTTACTAATAGAAAACAACAAAAATCATCATAAATAAATGCCTCTAATCTTCTACAAACAAACAAAGTACTAACATCACTTTTGGATTGTAAAAAAAAAAGTAACAATGTTAATTACTTTTGTGATGCTCGTCTTTTGAAGGAGATGTATTTCTCCAACCAAAAATGTTTTCTAGTTCTTATAATGGAAGATCAATAGAGAGAGAAAGACCAAAACATAAACAAACGAACCACCATTGAACTAGATGAAGTGACAACAATGACAAGTAGACAAATGTGCCCTCTTGCATTCAATGAAAATTAGGACACCCACCACCTTTGTACATAAGTGAACCTTGATGACGATGATCGTTAAAGAAATGATAGGAAACTTGATTTTTATATACTATAGTCCTTGTGATCTTTTTGCCACGTTGTAATCTTCAATTCATTGGCAAAAAATGTTTATTTTAGTTAAGGAAATTTTGATAGAATAAGAAAATATTTTCAACCATTAGAATGACAAATAATCACCATAAAAACATACAAAATATTATATTTGCAAAAACTAATGTTGAATAAGGAAATCCCTCATGTAGCGGAAGATAATTAGATGGGGAAACATATTTAATAACAAAGTTGAAGCTATAGTATTTTCCTTGCCATGATAAAAATATGCATCGTTATCATAAAAATGTATAATGAATGGTATGGGCTATCAAATTGTATCCTTTGATAAACATGTTATTTAATGCCTACACACCATCCCATCTCTTATTTAATACTTTTTAAAATAAATATCTTAGGATGTGATCTCATGTAAGGAGCTTTTGCTCCTACATTTTCTTCAGAACTGATCTTGTGGAATGGGATAAAATCTACTACATGGATAAAACAAATCTTTTCTTACAAAAAGGAATCCCTAAATTTTTGTGTGCATATTTTTAGATGTTGCAAAGGAAGTGGTGTTAGAAGTCCCCCACCCCCTCCCACCCTTTTAGGGTTTTTTATGCACACGCAACACCCTTGCATAAGGTATGTTAGTTAAACACTCCATGCAATTAGACTTTACTCTTATTTTGGAGGGAATTTTATCTTTTTTTATCACACACCAACCGTGATACCATAATAAGGATGAGAATTAAACACATTCACCACTTTATCACCGAGTGCCCACCGATTAAACGAATGTGAAAATGTCATTTGAGCGGTCTTCTCACACCTAAACAATGATTATATCGATGACATATTAGTATTTTATGGGTCACTTCAAAGTGTCGATTAAAGTCTTTTTTTGACTTTCCTCCAGGTAGAGCAGTAAAATATTCCAACTGTTGTGATACTCACGAGATAACCTTCCTAATTTGATTAGTAATGTACTCGTTGTTGTTAACTTGTTTAACACTCGGGGACACCCTTGAATTATACATCTTCCTATCTATCTACATCACATATATGAGATCTGAAATAAAACCAACTTTTTAATGTCCTATTGTTATTTTCAATTTAAATGTTTTCTTGATTTTTAATGTTGATAATTACTATTGGAACTGCCTTTTATATTAATTAAAATAAAAGGGAGTTACAAAAGCAGAGAGCCGGAAAACTCATGGTCCCCTTTGGGCGTTTTGATGTTGATCATTCATTTCTTGTTCAATCAAATAAATTAGTATTGTAGTATTAATACACTAAGGGGGATGGAAAATCTCATATCCATTGGCACGCTCTTTTCCATATATACTATGTGTCTATTTTTTAATTCCTTAACGCACTAAAGTAGTAGCCTGAGAGTTAACCATCACTCCACTTCAGCTTTAAACAACACACTTACTTTCAACTTTCTATCATTATGGACATATTTAAATCTAGCAATCATTAGCTCCGGTGAGCTTTTCCTCTCACTTTCTCTTCTGCCATTCTCGAAGCAGTGGGCTTAATTACACTATTAAGTATAGTGATTGTTGTGGTCTTGGGCACATGTTCTCTCTACTTTACAAACTCAAGGTAGCATGGATAAATGAAAACTTTGACTTGGCGCCCTTTCTCATATTGTTTCCCCCTACACGTACATATGGTCGATGCAAAAGCAATGCAGTTCTCACTTTTTCCTTCATTTTTGTTCCATTTTTAGTTGATCGGGTGCAAATGTATAAGCAAACATATGGCTTGTGAACACACAAATTTACATGTTCTATGCACTATACAATGTTGATGTTCACAAGCACCAAATTTGATTGCACACAACAAAAAATGTAAATGTGGTGAACGAGGGATGTAAAGTGGCACTTTCAGATGAACTCGCTTATAAATTGTACGTGACTTTGATGTTGATTGAGAGTGCCATTGTGGAATTATGTTTGGAGGTGTCTCCCGGGATTCGATGCTCAAGAGGGGATGGATACACAACACAAGTGGAGCATGGATTTTAACAAAGGGCAAGAGGTGTCCATCTTGAAGTATGGAGATAACATGGTGGCAAGGTTAAATGGAAGCAAAGCCATTATTAACTTCGATGTTGCAAAAATTTCATGTGTACTACATGCTAGTAACTCCACCTCAACATAAGGGTGTTGTTTATTATGATGAGGGCCTACTCCAAATAATTACGCTCAAGGCATTTTCACAATGGAAAACTTCCGGGTCTTGACAATGCACGGTTGGTATCAATGGTTGTGGGTAGGTTTTGTACATGGTCTTTGATCAGATAAATCACAACCATTCGTGTAATTTCCTCTCTCTTGCTGGTGCAAAGAATGCAAATTTTTAATTATGTGATTTAAGACGAAAACAAGTGGGTGACCTCGTGGCGATGTTGCATATGAGAGTGCTTGACAATATATGTAGTGTGTAACCTTCTACATAGGGGAAGCTGTTATATCCAGGTTTCTCAAGGTGACCCCTACTTCATGGCCAAGCTTATTATTAGGCCAGAAAAATAACAACAATAACCAAAACCATTCTTTTTCTAGAAGACAATTAGTATGGATAATAATAAATGATGGTTACTTTATGTAATTTGGCGCCTTGGAGTTGGGGATCCCTGGGCATATCTTGGAAATTATGGCCTCGTAAAAGTCTACCCCAAATTTTTTTCTCATGTTTTATCATTGCAATGTGGATTTGATTGGACAACAAAATAATCAAAATTGCTTACACTCGCGAATCACAACAAAACCATTTACATCTTGGCGTGCGAGTTTATCGTGATGGCCTCAGAGGCAACATTTATTACATGCGACTTAACTTTTCCCCCTCCCGTACTTTCCCTAACTTCCTCTGCGGCCACAACTTCAAGCATACTCTCTTTTTATACAACGTGTTCTCAAGCTACCACCGTCGACCCACATGTTCGCCAAAGGAACTCCTTGAATCCGAGCTCAATTGTCTTCTTCACACTAGATACCGAGGGGGTTTCCATGTGTGTAACTATTGATAACTGTGAAGAGATATAAGATATTTATGAAGGGATAAAAGGAGAGGAAATATCGACACAAATTCATAGCCATAAGGGATTTACAAGTGTTTTATTTTAATATTTATCTGGAGGTGGGCAACTATTCTAAATGAAACTTTGCTTTACTTGATAATATTGGATGCAATAAGTCTTGTGCTCCTCATTACGTGTGTTTTTTTATTAAATAATTATGTTGAAGTATATGGTCTCTCTGTACACAAATAATTTTTTGTTGTGTTTCCTTTGGTTGTGTGCTTATTTATCATGTATTGTCTAACCAGGTTCTTCATTGGATTTAATAACCTATAAGTTACATCATTTAAAATTTTAGTATCGAAACAAGTTGTGCCATGCAAGTGTATTATAGAGCTATATTTTCCATATTTGTAAGTGTGGATAGAATTCCATAAATATGTTTTATAGCTACACTTGATGCGAATGGTATCAAGTATATTATAGAGAATTTATGTGATATGTCTCTTATGTAGTTTACTATTTTAATGATAACACATAATGATGTCATTGTTTCTTAACCATGGCTTTATTTCTAATATATTCATTTCCAACCTCGTGATTTACAATATATGTCAAGTATGTATTTATTTGGTTTATTATTTAATTGTTTTTTTGGGGGTGTCCCTACAATGGCAAGGAAGGTTGTAATGGAGTGTGTTGTTCACTTTTATTCTCGACATTTCACTGACGCTCATTTAACTATCACGGACAATTAATCCATAACTTGACTTCTATTGGACTATCACTTAAATGGTTTTGTTTCTATTTTCTTGGAGAAATCAATAAAAAATAGTAATATATTGGCCATGTAATAAACCCCTTTTCAATGGCCTCTCATCCTCTCTCGTGTTTTCATCTTTCAAAATTTTTAATTCTTTGCTCCATCCCTTCGACGTCTCCATCGTACACTCCACGACGTTTACTAGAATGTATGAAATGAGCACAATTAAGTTGATTTAATCCTCATTCATTGCGGAATCCATTGTGTCAATTTTGTTATTTACCTTTTATTGAACAATAATATTAGCTATGTTCTTAAATCATATGTTTAATGGGTGTGGTGAGTAGATCGATCAACATTCGTATTTAAGGTCAACAAGTTTGAAACTTGTACTTCAATCGACACTCTCACTTGAAGATAAATTTAATGAGGAGAGATGGGATATAGTGATAGTGCCTAAAAATCAAACCTTAAATAAATGAGATAATAAAAATATATATATAACTCACAAAATTCATAATCTTAATCAAGAGGAAATAATGAAGTGAGTATTTCAAGCACCTAACCTTAAGGAGATAATGATGGAGTTATAACTATTCCCTTCACAATAAAAAGAAAAATCTTACACTTATTTGCCTTATTAGTATGTGGTCAAGTGATGGAGATGGAATGTTGCCAATCGCAGAATTCAATAGTTCAATTCAAGGAATTCTTTTGTAATGCCCACATTTTACACCCACAAATACAACAGTAAAAATACCAAAATAAATTTTTTTGACTTACATTGCTCACTACACAACACCACAAGGCTCCAAGAAGAGAAACTCAACAATGCATAAGACACTTACATAAGTCATCGAATCACATAGACACATGACAACACCATATACATGTCAATGCCACACTTTCCCCAATGAACGAATGCTAGTAATGACCCAACCACAAGAAAGGGACCCAAGGATTGCAAACCCACAACACATCATTACCATGATTACATCTTAGTTACAATTAACATTCCAAGAACATTATTGTGCAAGGATAATTTTATCATTTTTCCACCTATAGATTCTTAAATTCATTTCACATTCAACTTATAGTTCAACCATTTAAGTTGGTTCTTTATCCCTTATGACAATCTCCATAACTTACATATTTTTTTCATATTTCAAAATGCATACAAAGTTCCTATATCTCTTGTTCGATGTTAAGATTATGTTTCTCAAACGTTTATTGTTTAAATTTTACCCTTACTACAATAGTGAATTTGACATGATGTCAAGACATAAATCTTAGGATTTGAGGCAGATTTAGATTCAAGATACCTTTTCCCAAAACATTTTTCAATCACGGTGTCCTTATTTCCCATCGTAGTTAAAATAGTTCAAAAGCTTGTTGAATCCATCATACATTTCTGCATCAAGAAATTTTATTTAGATTTATATATATCTTTTGTTTTCTTGAAGTTTGATCACACCAAGGCAATTCATATTCTTTTTAACACAAGTAAATGTCTAATTGAGTTACAAGGACTCCAAGAGTGACATTATTCCTAACCTCGAATCTCGCTTTACACTAACATTGCACTATGGTCTCATTATTGGCATCACTTTATAACAAAAGAGTTACGAAAGTACTTGTCTAATATCTTAAAGAAGTACATGATTGGAAGCATTAGAACCATACACAAACCACAAGTGATTTGTTTTCAAAGTGAGATCCCATGTTTCCGCATTTCATGATTCCGCATGAGAAATTTATTTTATTCTTAATGTCATAAGCGACATAACAAGGAATTACGGAACCAAGTTTTTAGTTTACTAGTTTCTCTTAAGTCAACATCTTTTAAATCAATTTCATTTGAAAAGAATTACTTACAATTTTCTACACACCAGTTAACCTCCAAAACAACTATGGTTTAGTTTAATTCTGATTTACACTCAGTGGGTCTACACCCTATAGTTTCTCATTTACATAATAACATTAATAATTTACATTCGAAAGGAGAGGGTTAGAGACACATTTATTTCATTTCAGTTCACTTCATTTCTTAACCAAGGAGAGAAAAAAATAGGAAAAAGAGATAAACACTATTTTTCCAAAAGATCAATTTCACACAAGTCACACAATAGAGTTTCAAACATTTATTTACAAGTGTCAAAAAGTTTCCACGTTGGTTTGGTAACCCGATGGGGGTCCTACAACTTCCTTTTTACATTTTCCTGTTGGTTGTCAAAATGCCCATTTTAGGCTCGGAGGCTAAGAAACCACTTTCAATCATTGTCTTCTGATGAGAAAACACACCATGGGTAAATTTCTACGTGTCCTCCTATACACCAAGAATTCACAGAAACTAACAAAATTCAAAACTGGCGAACGGTTTATGATTGGCGGCCATTTTTTTGAGGCCATCGATTGTAATTGGTCCAGTTTTGACCTAGTCAAAACTGTGACTGAAGGCCTACAAAATGACCTTGCCAAACTATCTAGAAGACTATTTTTTCCCAAACTAATGGTTCTAGGAAATTTTCTATTGGAAGTACTAGAGGTTTGCGAAGGCGGATAAGAATTGTGTTTTCTAGGATTAAACAATAAGCGATACGAAACCCAACTTTTCAATTTTAAAGCAACTTCCTACAACTCTGTTGCCGAAATGGTGTAACAAGGCTCCTAGAAGGGCATCAAAAAGATCATAGATGATCATTCGAGGTCGATTCAAGAATGAAGTGACTCCTCACATAAGAAGGTACACGAAGGAAGCTTAACAACTCCTTTCTGGAGTTACAAAGGTTATTTTGCAAGTCTCCAAAATCGTGATTTATCTACTTTAACAAGGGAACAATCAACATATTTACATGGAAGTCAACTTCAACTTGTTAATAAAAAAGAGGGGCATGTAGCAATTTAGTTTGGTCAAGAAGTTTGTTAGACCATCTCAAAATGAGGGTTTGAGTTCAAGGTTTCGCACCAAGGAATATTTGGATTGTGTAAGTTAGGATATGGAGTCTTATTGGTTTGAAAACACAATTATTTAAACAATCGAGCTATGATAATTCCTACAATTTAAAATTGTATCTTATTACAAATGAAAAACTAAATGACAAGAATTATGAAATATAAAGAGAGATGAACCATGCCCGAAGGAATGAAGTTGGTTGAAGCTGTGGGATTCGGTTCAACATCTCACTTGGGCATTTCATCAAATAGTTCACGAGCATTGAGCTAACCTCCACGACGACACACATATC
This sequence comes from Taxus wallichiana var. yunnanensis, assembly GCA_018340775.1. Classification (NCBI taxonomy): domain Eukaryota; kingdom Viridiplantae; phylum Streptophyta; class Pinopsida; order Cupressales; family Taxaceae; genus Taxus; species Taxus wallichiana. Next base: position 131,436,858 of record CM031241.1, read on the forward strand.
TTCCCGATCACTTGAAATTTTCCAATAGAATATGTTTCCCATTATGTTTTGATGATTGTCTAGGGCCTGCTCAAGGATCCATACTGAACACGAGATGGGAGAATGTTGGAAAAGTTTTATGGAGCCAGAAACACATTTTTCACTTGCGTTTCCTTAGAAGTTTCTAAAGCCTTTTAACGCCTCCAAACACTCCTATGAATTTTTGGAGGTTAATAATATTTGTTATAGATTACTTCTTTCCATACCCACCTATTTGTGGATCCCATTTCCTCTGAATTTACAACTTTACTCGCACATTATTTCAATCAAAGAAATATTTTGATTGATTGTGTTGCTTACATGAAGGGTTTCATTTCTTCTGAAATCGGTTTAATCATTCATGTTGTAGATCATTATATACCGCAACATTTGCATTCATTTCTACGTACATGCCAAACCAAGCATTTGTAACCACGACATCTAACAAATTAATCTTTGGATTATGATTTGACTTTATCGACCATACCTTGTTGTTTAAGCTCCACACACCATCTCTTGTTTTCCATTGTTGTGCATCTAATTGAAACATTTTAACAAATAGGTCATTTTCCTTTTCTATTCTTCCATGTCTCGCAAATGGCTTCATTGGAGAGGATGACACAACTACCATTTTCCCAAGCACCCAAAGAAACAAAACCATGCCATCACACCATCTTTGTTGATCAGAGAACACTTGAAAAAACTCACACAAGAAGTCCGCGCGGGAAAATAGGCTAGGTTCAAGGGCGCGAAGGGACAGGAAGAACCCGTGCGCATAGGACAATTCAACATTTAGGACTTATCCATTTTTGGGCATGAAGATCTATTTTTAGAAGATAGCATGCAGAACACACCAACGATGCAGAGACATGCGTGCCACGCATTGTCTATTTCTAGAGGATCGTATTCAGAGCATTTTTCATGGAGACAGTCTAAGAATAGGATTGTCACCTCAGTTAACTATCAAGTATTCTATAGATAGCACACTTGCATGTGTGGCTATGCATGAAAATGGCACGTGGTTATTAATAACATGCAACCTATTTTTGGGATAGATAAGCGGTGAAGGGCAAGTCCCCACCCTATATATATGTAGTGAATTACCTGGTAGGGAGACAATGGATATAGAGAGATAGATAACATAGTGTGTGTGAGAGAGGGATAAGTATACAGAGACATGTGCATGTTTTTGGATTACCGTATCAGATCCATGTGCGCATCGGCATAGATTGCAGTATTGTAAGAAGCTTCTGTGTTATTGTGATAATTAAGAGATGGAAGATATTGACTGAACCTAAGTGTCATTCCTGTGTGTAATTGGGTAGTGCATGTTCTTATTTCTATCATGATTATTGTTTAAAATTATTCTTTCCTAGATCTAGATCTTTCATGCACTATATAATGATGTATTAGTTATGGATCTATATGCTTTAAGTATTCATCATGTTAACATTCTGATACAAAAACCCTAAAGAGGAACTTGGTACCTTTACGCGCTTCAGGTGAGCACTCAGTATAGGATGAGTGATGTGCCAAAGACATTTAGGGTGTTATATGGTGAATTATAGGTCGCATCATTGGTCTGTTGCGTACTCTTTTCGATTGTTTTCAGGATGGTTCGCGATGAAGACATACCGGTTAACTCTAGCAAGTATTGAAGAATAGATACATGATCTGGAGGAAGAATATACACAGTGGTTCAGCACTGGATTTGAGTTTAACACACGCGTATGGGTGGAATAGAACCTGTATGATAGTTTATATGAGATATTTTTCACCATCTTTCCAATAGAATTATACGAGTGGTTGATTGCTTATGCATCTAAGTGGAATTGGAGGTATCGTGCACTTGTTTGGACACAAGAAGAATTTCAGGCCCTTTATGATGCTAATCTGATCTAGACTCGCGTTGTGGATACGTGGTGTTTTAAACAGTTATATTTTGGAATATTGAATTTCGACATATTCTTGCCCGAAGGTAGTGAATTCCAATTTTTGCGGTATCCTGTGAGGAACATATCTACAAAGTATTCCACCGCGATCAAGATCTTGATGGTAACTTTGAACCGGAGAGTAAACCTATGGCTAACTAAACCTCACCACTCGTGAGGGCATGAACATGTTTGGTGAAAGATGGCAAACCTAGTAGAAAGGAAGAGAGAGGAGACGTGGCTTAAGTATAATGAGGCACGCAAGAGGGAGATAGAGAATCATCGTACCATTGCGCATAAAGTATGACATTGATGAGAGAGATGGCTTGTGAAGGATTTGAAGCTCACGTAGAAGACGTGGAGCCGAGCATCAAGAAATCCCCATCTTAGAAAGAATGACAGGATCCCCATTGGCCTCACATAGAAGTGCGCTAGTAGAGACTACCTGGGCCGCGGTTACGCATCTTAATCCACCTGGTGACCTAGCCCTTGCGCTTGGTTTTCCAGTATCTAGTACGACAAGTAATCAATAACTGAATTTGGGAAACATGAGAACCAGAGTAAGTCGAGGAGAGCAAGTATATCAATGACATGACAGATGGCTTCAATGTTATTTGGAGGAACATTTTCAGGTGCATCATCTACACATAATGTAAGCATGCCAAATATTGGATTCACCTCTGGAAGTGGAACTACCACACAGGTGTAGAGGTTCAAGATAACACTACTATCGAGCATAGGGGAGTACATCTATAGGTCCTATTCCAGCTACAGGTGGAGGATTAGGAGGTATAGGGGTTCTAGTTTTGGTGGATCTGGTGGTTCGAGAGGCGGGAAACACGGGAGGTTACGGATTAGGTGGAAAGGTCCGCACCAACCCCAAAATATTTATATGGAGATGTCTCTTTGTCTTCCGGAGTATAAAGACATAGAGGATGTTGTTGAGCATGTGCACATGTGTGAAATATTATGACATGTGAAAGTGATCATGGCTTCTGAGCACAAGGCAAGTCAATTTGCTACTACATTATAGGGACGTGCACACATCTAGTATAGGAAGTATGACCCTGATCAAACTTGCATGGGTTATGCAGCGTTGAAGGATGCTTTCTTGAAAGAGTTCTATATCCCAGAATTTGAGCAGAAGAGTATAAGCATGATCAAGGATATCAAGCAAGACACTACTGAGAGTGTACAAGAGTATGATGCCCATTTTGAAACACTCCTATCTAAGCTTTCTTATAATATTCACACAAGCCAACATGCACAATGTTTCATTGGTAGATTGATTACACCATTCAGAAGAGCACTATCACATAAGACATACAGTAATCCGTGTGAAGCACTAGAAGCAAATTTGCATCCGAGGAAATTGGGAGCATTGACACCAACATTAGTCCATTCTTAGAGGCATAGATTACAGCTATGGCAAAACAGTTAGAGAATCTATCAACAAATTCAACCCATGAAATACACTCAGGGATTTGGTGTACAGATTGTGAAGTGGAAGGTCACACCAAGGATAGTTTCCCTCACAGATCTATACACTCATTACTATTGGATTATGAGATATGTCATTTGAATCATGATGTTAGTCACTGTCCTTTGTTATAGTGCGCGATAAGGAAGAATGTATCTTGTTTTTGTAAAATTTTCCGATCCACGACCCATGATATTGAAGATTTTGGTTGATTGGTTAGATCTAGGATGCTATAGACATTGGGTACGACAGACAAGCGTAAAGGATAATTCTAAGGGTAAGAATGAGCACCAAGATTAGGATCATATTCAAACGCGCTATGACAAGAATGAGGGGCATTTTGAAGGAGGTCGTGGATATCATGATGGATATAGAGGACGAGGATGTGGTGGAGGAAGAGGTGAGTTCCCTTGTGGAACATGTTATACGTGTGGATCTCTTGACCACTATAGGCGCAAATGTCCCCAGAATATTGCATGTTCTTTCTACGGAAAGAACCATAGCTATGAAGAGTGCCCAGGACTTATATGAGCATCTGAGTAAGCAACATAAGAAAGAAAATAAAGGCACCGAGATGGTTAGAATCCAATGTGTGGTAGAAGATCAGTGGATGCCCAAGATAGCACCAGGACCTGAGGCATTAACAATGAAGATTAATACACGAGCTAAAGTGGCACGCGTAAGAGAGGCATTTCACCAGAATCCTACGATCACCAAGGAGGAGGTTTTGCATGCAATGTACCCAAATCCTGCTCATCAAAAGGAAGTCTATCAAGAGACCATGGAGGTCCTCAGGAATCTTCAAGGTGAGATATAATGTTTAAAGGAGCGATCGAGGAAGATGAAGATGAAGAAAAGTCCCTCGATATTGATGACATCAGAGAGGTTTGTAAAATGTTGCGTCAGGAGAATATTATTCCGTTGTTAGGAAATTGGTCAAGGGGAATACCCCGCTCACAAGCGCTAAGAATGAACGAGAAAATCCTACATGAAAATCTTCCTTGATAGCATTGACTATGACAACAAAATTACTCTGAATGTTGTTGTGGATGGATGGATGCTGAGCAACATATTGATTGATACAAGTGTGGAAGTGAATGTGCTTACATTAGATGCATGGGTACAAATGGGGAGGCTTCCATTGCAGCCATTATCTAATGTGTTGTTTTGGAAAACTAGACTAAGGCCACTCCTATATGAGTTTGAAGGATGCATCTATAACCATATGAGGGGTCAAGTTCACTAGGGATTTTGAGATATAAGCACTTGCAGAAGCAGACAACTTTCCAGCCTTGCTTGGACGCCCTTGGTGCTATGCAAATAATGTTGACTTGAGATTCAATAAGGGGTATATCAGCTTTGAGAACAAGGAGGAAAGGGTTGTAATACCTTTGACATATGAGAAGTATATACCATATGTTGAGCCTCTAAGTGAGGAGGACTTAAATAGAATCTATGTACATGCTATTCAGGACCCTAGAGGTCAATGAGCCATCAAAGGAAGGCATCCTACAAAGTGGGAAGATTCTCATTCTATTAGTGATACTATGAGTATTTCTTGTGACAATTGGGCTCATGGTACATATGAACTAGTAGGGCGCAAGGTAAAAAGCGTGGTTGCACACAAGAATGGACTTCGTTCTATTCGATGGATAGGTAGTGCAGTACCTTGGTATACTGGGGTAGAAGATATTCCTATATTTTTGAAAGCCATGGAATCACAGTGGATAGATCAAATTAAGAGAAGAGATATGTTAGTGTATACCTTGCGCGACACAACGCACTGGTGGGTAGTCCACAGAGATAATCTTATAGAATGGGAGGAGATTGGAATTGCCCTATCTACTAGGTTTTTAAGGAGCAATGCACCTATGTAGATCTGCACTTATAATGGTGATCAACTTGTTCAACATCACATTCAACAGTGTGAGAGACTCTGGACAGCGGGACAAGAAGCATTACCACCTTCACTCTGGGTGCATAGATTGTATTCTACTCTACAAGGATGCGCACGCACCTAGTATGTATATGCAGAACTACATCGAGAGACTGGGAATTGGTAGAATTTGACTGTAGGAATGATCTAGACCTTTGACTACTTCTCAACTAAACCTCCAATAGAAGAAGCATTAAAATTTGTCAAGCGCTTAACTATGGGAGATAGTGCAAAGGTAGAAGAGCTTATTCAGGAAATATTTGGTGAGACAAAGTCCGGAGTGCATTTTGAAAAGGAAGAAGAAATGGACTCCATACTACATGAACGCGCTTGCCTTAAGAAAGAGAAAGGAAAGATGGTTTACATAGTGGATGATGAGGAAGTTGAGAACCTGGATATTGAACATTCACAAGGGGTGCACAAGGTCTTGGACAATGTAGATAAGGATACATGTGCCTATCACGAACCCATGAAGATAAAGAAGGTGAATATAGGTTCGGAGGCTGAGCCAAAGGAGGTCATAATTGGAGACTATTGGTTAGAATCGGAAGTGGAAAATATCATTGAGTTACTCAGGGATTATCAGGACTTATTCCCTCAAGGTATCATGAACTTAAAGGCGTGCATGAATCACTTGGAGAAATGAAGATAAAGCTTAAGGATGGTGCACACCTAGTTAGAAAGTGACCTTATAGAATGAATCCCAATTTACATGAAAAGGTGAAGGAAGAGATTGATAAGATGTTGAAATATGGGATTATTCAACCCTTGGATGAGTCAAAATGGGTTAGTCCTATGGTGATTAGTATCAAGAAGGATGGTCGGATTTGAATATGTGTAGATTACAAGGAGTTGAATTCTACATGTGTCACACACCTTTTCCTACACCATTCATTGAGGAAATACTGGAAGGAGTGGCAGGGTGCAAAATATATTCATTCACTAGATGGGTTTTCAGGTATCATCAAGTTAGGATTGCTCAGGAGGATCAAGAAAAGACAACTTTTACTACTGAATGGGGTAGTTTTTCCTATACTGTGATGCCTTTTGGACTAAAAAAAACGTGCTTGTTGTATTCTCGTGGATAGTTGTTTAGGCATTCAAGGATTTTATTCACAACTTCTTACAGGTTTATCTAGATGATTAGACAAAGTATATGGGCTTGTGAAAGATCATTGTGACAATCTGCACTTAATGTTTGAATGATGCAGACAATTGAGTATCTCTTTGAACATCAAGAAGTGCATATTTGCTACACCTTTTGGAATACTATTAGGACATATAATTTGCAAGGAAGGTTTGTTGGTTGATCCAGCTAAGGTTGTAGTCATTCTAGGCCTAGAAGTGCCTACCAGTCAAAGTGAGGTGCATGGATTTTTGGGTCACACGGGATATTATCAGAAGTTCATCAAAGGGTATGCCAAAGTTGCTACACCCTTGGAAGAGTTACTAAAAGGAAAAGGTACATTTTATCGAGGCATAACCACATAGCAACGCATTTGAGATATTAAAGGCGAAACTTACTACCGCGCCCATTCCCGCACTTCCCCTCATGGGATAAACCATTTCATGTTCATGTGGACGCATATGGCATGGCCATTAGCGTTGTGTTAGATCAACCTGGCGAAGGTATTGTAGATCATCCAATTTTCTTTGCTAGTAGGAAGCTGACTCCTGTTGAACAAAATTATACAACTATAGAGTGTGAAGCTTTGTCAATGATCTATGCATTACACAAGTTTCGACAATACTTGTTAGTAACACCATTTGTGTTTTATACATATCACATGGCATTGAAGTATTTGGTGAACAAGCCCATCTTACAAGGGCACATATGCATATGGGTACTCCTATTTCAAGAGTTTGACTTCACAGTTGTGGTGAAGCCAAGGAAAAGTAACTCTGGACCAAACCACTTGTCTATAATTCACTCAGGAGAAGAAGCATAGACAATTGAAGAAACCATGCCAGATGCATAGTTATATAGGTTACAATGCACACCACCAGAATTAGAAGATATTGCTTTCTTTTTATGGATTGGTGTGGCACTAGACGGAATGAAGGAATTAGAAAAGAAACAACTTCATATACGTGCAACACTGTTTATGTTAATCAATGGTGACCTCTACAAGTTAGGCAGAGATGAAGTATTACACCGTTGTGTATTAGAGCATGAGCGCAAGGATATAATGGAGGAGGCACATGGTGGTATTACAGGAGGCCACTATGTAGGTGATGCAACTGCCTGAAAGATCCTACTTGTTGGATTATGGTGGGAGACACTGTATAAATATTGTAAAGCGTATTGCAAAGCGTGTGACCATTGTCAACATCTAGGTAAACAAGGAAAAGAGATGAGATGCCTTTGAGACCTATTACTAGTGTTGAACCATTTGAGAAATGGGCCATCGATTTTGTAGGACCTATTTCACCAGTTGCGCATAGGAATGGGTCGCGTTATATCATTACTTGAATACAGATTATATCACAAGGTGGACATAAGCAACACCTGCAAAGGACTGTATACAATGGCTATAACAACTAGGTTTCTATGGGAAAATGTTCTTACAAGATATGGATGTCCTTTAAGCTTGAAAAGTGATATGGGCACACACTTTTTGAATGAGACAATCAGGATCCTATTAGACGAGTTTATGGTTGCACACCATAATACTACACCCTATCATCCTCAGACAAATGGAAGGCTACTTTGAGGCTTTCAACAAGATCTTGATCCAAAAATTGACAAAAATTTGTGATATTAAAAGAAAGGATTGTGATGATAAAGTGTCGCCTATTATTTGGGCATATAAAACAACCTACAAGAGATTGAACAAAGCCACACCATTTGGTTGGTGTTTGCACAGAAGATGTTCTCCCTATAGAATTTATGTTACCTTCTTTGCACATTACACGCGTTGGAGGTCTAGCTGATGAGCGGGCTTTAGAAGAGCCTATTGAGAAGATGATTCAACTGGATGAGTGACGAGCCATATCATGATGGAGTTAGAAGCGAGGAAAAGGGGGGTAGAAAGCATGGCATGACAAAAACATAAGGGATAAGAAATTTGAGATTATGTATTTCCTTAATGTATTTCCCTCATTGTTCTTATGCTTTGTCACTTTAGTTTTGTTCTTGTGTAATAATCGTGCTTTACATGCGCATGAAGATAACTAAAATATGGAGCATGTTGATGCGCATTAGACTACACATACTTTTAGTGTGGGGTATGGTTATTGATATCAAGGTACATGAATGACTGTAGGAACCGAAAGGTGGAAAGGAATAATCTGCTTTATAGGTGTTTTTCAAAGCAAAAGGATTGCTTCTCAAAAGTGACCAAGGATGGAGATGAATGAAGGAACAATATAATGTGAGATAAGCAGAAGCCATGATAACTACTAGAATAAGGTACAGTGATGAGGTACTCAGGTGAATAGGCATGCTTTGAAGAGAAGTCTATGACCAGAGGGTACAAAGGCATGCTAGAAGGTTATAGCTAGGGCATTATTGGTTTGAAAATCTGTCACTTGGGTAGATCTATGGATAGACGAGCCAACGGTGTGCAGGGCGCATGAATACTGCAGATTGCAGGGTTAAATAGTATGGCGCACAGAAAAGGGGTGCCGCAAGGGATAAATCAGCACTAAAGGGCACAAATTTTTTCATGTTACACGGGTACAGGATGCGCCAAAGGGCACAGGTTTAATGCGTGTAACATCATTTTTTCATGCGCCACAGGGGAACTTGGCGCGGCGCATGGAAGGTCTGCATGACATGATGTTGTTGTAATAATGGATGCGCTGCGCCATTAACGATTTTGTACTTGGCACAAATAAAGTTGGTGTTGCATGGATGCAAGGGTGCACCAATGGCACAAGTTTTAACAATGCTACACATGAGTTTGTGTGCGCAAGAGGGTGCAGGGAAAGCGGGTGTTGCAAGCAAGGGAAGTGCACCTTGAGGGCGCAATTGTTTTTATGCAACAGGCATGGTGGATGCGCCATTGGCGCGACTGTATATCATGTTACAGGGGTGGCGGATGCGCCAAAAGAGGAAAAAATACAGTCTTACTTTTAAGCCTTGATTCTTTTCTCTGAGGGGTTTACATGCGTTTAAGCTTCTTTTGTAGGGTTCCTTGGGTGATGAAGAAGCTAAAACAAAGAGATTTAAGCAATTTTTTCCAAGACAGAGTCCTCTTTACCAGCAGATCTGGAAGAGGGGAAGTGCGGGGGAAGACAAAAAAAAATAGCAAGGAGGTTCCATGGTTTCACGGCTCTTATTTAATCCAACCCCACAAACAAGCGACCCAATAACCAAAACACAAAAACACAAGAGCAACGGACCACTTACCAAGAATATATATAATGTGAGAGGTGGCGAGTCCACGACGTGATATGAGAATGACGGCGCATTGGACAGTGCAGAGGGAAAAGAATAATCACGTGGTTCTTGTCGATGAAAATGACAGGCGGATGCGCGTATATATAAGCAAGGTGTAATAAATGCGCCAACCACTTTTTGAAGTGGCGCACCAAAACGTGTGTCGACAACGAGAAGCTTACGCCCTTTGGTGCATCAAAACACCTATCGACACTTTAAACCATGCACAAAGGATTTAAAGGGGGCGCATGAACACTTTATGTTGCATAAACATTAGGTGCGCCCGACCAAAAATGGCTAAGTTCGGAAAACTAGATTTCTCGGGAAGGGATTTTGCAACGTTCCGAACGCAAGGAGTCTCTGACGAGGGACCAGAACAAAATTTTGGTAGGGTTATCTGTAAAATTTCCCTTTTAATTTTACGGGATAACAACTGGCTCTTTCTGGGGACTATCTCTAAGCGAACCTCAGGGGTAGAGAATCCCAGATCTTCACATGCCTATCCATTGGGTAACAGAGTCAAAAACAAGGGAGACCGGAAAGGGAAACACACAACCAACAAAAGCAAACACACGACAAAAACAAACACACAACAAAAGCAAATTGTACAAAGAAGAGAGCAAGCTCTACTTCTTGAAGATTTTCAGATGTTGCCGTATAGGAAGCGGGAGCTCGGATTCGCGTCCAAATACGAGAAATAGAAACTATTCTCTCCGTTGAGCTGCTTGATCTTGAAAGGCCCTCTCCACAGGGAATCAAACTTCCTGTGCATGCCCTTTGGCTCTCTTTGTTTGTCCCACAAAAGGATGAGGTCTCCCACTTGGAAATTTCTTTGCTTAGCCTTTTTATCGAACAATCTTTGGACTGATTCGATGTTCGGCGATCTTGTCGACCACCCTTCCTCTATTTTCTTCGAGCTCTGCTAGATACATGATCCTTTTTCAAGGGAATTTTGGAAAGTCTCATCTTTGATTGCCCATGCCAAACACAGCGGGGAATGGGAAGCTCGGCATCGGTGCCATATAACACTTGAAAAGGTGACATACCGAGAGATCTCTTGGGAGTAATGCGGTCTGCCCACAAAGCATCGTATAAGGACTTGTGCCACATTCGTTGATTCTCATCCACTAGCTTTCGTATGATGGTTACTAAGTTTTTATTACTGGATTCTGCCTGACCATTTCCCTGAGGGTAATAATCTGAGGCATGAGCCAAATTTATCCCGTATTCATAGAAAAAACCAACAACTTCCCGTGAAGAGAAGTTGGAAGCGTTATCAACAACAATCTTGTTTGGAACGCCAAACCTGACAATGATATTTTCTTTGATGAAACTACAAACAACCTCGGAAGTGGCATGTTTGATAGGTATGGCTTCCACCCACTTGGTGAAGTAATCTGTTGTTGTTAGGACATAACTATGTCCGACACTCGATTGAGGATTGAGTGCACCGATAAAATCAATTCCCCCATTGCTTGAATGGTTTGTCGATGATGACTGGCACGAGGGGAAAAGCAGCCAACTTGGTCTTGACAAACTACTGTGCAAGGCTCACACTTTGGTACCCTGGTATTTGTATCTTGAAAAAGCATCGCCAATAATACGGCTTTGAATGATTTTTTTGCCATCACGGAAGAGGAGTAATGGCCCCCACAGCCAAATTATGAAAAATTTCAAGTAACTTCACCGATGTGGCACATCGACACATCGCAAGAAGATGTCATCTATCCCGCATTTGTATAAACTGTCATCCCAGATGACATATTTGGCTGCTCTGAGATTTATAGTGTGCTTCTCCTTTACAGTTAGGTGAGCTGGGAATTCGCCGTAGGTGAGGAAGAAAGCAATATCGAAATACCACTCATCGCTGGTTGCGACAAACAGGACCATAGGCAGTGAATCGGGTTTCTCCAACTGGCTTTGTGCTTCATTGGTGCAATCATCTTTTCCTCCGGAAACTTCTGACCCTTGGTTCTCGGCCATAAGTTGACATAGGCCTTTGCCTCTTACCAACTTAGTTGGTTTTATATCTAGATCATACTCCTGGACCTTTGCAATCCAATTTCCTCGCAAGCTTCCTAACTCCTGTTGAGTTAAAATTGACTTGACTGCCGTGTCAGGGACCAACACCACTGTATGAGAATTTAAAATGTAATACCTGAAGTTTTTGATGTTTGCTTTGACAATAGAAGGCATGTTTTTCCAACTGAGACATTTTTAATTCGTGAGGCTTGAGGGGAGAGCTCATGAACGCAATTGGGGATTCAACATTCTCAGAATTCTTTTGCATCAAGATGGCAGATACAGTATGCTCAGATGCATAGCTATACATGATAAAATCCTTGGAGAAATCGGGACATACCAGGACTGGTGCGTGAGTGACAAAGCTTTTATTTCTTCGAATGACCTCTTCCCTTCTTCGCTCCATCGGAAAGTTGGTGACCCTTTCATCATGTCTAATATATGACGAGTCTTTTCAGCAAAGTCGAACAAAGCGCCTGAGAAAATTCACCTTTTCGAAGAAAGAGTGGATGTCGGTCTTGCTTGTAGGCAAAGTAAGGCCCTGAATAGCCTTAACTCTTTCGGTATCTATCTTTATTCCTTCTTTGCTAACAACATGTCCTAGAAACTTTCCTTCTGTGACTCCAAAAACAAACTTTTTCGGGTTCAGGGAAATTCCATGCTCTCGGCATCTGGCCAATACTTGCTCCAAATGATCACAATGATCATTTCACCATTTAGAGAACACAGTTAAGTCATCTAGATAAACCACAATGACCTTCCCCATCATACCTTTGAATGCAAGGTCCATGGCCCGCTGAAAGGTGGCGCCAGCATTGGTCAAGCCAAAAGGCATCCTGTTGTAGGCAAACGTGCCCCAGGGGGTAGTGAATGCTATTTTAAATTGGTCTTCAGGTGAGACTTCAATCTAATTGTAGCCTAAAAAACCATCAAGCATGGACAACATTTCTGATCCAGTTACTGCTTGTAGAACTTGATCCATTATAGGAAGTGGGTAGTTGTCCTTTAAGGATGCCTGATTCAGGTTTCGAAAATCTACGCATATGCGTATTTCACTGTTTTTCTTGTGCACTGGCACAATGTTTGCTACCCAAGTACTGTGATGGATAGGAAAAATGATTCTCACATCCAGCATTTTTTGAATTTCAGCCTGGATAGTACCTGAGATCTTAGGGTTATAATGCCTCTGCTTTTGGTGAAAGGGTTTGACATCCTCTTTCAATGGGATGTCATGTTGGACGTCCTTTGGCTTAAAATACTTTAGATCAGCGTAGGACCATGCCAATACATCCATGTATTTCTTCAGCAGTTTGAAAAACTTCCACTTCTCTTCAGGTGTGCAACATTTTCCAATGTTTACAAACTGCGGACGTTCTACCGAACCTAAATTAACCGGTTCGGTTTCTGGGGAGGAGCCAGTATCATCTCGCCTTTTCTTTTTTACAAAATGATCATGCCTGTCGAACAACCACTCTAAAGAAACTAGGCCTTTTGGAATTTTATTTCCTTTGAGCTGACATATGCCATCGTTCCCTTCGGATTCCCCGTTTTGACCGGTAACTGATTCACGGCACGTAGAAGTGGATCCTTCAAAATGAAGTTCCTTAAAATTTTCCACCTTTTCTAGAAAGGAAATGAGTTGATTGTCATCGTTGAATACTTGCCAATGCTGAGAATTGTCCAGCACGCTTGGGCGGAAAACCACTTCAATGGTGTATTTGTCTGTTTTCAAACCTGGGTGAGGGAGCATGAGGGATGCTGAAACGGCCAATGAATCGGCCATGTCATTCTGAGCTCTTGGAATAGATTCTATTGAAAAAGTGTCAAATTCTTCGATGTTGTCCCACACCGCATTGCGGTAATGCCTGAGCCTCTCATTCTTCACTTGATATATCCTTTTAACTTGATTTACGACTAGCTCTGCATCACCTTGTACTTTCAGATTTTTGATCCCTCTTTCCTTTGTGGCTTGCATGCTAAGTAGCGAGAGATTCATACTCGGTAGTATTATTTGTATTGAAAAAGCGCAACTTGAAAGAGAGAGGAATAATCTCCCCTTCGGGAGATATTAGCACGGCTCGGCGCCACATCCACTAGTTGAGCAACTACCATCAAACTGCAAAGTCTAGATCTTGTTAAGATCTTCTTCTTGGACGAGAACAACCATTTTGTCAAACTCGGTAGACAAGAAATAGTTCCCCATTCCTGATGATTCGAAAATAATTTGGGCTTTGGGATCCTCAGAGTTAGTAACCAAGTACTTCTTTTGTGATTCTGGCTCCAATGTTTGCATTACACCTTTAACAGGGATTCTAGCCTTAGACCAGTCCATATGAATCTCCCCACCAACTTCTTTGCAAAAACTTCTTCCCAAAGAAAATTCCATAGGCAAGCTGGAATGTCATGCAATGAGGACGGTTATCTTTACTCTTTTCTTTGGGAATGCCACAAATGCGAACGGCGAGCGTCTTTGATCGACCAATCAGCGGAACTGTTTGGTTTCCATGGAATAACATCTCGCCAAAAGGCTTGGTAAGGGTAAGGCCCAAAGCATGGGTGACTTTTCACGGCATGACGTTATCGAAGCTCGAGAATCAATTATGTAGTTACTTAGTTTGTGGCCATTGATTAGGAGGGAGAGGTAGAAAGGTTCTATATTGCTTGATGCGAAGTCGAAGCAACATTTATGTGGGATCGAGGAGGAGTGGAAAGGATTCCTTTTGGGGAGATCTGGGGAGATATGATAGCTTGACTTTGAATATACTTGGTCAACCTTACAAGCTGTTGGGGTTTGAATGAAGATACTCGGCTTCAGACATTTGGATCTTAGTCTTTTTAGCATGATCTATGATGTCAAACACGGCCAAGGGTTGCATTGGTGAAGGAATGAGTCCTTCACTTCGCGATGGTAGAATAGGATTACTGGTCTTCATGGAAATAGAAGAAGACTGATTTGGAGGAGAGATGGGGGGAAAATATTTCTTTGTAAAAGACTTAACAGGGGGTTGAGTAGGAAGAGGATTACCTCTTTTAGCAATGGTTGGAGGCGTGTTTGACACGGCCTTCTCTTTCTACACAGGCAGCGACCTCTACTTCTTTTCCTTGTGAGTGGGTAAAAACAACATATGATTGTCCACTTGCATACCCTTGTGTACCCTCTTCTTCGTCGGATTCTTCATCTTCAAATTCCATATACCCGATAGTAGAGTCGCCAGTCGGTTCACCGACATCTTGATCATCTTCACCTTGAGACGAAGGTTCTTCGTAATTTTGTTCCTCTTCTTTGATTTCGACTAAAGCGTTGACCGGAGGAGCCTCAAGCGCCAACCACGGAGCAATTGCAGGCAAGCGCGACCTTTGTGGGACATTGTTGGAAACGAAATTCCTCTGTGGGATATCCCGGTATGAGGAACTGGGGGAAGCTTGGGCTAACTGCTTCTTTAATGCAAGTAAGTCATTCGCCATCTTTTGAAATGCCGGATCAGATGAAGTAGTGGGAGAAGGGCGAGAATCAAGGTAGCTACTTGTTCTTGCGACTGGGTGAGAATCAAGGTAGCTACTTGTTCTTGCAAGAGTAAGAAACTTACTTTGAGCTCATAGCGTTCACGAAGAAACACTTCTGATTTTCCGGTGTTAGAAGCATGACAACATGAGCACCACGGTTGATTAATGCATTGAACACGGTGATAAAATCACGCATGGTCTCATTGCCCTCCTTCTTTAGGTGAGTGATCGTGATAACAATGTAAATGCATCTTCCGAAGGCTTATACTGTCTTCAACATGCATCCCGCAAGGTGGCTTGGTGGTAATAGATCCGGCCGGCAAATGCTAAAACCATTCTAACTGCGGGCCCTTGTAAAGTTTCCAGAAAAAGGTGAACCGACACATCTTCATGGGTCACATCTAGGATACTGCATGACATGATGAATGTAGATATGTGTGAATCCGTGCTTTGGTTTCGCTCCCGTCAAATTTGGGAAAATTCTTTCGGTTTCCATGTGGGAGCACGTGAGCGAGGATGCAGCGAGGCCGGGGGACCCATAGCATTTCCCCATGGTACCGCCATCCGGGGGGTGGAAAAGAACACGGGTGGAAGTACGGTTCCACCGAGCAAAAGGCACTACAAAGGGATGTGGAGGCTCCTTGTGGCGGTTCTTTCGTGGAGGTGAGGCGCTTGGTGGCCGACCGATCATTTGAACTTAGTGATGAAAAGCGCGCTGGTGTTATACTAAAGTTGTGCCTTTGAAGCAGATCGAAAGTAGGATCGACTTCTCCACGAGCTCTCCTGCTACGAGTAAATGGTTCACCTACCAAAGTGTACCTTCGATCTCTATTATGGAGCATTTAAAACTCTTTTGGTTGTACTTGCTGATTTTCTAATTTTTCTGACAAAAATCAGCAGCATGTACTTTTCTGAATATTTAATTTTATCCTCTTCCAAAAACCGATTGCGGTTTAATGACAAAGAACAACGAGGATAAAACGATGGTGAAGCTTAGTAAGCTGATTTTCAAATCTAGAGTTGACTTTTCAAAGAGTTTGAAAATTTTGGTAAATTGTCAAAAACTCAGATCTACGAGAAAAATACAGATTTTTATAAAAACTCAGTGAACTAAAGATCTCTAACTAGGCCAAATCTATGGATCTCAGAAGAAAATTTTCAATTTGGGTTACTTTTGCAAAAATTTTGGATTTTGAACAAAAGTTAAAATTTGCAAACAGGTAGTGATTTTCCGATTTTCTATCATACCACTATCATAGATCAGGTAGATCTGTTCGATTCCCAATGAGTCGCCAAAAATTGTTGGTTTGAAAATCATCACTTGGGCGAGATCTATGGATAGACGAGCCAACAGCGGTGTGCGGGCACATGAATACCGTAGATTGCGGGGTTAAATAGTATGGCGCACGAAAAGGGGTGCGCATGAGGATAAATCGGCGCGCAAAGGGCACATATGTTTTCCATGTTACAGTGTACAAGATGTGCCAAAGGTGCGCAGTTTAATGCGTGTAACATCATTTTTCATGCGCCACGGGAGAACTTGGTGCAATGCGCATGGAAGGTCTACATGACATGATGTTGTTGTAATAATGGATGCGCCTGCGCCGTTAACGATTTTGTACTTGGCGCAAATAAAGTTGGTGTTGCATGGATGCAAGGTGCGCCAATGGTGCAAGTTTTAACAATGCTACACATGAGTTTGGTGCACCAAGAGGGCGCAGGGAAAGCGGGTGTTGCAAGCAAGGGAAGTGCGCCTTGAGGGCGCAACTGTTTTTTATGCAACAGGCATGGTGGATGCGCCATTGGCGCGACTGTATATCATGTTACGGGGTGGCAGATGCACCAAAAGAGGAAAAAATATAGTCTTACTTTTAAGCCTTGATTCTTTTCTCTGAGGGGTTTACATGCGTTTAAGCTTCTTTTGCAGGGTTCCTTGGGTGATGAACAAGCTAATACAAAGAGATTTAAGAAATTTTTCCAAGACAGAGTCCTCTTTACCAGCAGATCTGGAAAGAGGGGGAAGTGCATGGGGGAAGACAACAAAAAACAGCAAGGGAGGTTCCATGGTTTCACAGCTCTTATTTAATCCAACCCCACAAACAAGCAGTCAATAACCAAAACACAAAAAACACAAGAGCAACGGACCACTTACCAAGAATATATATAATGCGAGAGGTGAAACTGGGTCCACGACGTGATATGAGAATGACAAGCACGCTGACAGGTGCAGAGGGAAAATAATAATCACGTGATTCTTGTCTAATGAAAAATGACAGGCGAGATGCACCTATATATAGGAAAGGTTGTAATAAATGCGCCAACCACTTTTTAAAGTGGCGCACCAAAACGTGTGTCGACAACGAGAAGCTTGCGCCCTTTGGTGCATCAAAACACCCGCCGACACTTCAAACCGTGCGCCAAAGAATTTAAAGGGGGTGCATGAACACTTTATGTTGCATAAACATTAGGTGCTCGACAAAAAAGGACCAAAACGGCTAAGTTCGGAAAACTAGATTTCTCGAGAAGGGATTTTGCAATGTTCCGAATGCAAGGAGTCCCCTGACGAGGACCGAAAAATTTTGGTAGGGTTATCTCAGTAAAATTACCCTTGCCAATTTTACGGGATAACAGGCATGAATATGTACTGTGTAGAAAGAACAAATTTGGTCAATAAATGAGAGGATATTTGGTAGGTGGAGAAGCAATAAATGCATCAAAATTTAAAAATCTATATAAGGATGGGATGCAAGTTCATTTTTACCGTTGCGATTAAGAGTATTTGAGAAAGAGCTAAGTGTGAAGAGCCGAGTAATTGATTTGAGGTGCGAAGGGTGTGAAACCAGACGTGACAAGTAGATCTATGCATAGAAGAAGCTTGCGTCCCCGGTGGTGAAGGGTTTGAGCGAAGCAAGATGGAAGAGAGGAGCTAGGGCACACAATTTCACCTAGGGCATGCTAACTCAAGCTAGGGTTTGAGTCAGGCATTACAGAGTTGAAGAGGAAAGTGTCTATAGAAGGATTGCAAGGTAAAAATGGCACTAAGAAAGCAGCTGTAGCGGGAACAAAGGGGAAGAAGAAGGTAGTTGTAGAGGAGGAAGAGATGACACCTAAAAGTAATTTTTTCGAAATGTAATATCCAGAGGGTTTCATAGTCAATCAGGAGTGGGATTTGAATATAAGAAAAAGCAAAGTGAGCAAGTATAACCACAGGACCATAGAGAACAAAAAGAACTCGATGCCTTGCTCAACACGAAGACAAACAAACGCATGATAGATGACATGCCGGTTTATGATGATGCAGGTGAGAAACTTCTAAAAAGAATTGGAGTCTACCAATTATATGAGATTCCATATTTCAATAATTATGAGCCTTTATACCGATGGCTCATGAGCAGAGTACATGAGGAATTTTTCTACTTTGCAGGACGCAGAGTCAGAATCTCATCTGCGTTGATCTCCATAGTGATAGGTTTGAAGGCCACATGAGAGGATATAAAGACTGACCTAACAGATAAGGCCGCGATTATAGAAACCAGGAAGGAGTTGGGATACTTGTAGGTGCATGCGGTATGGACATTGATAAACTAAATAATTGTCTAGTTGTACAAGAAGTAACACATCTTGTTACAAATTTGAATGACTAGGAGAGGTGGTCATAGGTGAACACCATGTGGTTACATGTTGCGAAGCGAGATGTTAGAAGGAGTAGTCTACAATATTGCAAGCTACATTACATAACAGATAGTCGAGGAAGTGCGCACGGAAGGAAAAATCAGCTTTGGTGTTGTTCTCTAGTTACTGGTATTCATGGAGATTGGGGTACTAGATGGACCGAAGGTGAAGATATGGGAATACCCCATGGAGAATAAGTCACCAGCTGAAAGGTTCAACAAGTACCTATGTAAAGGGTCCATGACAGATGATGTCAAGAAAAGAGCGGAGAAATGGTACGACAGGCTCGCGTGGCCTTTAAAGAAGAGTGGCGCATCTCGAAGGACCTACCTTCGGTAATAGGGAAACAAGTCTAGTTTGCTATATATCAACATTTCTGCATCGTGTGCTTCCCAATGAAAGATGGATCCTGGAGCCCTTGGTGCAAATTGCCTTACGCCTTCATAGTGAGGTACTTTCAAACATCAGTCCATAGATTCACAAACACACGCCGCCTGGCCTTCAATGCAGAGAAGGTAGACTATGACTACCACACCTTGAGAAAGAAATATGTGTATCTAGGGCAAAGTGCGTATATCGAGAGGCTCATTTCAGAAGTATTGAGCATAAAGCCCATGAGTCTAGCTGTCGAAGATATTGGGGCAGCACTAGTATACCTTCAGCTGAAGCCCAAGATGGAAAACAATAAGTACATGGAGAATGAGTTCGCGCTCCCAGGGCTACCAAAGGGTCAACATACAATGGAGAACATACCGGCACCAAAGCCCACATAAACCATTGATGTAGAAGATGAAGAAGAAGAGCGTGAAGATAGTGGTGGCTTGGAGCATAAAAGGAGGCAACCTTCAGATAAGAAGGAATCACAACGTGCCACTACTCCATCGTAGGGGTAGGATGAAGAAGATGATACAGGGGTAGTACAGGGAGAGAACAAGTTCAAGAAAGTATTTAGATGCACAAGGACTCAAGGTGGAACCCCACAAACGGTAAGGAGATCACCTCGTCTCTCTCCGCACAAGGAGTCCACTGAGCCAAAAAGGAGAAGGAATTTGAAGTTAGATGAAGAGGCCAAAGGATCGGAGGAGAGCACGCCAGGATCTCCTACTCCACTTGAGCAAGAAGAAGAGCCAAAAGATGAAGAGATGAAAGACATAGAGAAGAAGGAGAGAAGGAAACATCTGAAACCACACATGAGACTGCCAGGATACTATGCAGACTCCTAACCTTGAAGCTCAAGTTCTAAAAGGGCCAAGGACAAAGAGGATGAGTGGAGAACATAGTGCACCACTCATGGGATACGTTGAGGACTCAAGAAAGATTGTATGCACTCGCTTCAGAGCACGATAGCACAGAAGGATTTATTTAGTTGGGAGCTAATGGATGAGGATATGGCAACCATGCGCACTCAAAAGTACCTATCATGGTCAATGCACACCCACATGGATGATCCTAAATTTGATGTATGCAAGGGGTCATGCATGTTGAGACTGCTGAAGAAGGCACCCCAAGCTAGACATATGAAAATAAAGCCTACTATCATGTCAGATGAACATGTGAGTAACGCATTGGTCAAAGTATCAACAGAAGTGGTGAGGAAAAATATGGACAAGGCCGCCATAATTAGGTCACTCAGGCAAGAGATTAAAACTAAGGATGGGGAAATAGTGCACCTAACACAGGAAAGACACTTGGCGCAAAAGAAAAACTCTACATTTATCAGACTCACAGAGGAAATTGGTGATATTGTTATGAAGGCTAGGCCATACCTAGAACCAAAGGTACCAAAGATGTTTCCTTCAGTGATACACTATGTAAGTACCTTAGTAGACCTAGTGCTTGAAGATGAACCTTTGCGTATGCCAAAGCACCAAAGGATCCAACACAAGAGGCTAGAATGAGAAAAGGATTCAATGATGTGGAAGATTGCATCCATGAGGCATTCTTGTAAGCCCTAAAAGAAGAATTGAAGAAAGCTAGACCAAGCCTTGAACATCTGCACAACTCTAGAAGAGCTCATCAACGTAAGAACTTTGGAGGAGAACAATGAGGTTCAGAAAGTGATGAAGGATGACACATTGGGCCGCACAGAAAGATTATCAATGGTTAAGTAGAAGTGCGAGGCCCGGCAGCATCACAAGATCCACACAAGAATCAGATTGAGGAGCTTGGGAAGCTCATTGCGTAGAAGATGGATTTACTAGAGGGAAGGATGATTGCAATGTCAAGCATCGTGTTGGTCATGCGAAATGAAAATGGGAAAATTGCGAAGGATGAACTTGAGTCCATTGTTGTGGACATTCCAAAGAAAGCAGAGAAGGCTCTCACCGAGTGGCAGGCCTTAGAGGCCGAAATAAAAGAGGAGTATCTAGAGTTGATCCTTTAAGATGAGATAGATGAGGTTGCCACATAAAAGCATTCATTATTCATTCAAATTCTTTTTGATTCTTTATATTCAAATTTTTTTGGAGATACCCATTGTTGGGGTGATAATGAGATTAGTGTGGGGTAATGTTGATCATAGAACACTTGACAGAACTCACACAAGAAGTCCACGCGGGAAAATAGCCTAGGTTTAAGGGCGCGAAGGGATAGGAAGAACCCACGCGTGCAGGAAAAGTCAACATTCAAGACTTAGCCATTTTTGGGCATGAAGATCTATTTTTAGAAGATAGCGTGCAGAACACACCAACGATGTAGAGACGTGTGCGCCACGCATTGTCTATTTCTAGAGGATCGGATTCAGAGCGCTTTTGCATGGAGACAGTCTAAGAATAGGATTTTCACCTCAGTTAACTATCAATATTATATAGATAACACACTTACATGTGTGGCTATGCATGAAAATGGCACGTGGCTATTAATAGCATGCAGCCTATTTTTGGGATAGATAAGTGGTGAAGGGAAAGTCCCCACCATATATATATGTAGTGAATTACCTGGTAGGGAGACGATGGATATAGAGAGATAGATAACATATTGTGTGTGTGAGGGATAAGTATACAGAGACATGTGCATGTTTCTGAATTACCGTATTAGATCCATGCGCACATCGGCATAGATTGCCAATATTGTAAGAAGCTTATGTGTTATTGTGATAATTAAGAGATGAAAGATATTGACTGAACCTAAGTGTCATTCCTCAACCCTAAAGAGGGACCCGATACCTTTTTGGTGCTTTGGGTGAGTGATCGGTCTAGGGCGAGTGATGTGCTAGTGCATCTAGGGTGTTATACAGTGAATTCTAGGTTGCATCAACCACAAGCCAACAACAATAAAAAAGTAAACATTTTGTGCATACCCCGCAAATAAAAACATTCCATGAGGCCACATCTCTTCACATATCAACTGAAATCGTTTCTGAGGAGGTGCATTAGATTGATTTTCCAAAAGTCTTTATTTCCTTTCTTAAGCCACTCTTGGTGGCTCACCCACTCCTTTCATAGGAGTAAAAATTTCAAGCCCCAACACACAAACGGGGGAAAATTATAGGAAATGGAAACTCATGAACAAGCTTGACTAGGTATAGATCTAAGAGGCTCAAGAAAGTATCTCTCCAATGTAGAAGCAACATGAACACCACATAGAATTGAGGTAAATACCATGGGAGATTGATTGAAACCATAAAAACCATATCCATAATAAAAAATAAAGGATTCACAGAGCCAACAATGTGTTTGACATTTACAAAAATAGAGCTTCAAGTGCATCGATAGAGATAACCATGGAATGTTTCAGGGTCTTCCTCTAAATCTGTTGCTCAAAACAACTAAATTAAAATATTTATTATGCTTTGATGGATGTCCATACTCTTCCCAGAGCTCATGTTTTGGCATGGGCTGAGAGTACCCAAACAAATGTAAACCGATCTGGTTGGAGACATGTTTTTTGTATAGATGAAACAATGTGCCTACCTCATGAGGAAACCCATGCCTTCAAACTGTCGTGTCTTTGTAACTATCCAAATACTACTAAATTTGCAATTTCAACATGGTTTCAGTGTGGTTATTACCTTTGGGTATCATTAAAGCATTTGCCTTATTATGCAAGGAAAAACTAACAGGTCAGGAAAATCCTTTGGGGTGGTCATGCCTTGTCAAACATTATGCAACACACCACCCCCACTCCTGCCATCATTAAAACTCCAACTGCCCCCTCACCGCCAATTCCCATTATCCCATCTTTTATTTATTTTATTTTTTTAACATGCCACTACATTTCCCTCCCCTTATAAGAGCATCGTCCTCGATGTGACACAATACCAAAGCTCAAAGGGTAGGTAGGCAAGAAAGTCATTAATGAAACCTATCGTTTAACAAAACAACTTGTCAGTACAACACGACTAGAAGGAAATAAACTAATTTTGACAATATCCTAAATTTTAATGTTATGTGAAGATTGGTAGTTCTATTCTTCTTTATTACTTAGTATTTTCCTTTAAAGTATTTATTAATCTCAACTCTCAGTATTCCATTGTCTAAGATTTTAGTTTTCTTATGTTCATGGGTGCCCAATAGAACTAACATCACAATACTACATCAGGGCCAACACAACACTAATGGTCCTCAAGACATATTGCTACATACTTTTATGACTGGATCACATCTCGAGAACTCAACCAAACCACGGAAAGAACATACATAGCCCCCACACATTCTCCCGAGACAACAAATGCTCGAACATAAGAATACTACAACAACATGGAATTCCCAACATGTACACATACAAAGGTTTCACAAAACTCTAGACCATAATTATAGGTACATAGTGTCAAGATGGAAACAACATCACAAGACATAAACTAGAATATCAAGAGTACACATAACTCAACCAACTCCATACACCTCCCAAAGCATCACAACAAATACATATACCTCCCAAAAATCACAGAACAACTCCATATACCTCCCAAAACATCAATCACACCCACACAAATCTCTTATGCCTCCCTCAAGTCTCTTATGGCTCCCTCAAGTCTCTTATGCCTCCCTCAAGCAATAAAATAAAGATAAAATTTTCCTTTTCGCTCCCCAAAAGAGGTCGGTCACCCTATGGCCCTAGGCGCATAGAGTCCAAATACCTCTAACCCAAGTGACATAATAACTCGTGGTTTGACAACCCGCTAGTTATCTGTAACTCCTTGGGGCATACCCCCATACAACGAAGTGGGTCCATAGGTTCCACCACTCCATGGTGAATCCCATGACCCTATTCCAACACATTATGACATTAGAACCAACATAACAATCCATTTCAAATGCTAAGTGGCAAAAATACAAAGCCTTGGGCTAGGCTATAAAACTTTTAAACTTGGTACGTAAATTTAAGACTAAGAAAATCAAATGGCTAATTAGCCATAGTTAGTGCAAAAATCTACATGTTAGTGCAATAACCAATTAAAATGCCCAAAATATAAGAACACATCAATCAAGAAAATTGTTGGTCCTTGCAAGGAAAGAGAATATATATATATATATTTCAATTTACGAATAAAATACATATATAGGAATAACACATTAAGATAACTATGTGGCATTATACAACCAACAAGGGGGTACTTAACGAGTTGTTGGCACTTGGACATCAAAATAATATAATTGTCATCATCTTTATCGAATCATCCCCCCACCACTTCCACAAGGCTCAACATAGTCGTAACTACACTTAGGTTGAATCCATATGATAACCATATAGGAGAGAGAAAGGAGTACAAGTTGCCATGTATTGAGCCTAAGGTGTCTGCAAAACACAATATGCATGACACCCGTTGAGCAAGTGCCACACATACTAAATGAAAAAGTGGGTTTTTAGCCTATATAGGACTCACTTTCTATCTTGTACTCTGGCTCAAGTGATTGGTCAACGGTACACATTTCCTCACTCCAAACATACACCTTTTACCGATTTCCCTTAGGTTTGGTTAGTGTAGGGTTCACAACATAACACATAACTACATCACTAACACAATGGTGATTCACACACATTAACCATAGCGTCTTACGCATGGTATATATATAGGGTATAACAAAATCATTACTTTCATGGGTTTCAATACATCACATTACCACATAATACACCCAAAGTGCAAACACTATACAATAGGGATCATACGTTCACCATATGTCCCTAAATCACGACATGAACCATCACATATTACACAAATAATACGTATGATGAACACAACAAGTAACATTACAACATAAAATTAATTGCTATATAACATGGTGACACACACAATTCATCACAACATGGTGGTAACATCACGATACAATCCAATTCACTATACACCAATTATTTCATACAACACATCAACACACCTACATATCACATAATGCCAAAATGTTCCAACACTCCGCAATCCACAATAAAATTATTTTTCAAACACAACAAGGTGGTACATCACACGTGAACTCTTCATAGAATCCACGAAAAGGAGAGTGAATACTCTCATCACAAGCACATAAACATGATAACAAATATGCACTAAGTGATATGCACAACATGTGCGTTCATAATATCACAATTACAACGTTGTTCACATTACAACATATATCACATTACTCTTCCAATATCCACCACCATTATGCAACACCATCACAACTCCAATCTGCCCTAGAGGTTTGAGAGTATGAACCTCCGCTCTGATACCAAATGTAACGCCCACATTTTACACCCAAAAATACAACAAGTAAAAATACCAGAATCTATATTTTGACTTACATTGCTCACTACACAACACCACAAGGCTCCAAGAAGAGAAACTCAACAACGCATAAGACACATAAGTCATCGAATCACATAGACACATGACAACACCATATACATGTCGATGCCACACTTTCCCCAATGAATGAATGATAGTAATGACCCAACCACAAGAAAAGGACCCAAGGGTTGGAAAACCCACAACACATCATTACCATGATTACATCTTAGTTACAATTAACATTCCAAGAAAATTATTGTGCAAGGATAATTTTATCCTTTTTCCACCTACAGATTCTTAAATTCATTTCACATTCAACTTATAGTTTGACCATTTAAGTTGGTCCTTTATCCCTTACAACAATCTCCATAACTTGCATAATTTTTGTCATATTTCAAAATGCATACAAAGTTCCTATATCTCTCATTCTGATGTTAAGATTATGTTTCTCAAACGTTTATTCAATGTTTAAATTTTACCCTTACTACAATAGTGAATCGAAGTGATGTCAAGACAAAAATCTTAGGATTTGAGGCAGATTTAGATTCAAGATACCTTTTCCCAAAACATTTTTCGATCATGGTATCCTTATTTCCCATCATAGTTAAAATAGTTCAAAATCTTGTTGAATCCATCCAACATTTCCGCATCAATTTTTTTATATCGATTTATATAAATCTTTTGTTTTCTCAAAGTTTGATCACACCAAGGCAATTCATATTCTTTTTAACACAAGTAAATGTCTAATTGAGTTACAAGGACTCCAAGAGTGACATTATTCCTAACCTCAAATCTCATTTTACTCTTATATGCTTTACTCTAACATTGCACTATGGTCTCATTATTGGCATCACTTTATAACAAAAGAGTTACGAAAGTACTTGTCTAATATCTTAAAGAAGTACATGATTGGAAGCATTAGAACCATACATGAACCACAAGTGATTTGTTTTCAAAGTGAGATCCCATGTTTCCACATTTCGTGATTCCATAAGAGAAATTTCTTTTATTCTTAATGTCATAAGCGACATAACAAGGAATTACGGAACCAAGTTTTAGTTTCCTAGTTTCTCTTAAGTCAACATCTTTCAAATCAATTTCATTTGCAAAGAGTTACTTACAATTTTCTACCCACCAGTTAACCTCCAAAACAACTATGGTTTAGTTTAATTTCAATTTACACTCAGGATCTACACCCTATCAAGCCTATGCAAAGGACCCATGCACTATACTTTCACTAGCCAAGGTAACACATTTAGCTGAGAGGATCTAAAGAGATCATTAACAAGAGTTTTATGAATAATACAACTATTTCAAAGTAGCTCCATTGCGTTATTTGGATCCCACAAGAATACATTTCAATCTTCGTGAGACTAGGTAGTCCACTAGGATACTAAGGAAGTGTTAGTTCTACTTTCACCGGATAAAGTTTGACCATGTCGTTCCTAACTCTCGGGTTTACGACGATGTCACTAAACATACAAAGCTATGCCGACAACTCAAAAATTTGGGCTCTTATTTACTTAAATAGAAGGTTCCATAGAGTGTAAAGTTAAGTTCATTCTACGGTTTCAATTTCTTCTATGCTAAGAAGGATCATGCAAGAAGGTAGATATGTGCAAGTTTTAAACTAAGGTCGATTGTTTTATTTAGATTTCTTTATTACATTTTTAAGGCAAGGAACACAACACCAATTATTTAATCAACAATTTCACAATGGAAGTGCACTACAAGGTATTAATTTCAATTTCGTTTAACACATTTATCCAACTTTTACAATACAATATTGGAATCAAAAGACACCCATGTTCAGATGGATGTTCCCCTTAAACTCGACATCCGAAAATTATTACTGAGAACTCCATTAATAACCCTTTCAATACTTCACAAATGACAACTATCCTCTACAATATCACTTAACATATATATCCAATCCCCTTTTTACCATACATAAATTATGAATCAAAATTGAACCTATGATTAAATGCACATTTTCCAAGGTATCCCTAAAACTAGCATCTCATACATATTAGCAAATTTCAAATATAATTTTTGTAACATGGAACTACATTATACATATATACATTTTACAATGACCTATATAAATTACAATAATAAACAATGAATTACACGTCTTTTCGCCATCTTACTTTCATCCTGCAAAACCATCTTTTCGCCATGTGAGCATGAAATCAACGATAAAATTTGGCATGGTATCCACCCTAATCTAACATAATTAACATATTTAGTTTCTCATTTACATAATAACATTAATAATTTGCATTCGAAAGGAGAGGGTTAGAGACACATTTATTTCATTTTAGTTCACTTCATTTCTTAACCAAGGAGAGAGAAAGAAATAGGGAAAAGAGAGAAACACTATTTTGCCAAAAGATCAATTTCACACAAGTCACATAGTAGAGTTTTAAATAGTTATTTACAAGTGTCAACAAGTTTCCACATTGGTTTGGTAACCCAATGGGGGTCCTACAACTTCCTTTGTACATTTTCATGATGGTTGTCAAAAATGCCCATTTTAAGCTCGAAGGCTAAGAAACCACTTTCGATCGTTGTCTTGTGATGAACAAGCACACCATGGGTAAATTTCTACATGTCCTATACACCAATAATTCATGAACTCGCGAAATTTAGAACTAGTGAACAATTTACGATTCATGCCATTTTTTCGTGGTCATCGGTCGTAATTTGTCTAGTTTGACCTAGTCAAAACTACAACTAAAGGCCTACAAAATGACCTTGCCAAACTATCTAGAAGATTGTTTTTCCCAAACTGATGGTTCTAGGAAATTGTCTATTGGAAGTACTAGAGGTTTGCGAAGGCGGATAAGAATTTCATTGTCCAAGATTAAAACGGTGAACCAATATGAAACCCAACTTTTCAATTTTAGCAACTTCCTACAGTTGTCGAAATGGTGTAACAGGGCTCCTAGAAGGGCGTCAAAAAGATCACAGACGATCATTTGAGGTCGATTCAAGAATTGAAGTGACTCCTCACATAACAAGGTACACGAAGGAAGCTTAACAAATCCTTTCTGGAGTTACGAAGGTTATTTTGCAAGTCTCCAAAATCGTGATTTATCTACTTTAACAAAGGAATGGTCAACATATTTACAGGAAGTCAACTTCAACTTGTCAATAAAAGGGGTACTGTAGCAATTTAGTTTGGTCAAGAAGTTTGTTAGACCATCTCAAAATGAGGGTTTGAGTTCAAGGTTTCCCCACCAAGGAATATTTGGATTGCGTAAGTTACGATATGGCATCTTATTGGTTTAAAAACACAATTATTTAAAGAATCGAGCTATGATAATTCCTACGGTTTAAAATTTTATCTTATTGCAAATGAAAAACTAAATGACAAGAATTATGAAAGATAAAGAGAGAGAAACCATGCTTCGAGGAAGCCGAAGTACCAAAACCGTAGGATTCGGTTCAACATCTAACCGACATTTCGTCAAGCAGTTCCACGAGCATTGAGCTAACCTCCATGACAACACACATATATTTCCGATCACTTGAAATTTTCCAATAGAATATGTTTCCCATTATGTTTTGACAATTGTGGGGCACGGTCAAGGCTCCATATTGAACACGAGCTGGGAGAATGTTGGAACAATTTTATTAAGCCTAGAAACACATTTTTCACTGACATTTCCTTAGAGGTTTCTAAAGCCTTTTAACGCCTCCAAACACTCCTATGAATTTGTGGAGGTTAATAATCTCTGTTATAGATTACTTCTTTCCATTCCCACCTATATGTGGATCCCATTTCCTCTGAATTTACAACTTTCCCTACACATTTATTTCAATAAAAGGAATCTTTTGACTGATTGTGTTGCTTACATAGAAGGGTTTCATTTCTTTTGAAATTGGTTTAATCATCCATGTTGTAGATCATTATATGCTGCAACATTTGCATTAATTTCTACGTACATGCCTAACTAAGAATTTGTAACTATAACATTTGACATATTCATCTTTGGATTATGATTTGACTTACTGTCCATACCTTGTTGTTAAAGCTCCACACACCGTCTCTTGTTTTCCATTGTTGTGCATCTAATTGAAACATTTTAACAAATAGTTCACTTGCCTTTTCTATTCTCCCATGTCTCTTGCAAATGACTTCATTGGAGAGGATGACACAACTACCATTTGCCCAAGCACCCAACAAAAAAAACCATGCCATCACCACAAGCCAACAACAATAAAAATAAGTAAACATTTTGTGCATACCCGCAAATCGAAACATTCCATGCGGCCATATCTCTTCACATATCAATTGAAATCGTTTCACGGGAGGTGCATCGATTGATTTTCCATAGAGTCTTTATTTCCTTTGCCAAGCCACTCTTGGTGGTTCACCCACTCCTTTCACAGAGTACAACATTTCAAGCCCCAACACATAGATATGGGGGAAATCATAGGAAATGGAAACTTACAAACAAGCTTGACTAGGTATAGATCTAAGAGGCTCAAGAAAGTATCTCTCCAATGTAGAAGCAATAGGAACACCACATAGAATTGAGGTAAATACCATGGGAGATCGATTGAAACCATAAAAAAATAGCCATAATAAAAAAAGAATTCACAGAGCCAAGCAATGTGTGTGACATTTGTGGAAATAGAGCTTCAAGTGCATCAATAGAGATAACCATGGCATGTTTGCAGGGTTTTCCTCTAAATCCGTTGCTTCAGAAAAAACTAAATTAAAATATTTATTATGCTTTGATGGATGTCCATACTCTCCCCAGAGCTCGTGTTTTGGCAAAGGCTGAGAGTACCCAAACAAATGTAAACCGATCTGGTTGGAAACATGTTTGTTGCATAGATGAAACAATGTGCCTACCTCGTGAGGAAACCCTTGCCTTCTAAACTGCGTCAATCGAAACTTGAAAGCTTGTCCAAATATTGCTAAATTTGCAATGTCAACACGGTTTTAGTGTGGTTATTGCCTCTCGGTTCTCATTAAAGCATTTTCCTTATTATGCAAGGAAAAGCGACAGCCAAGAAAATCCTTTGGGGCGGCCATGCCCGTAAGGTCGCCGCCACACACCACCGCCCACTCCTACCATCATTAAAACTCCAACGCCCCCTCACCGCCAATTCCCATCCCTTCGACATTTCCATTGTACACTCCACCTACGATTACTAGAATGTATTACTTTTTAATTCTTCACTCCATCCCTTTGGTGTTTCCATCGTACACTCCACCTATGATTACTAGAATGTATTTTTTTGAAATGAGCACAATTAAATTGATTTAATCCTCATTCATTACCGAATTCATTATGTCTGTTTTTTTATTTCCCTCTTAGGTGAACAATAGTATTAACTATATTCTCAAGTCATATGTTTAATGGGTGCGGTGAGTAGATCGATCAACATTCGTAGTTAAGGTTAGCGGTTTGAAACTTGTACTTCAAGTGACACTCTCACTCGAGGATAAATTTAATGAGGAGAAATGGGATATAGTGTTAGCGCCCAAAAATCAAACCTTAAAGAAATGAGATAATGAAAAGATATATATAACTCACAAAAGTGATAATCTTAATCAAGAGGAAATAATGAAGTGAGCATTTCAAACACCTAACCTTAAGGAGATAATGATGGAGTTATAACTATTCTCGATGGAGATGGAATGTTGCCAATTGCAAAATTCAATAGTTCAATTCAAGGAATTCTTTGGAAAAAACACTATGGTCTGCTAGTTCTAAAAAAATGTTTAATAAAACTTAGAATTCGTGAAATTTATCCCCGCAACTTTGGATTCAATAATAATGATTAATTAAGAACATACAAATTCTATAAAATGAAAATAATTTTTATGAATGTATAAACAAAATGGGTTTGAAGTGGAACCGCCTCCAATGCCAGACAATGCACCTTGGGAGAATAGAGCCACTTCTCTTTTGTTTGTTGATGAGACTGCTTCAGTTAAATACCTCCCTTCAAGGAATGATGATAGATTGAACACACACAATCTAGCAATGTTATCCATATGGAGAGCCAATATCAATTGTCAACCTATGCTATCTCGCCATGTTGTCTCAAATACATTGCTAAGTATGCTTCCAAAGTGGAGAAAAGGTCAGAAACATACCACCAAATGCTTTCTAGATTGTCAAGAGGTTTAGATCCTAATCTGCCAGCACATTTAGCCATAAAAAAAATGTTAACTGAGAGTGTGGTTGAACATGACATTAGCGCACAAGAAACATGCCACATGCTCCTCAAATTGCCACTTGTAATGTGCAGTCGCACTTTTGTGTCGCTCAATGTAGGCTAGAAAAATCTTAAGAAAATTGGTTGAAGCAGAGTGTGAGGATGCAGAAACATCCCTCCTTTTAGATGCATACAGGGTCCGACCTTCAAACATGGAAAGCCTTCCACTCATTGAAGTTGCGCGCGATTGGAGTTACAACAAATACCACAAACACAATAGATGGAAGAGTCGTACCGTACCAGCTATTGTTCGAGTGTTCCCAAGTTTCAATGCATTCCATCTAAGGATTCCCCCTCTTTTGAGATTTTCTATTGGTCAGAACTCCTTCTATACAAACCTTTCCGCAACATTTCTACTGATATTGGTTCAACACCTCAAGAAACCATTTCTACATGGAGCTTGTTCAGATACAATTATCGACCCTGGCATATTACACGGCGTGAATCAAATCCGTCACCCACCTCCGACAAAGTGACATCGACTCGGAGGAGAGCCCCCCTGCCTGTTCTCAAAGAATCGTATGATTGGCAAGTTTTGGCTCGATTCCACCGGGAACACTTCATTCCTTGATAACTTGCAAATGTTGGGCCTTCGTGAATTTGACACCCTTCACAATTGGAGTGCACATCGAGTTTCTATTGTGCTGCAGTCTCTTGGCACCACTTTTATCGAAGACAAAAAGGCAGAGCATATTTCAACTTCCCTCGTGGACAGATTCCACCCTCCAGCTTCAAGTTTATCTCCAGAACAACAACAAGCTTTCAACATAGTTATTCAACACTTCGCTCACAAATCCAACCTTCCTCCACTGAGACTTATTATACAAGGGACTGCTTTGACTGGAAAATCATTCCTCATTAACATTTTAAAGTCTTCATTTGCCTCTTCATCCAACCAAGGCCTTTCACCTCTCCTTCTACTCGCCCCAACAGGGGTTGCTACTTTCAACATTTCAGCTTCAACAATACACGCAAGCCTCCGGATTCCCATTAAAGAACTCAAACCCTTAGAGGGCCAAGCTTTATCGTCTCTTCAAGACTCCCTCAAACACACCGAATACATTCTAATTGATGAAATGAGTTTCGTCGGGCCAAAGTTGCTTTCCAGAATCGACTATTGTCTTAGGGAGGCTTTCCCACACTTCAAGAATTCTACATTTAGAGGCAGATCTATGATCCTTGTTGGAGACCTCGGTCAACTTCCTCTAGTTATGGACATTCCTCTTTATGCCAGCAAGTCTTACGGAGCTACCCTTTGGCAAGAATTCAACATATCCGTCTGCCTTCATTCAATCTTCCGACAACAAGGCTCTGATCCAACACAGACATCATTCCGTAACTTGCTGCTTAACATTCGTAATGCAA
This sequence comes from Taxus wallichiana var. yunnanensis, assembly GCA_018340775.1. Classification (NCBI taxonomy): domain Eukaryota; kingdom Viridiplantae; phylum Streptophyta; class Pinopsida; order Cupressales; family Taxaceae; genus Taxus; species Taxus wallichiana. Next base: position 131,470,116 of record CM031241.1, read on the forward strand.
TACCTCTACTACAGGACTGGGAAGCTCTTATGTCAAGATCCGTTTCCTCCCTTTCCGAACAAGAAAACATTGATTTTAAAGATGCCCCTCATCTTTTCGCTCAGAATGACCTTGTGGACTCGCACAACCTTATTATGTTGAAATCCCTTAACTCTCCTATTGCCAGATCAATTGCCGAACATACCAGATGTTCTACATCGGGCGACACCGAAGACGATCAATTGAAGCCCAAGGTTCTTCTCTTGCATCAACCAGAAAAGTAATGCTTTCCGCAAACTTGTGGGTTGACAAAGGTCTTGTCAACGGCGCTACTGGTTCTATCATCGACATAGTCTATGAGGAATCCTCCGGACCTCTGCTCTGCCTCTTTTTGTCGTCATCAAGTTTGATCGTTACACAGGACCTCCCTGGGATTCGAACAACCCCTTGCATGTTCCTATTCCTCCCATTTCTAGAGGGGGTCGCAGACAACTACCACTCAAAATGGCATGGGCTTTTTCTATCCACAAGTCTCAAGGACTTACATTAACACGTGCTACAATCGACATTGGCGGAACTGAAAGACAAGGCCTAACATTCACTGCTATGTCAAGAGTTCCGTCTCTTTCTTCCCTTCGTATTTCTCCAGCATTCTCTTTCTCCCGCTACTCTCGCATGTCCTCCACTCCCCTTCTGCAGTCCAGGCTAAAAGAGGAATCTCGCCTTCACTCCCTTCCATCTTCTCTCCCACACCTCCCCCAACACTCGTCTTAATTCCTTCTCCTCTTCCAGCCTTTCTCATGCTTTTACTTCCATAGGTGCAAGAACTTCTTTATAGCATCAACACATGTACATATCACGTACATTTTGTATCCATTTCCCTTCTTTACGAGTGTTATATATGTGTCCAACTACTTTCATCACAATATTATAAGTATGTTCCTTATCTTGTTCCTTCTATGTCTTCCCCTACTTCTCTTTCGGCGTTTCCATCGCACCCCTCACGTGCAATTGCTAGTAACTATTCCCGATGGAGATGGAATGTTGCCAATTGCAGAATTCAATAGTTCAATTCAAGGAATTCTTTGGAAAAAACATGTGGTCTGCTAGTTCTAAGACAAAATGTTTAATAAAACTTAAGAATTCTATGCAATTTATCCCTGCAACTTTGGATTCAATAATAATGATTAATTAAGAACGTACAAATTCTATAAAATGAAAATAATTTTTATGAATGTATAAACAGAAATGGGTTTGAAGTGGTGGCTTATGCGGGGAAGGGTTCCGTGACCAAGCATGCAAAATGCAGGAGTGCGGACTATGTCTGCAATGTATTTGACAAAATGTCACGGAGAGGTGGTGTCACGGAATGACATGATGCCAGGGTAAGCTCGTAATGGGTATTGTGGCGCAGCCTTAAAAGTGGCTTAGGTAGTGAAATGCAAACAATCAGAATGGAACTGGATGGCGTGACTGCGACGTGTTCATTTCGCTTTGCATGCAATTTGGGGGTAGGTCAATTAGAAGTTACATTATTGGAAATGGCTCCGAGTCATGTATTTTTGGTGGTTTACCCTCTTGCCTATGCAGATGTATGGAAAATGCATGCCAGGTACTTAACAACACCATATGAAAGATTGTATACTGTGGTCAATGTCTATTTCTAGTGGTAAGGTAGAGTGATTGGTATGATGATTACTCAAGTTCAAGCCCTGTTGGGCGTGCTTCCTTCCTCTGTAATATGGCTGTGAAGAATTTAAGGTTCGGGTTCCTGGTGATTAGTTTTGACGGGATAGAAGCCAATGGACTCACTTTTCAGCAAAGTGACATACTAAGCTTGATGGTGCAGTGTGTTTTTTGGAATGCAAATGATTCAGGCTATGTTCAGAATGAACAATTCGACAAGGCAATAAATAATCTGTTAATTGTTCCCCAAAATGAAACTGGTTAAAGTGAAACCTGACCAGGTAAGTTGGTAACTCTTGGGTTTGTTCATTAATAATCAAGCAGAAAAGGTTGTTTATTAAGTCATGTATTTATTTTCCTAATGATTTGAGGGTGGAAAAGTAATCAATAGGATCATGAATTTGCCCTGCAAACTGTTCAATAAGTATTTCATTGCTATGGCATGGTTCCATGGAGTGGGGGTTTCATAAATATCTCAGCGGGTGCTGTTGAGAGAATTTTAGCTGTTTTAGGTCCCATGAATTTGATTATTTTCCTCAACAATTCCTGTTGAAAAATAATGACAGTTTGCAGGTATATAATGATTATTTTCCCCCCAAATTGACCTAAAAAGAGTAGCAGGAATGCATGTTTGTTGCTAGATAGAAACAAACAACCTAAACTGTAGGGGGAAATTGTCAGCCCCCCCTCTCCAGCCACCTCTTAAGTTTAAGGGGCAAAAAATGTGGAGCTCCTATTTTTCAGGCTTAGATTCTGTTTTTTCTTGTAGCTGGTTGCAAAATTAATCACTGGACCTCCGGCAACAGGAAAATAGGAGCTGTAGCCCCTCCATGGGACCGTCTTTTACCAGGGATAAGACAGGATAAAATATTGGATCGCTGAAAAAAAGGAGTGTCTCTCTGAAAGGTACAAAAACCAAATTCTCGTAAAAGATTTCAGTCTAATTCATATTGCGATGTAATTTTTCAAATATCAAACATACTTAGTACATATGGATTTCATAAGTTAGAATTCTAATTGGGTCTTTAAAATTCCTCTCTTGCATTGTTCTTATTGTAATTCAAACAATTTTGGTACATTCTATAAACTTAAATACACTGCTTTGGCAGAACTGTCATACCAATGTAGTTCCGAACTACTGGTAAAGAGTGTTGGACACTATGCCATCTTTCCATCTCCTCTCCAAAACTTGTCTAAGCCCTTCACGTTTAACATCACATAGCATTTCCTCTTCATCCTTACCACCCTTCCACAGCACCTCTATTACTTCTTTTCCCCTACCAGTCACCACCTCCCCATTTTCACCCACCACAATTAGGCACACATCTCTATTGGTTTGATTCAGGAGGCCCAACAACAATTTTCTCACCTTTATTGTCTTTTCATCAGCTCTCATTCTGCTCAGATCATTATACAAATACACAACGTGCTGCCAAAATTTATATGCATCTAGGAAAGAGAGGTTTGGAATAGTAGACATTGCCTTTCTCTTCATTTCATAAACAGCTTCTTCTTGAGCATCCATCCAAATGCAAATGGGTTTCCTCGCCAGATAGAGGAGTTGGACCTTTGCTTTCCAATTTCAAATGCACATTTCAACTTAGGCATAAAGTGTAATATTTTGTCAACAGAACCCATGCACAAGAACATTGTTTCTCCTTGGCACATGGCCTCCACCTATCACCACATTTCCAATTCTGTTAATTTATAGTCAACGTGAATACATTCTTTTTGTTCTACACAAAGATAGGAGTTTAATGAGATTTACATGATTTCTTGATCATTCATGGAATTCGAGTGATTTAAACTTACCTTCATCTGAGTCGAGTCCAGATTTTGAAAGACAAATTGCACACTAAATTGGACCTTAAGTCCCTCCCATTGTACCTTTCTGAGTTCCTCTTCATGGCTTTGACAAAATGGACATGCCTCCACTCCCCATCTTTCTATCATCGGCATTGCGTCTTTGCAGGAAATTTTTCCCTTTGCATCTACCACCACTAGTACAGTTGTTGCATTAGTCAAATGATATAGTGATATAGTGTTTATCAGCCATGGATTTGGAACCACAGGCCATGGAGAATTTTCTGCACATCTCTCATACTCAACCCAGGTTGGCCTCCCCAATCCACTCTTGGGATCCAACCAACTTCTGCTAGATGGTCATGCCTGGCTAGCATCTTGGGATACATATCTTTCAACGCTGAAGTCTGTGTTTCAGCTATGTTGATGGTTGTAATGAGAAATAGAATCAATTTTCCTTGTAAATCATTGACCTTCACCTACATTATCAATTAAAAAACTTAATCTAACAAACGTGTGTTTTTGATGCTTTAGAAATGCAATTGAAAACAAAAAACACTAGATAGTAGCTGAAAAAAGTTAAATACCTGTTGTTTGTTGTTGAGCAGAAGAAAATCTGTTTCTGCAGTCACCAACAATGCTCTCAACGGTTCAATATTGCTCTCTGTTGGAGTTCTTAAGAGGAAACACACCTCATTAAGTATATAGGAGATGTCTTCCCACACTGAGAAACATTTCAGCCCTTTTTCTTGTAAACTATCAGTGCTATAGAAGACAAGTGGTTCATAAGTACGAAACGAAGTAAATAATTTGTCAAAGAAGAAGGAAGCCCTGGAATTATTAGGCGTGCAAGCCAGGATTCTGTTTATCAACTTAGTCGGTAAGGCACTGAATGCTTTGCCAACATATATGATTTTGAAGACTTTACAGTTGGATTCCAGCCGCTGGATATTTTTTTCCAATAATTCCCATATCAAGGGTTCAATGTCATGCATACTAATGATCAAAATGACAGAAATGTCTGGCGGAAGAGATGACAGGCAGAATGGATGTTGATGAGTGTCAACAAGAATCCCTATCTCACTAAAGAACTTTGATATGATTGCTTTCAATAACAAAGCTCTCCGTGTTTCCTGCAATACACAAACATAGCCTTAAAACATGGAATGGATTGAATGAAATTTCAATATTTACTAAAATCATCCACAGGTTAAAAAAATTAAATATGATCTTCATTTCTTTGTATGCATTGTGGAAAATGCAATATACGCATTTACGCCTCTGAATAAGTATTAGCTGTACATAAATCACAACTATACCTGTGGTTCGCCTGTTACAACCACCAAATGCCATTCATCCTTCTCCCTTTGCATTTCCATCCACCGTTGGATCATCCATTTCCATCTCTCTACACGCCTCAAGCTCTCAATACACCCCACACTATCCATCCATTTCCCATTCAACCTCTCGCAATATGAGAGTTCCAGTCTTATCAATGATGGTAGACAGTGAAAATTCGCAGAAAGGTGCTCCAATTGAGAGCATCTTGATAGATCCAAAACTTCTAAGCAACCAAGATGACCAAAACGGTTGGGAAGTTTCAACAAAGTATTACATCCAGATAAGTCTAACTTTCTTAATGCTCTAACACAATGGAAGTCACTGGACAATTCCTCTAATTTATCACATCCTGATAAAACTAACTCCTCCAAACATCCAAGTTTACCAAAACCGTGAGGTAGCCTTGACAAGCTCCAGCAGTTGAACATGTTCAATTTTCTTAATGCCACTAGATGATGGAAGTCATTTGTTATTTCTTGTAATGTTTCACTTCCCTGTAAGTCTAACTCTTGCAGGCAATTGAGTTCTATGAACCGACTGGGAAGCATCTTTAAACTACAACACCTCTTCAGTGAAATACTTTTCATCATTGTAAGTTTGCAAATTCACCCACCGAATGACATGGACTCTGACAAGGATGTCAACTCTCCAAGGCTGTCCGGAAGACTTCTCAGCTTTGCACATCCACCTAACCGTAAAGTAGTCAAGGATGCTAAATTTCCAATCCTCTCATGGAGCTCAATTAAACTGCTGCAATGTTCTAATGACAGGGACCGTAATGAGGACAGCTTCTCATAACTGCCTGGAAGCTCTTGTAAAATCTCACAGTACGTTAAATCAAGGTTAGTGAGAGCTTTCAATTCACCAAACCCTGCTGGCAACTTATTCAGATTCCTACAATACCTCAAATCCAATTCCTTCAAAGAGCAGAGCTTCTCTAATGAATCTGGTAACTCTTTCAGATCTTGGCAAAAGGACAGGTTTAGCTTCTGCAGTGCATATAACTGACGAAAACTCTCAGGGATATCTGTGAATTGGCATCTTGAAAATTTTAACTGCAACAACTTTCTAATATGCAGGAACACTTTTGGCAGTATTTTCAATTCACAAAAATGGCATAGACATATTTGTAGATCCTTCAATGATGCTACTGTGTATGGCCTGATTTCAAGTTTTTGCAATCTGGCTTGACTTGAAAGCTTAAGAACTTTGAGCTTTGATTGGATCTGCAATTACAGTTAACAAAATTATCTCGCATCCACTGAAGGCTCGCCATTGAATCAGGAATTACGATAGATGGCCTAAACAAACAAATTGTAGCAAGAAAAATGTTGCACATCATTTGTTCATACATAAAAGACATCTAACAAAAATCTTAGACAAAAAAGGGAGTACTTACCTTGACAAATTCAAAACCATGTTCTCCTCAGAGTTATCATCCATGAAAGTTAAACACTTGAGCTTTGATATATCAAATGGTATATTGGGTACTCTTCCCACTTGAAGAAACCTCAGCTCATTAAATTGTTGGTGGCATTTTCCTTTTACAATTATTGAGTCTCCAATTGCAAATACTCGTAATGAACCACACACCGTGTCTAAATTTTCTGCTAATACATGAAGTGACTTCCCATTCCATCCCAAACAAACTCCTTTTATTTGAGGAAGAACCTGTTAAAATTCAAGGAGGCCATGATGACACAATTGAAAATATAACACTCTTACACAACTTGCATAATTGCAGTTTGAATATTAATATATTTCATACCTCTTAGTTATTCAGGACTGCAGAGAAATAATCTAAACTCATGGTTCGGTTGTCTTTTGATTTATTGCGACCAGCTGCTAGAAGAAGATCATGAATACTTATCCTGTTTACTTTTCGTTTGACATCATATCCTTCATCGAGCTCTATTCTTTTGAGCAGAGCTCCCTCATGTAGACATTCCAGTTCTTCCTCTCCCACAATGCATGCAACCTCATCCCACTCCCAGTCAGAGAAGAAGGAACAAATGTCAAGGAAAGCCTCTTGAGCACTGGGTTGAAGCTCCTCATATGCAAAGAGAATCCTCGACTCATCGAAACTTTCTTTCTTGTAGCTGCTAAACACCTCTCCCACATTGAAGCCAATTGGCAACTCTTTCATAAGCTTCAATTTTGTTATTCCGTTTATGAAGATAGGCTCCTACCACTTCCAAAAACAGAGGACAGCAACTGCATTTCTTTGCTATTTCCTTGGCTTGAGGTCTTTCATCCAATATTGAGTTAACGTCCCTTCCTCTGTCTATTTTTTTGCATAAGACTTGTAGGGCTGCATCAATAGAAGGGGGCTCCATTGGATGAATTTTACAAGGTTTAATCCTGCAGTCCTCAACCACTCCCAATACATTGGTTTTTCTAGCTGTTAGAAGCAACCGAAGTTTTTTGGGACTCATTACCTCCTTAGGTAGAAGCTTCTCCAGATGATCTCTCCATAGGACGTTGTCAATATATAGAAAGACAGTTCTTTTTCGATTATGTCTTTCAAGTAATGCCGTCCACTTTGATAGTCTCGTACAATTTTTTTCACCTCTATCAAATCCTGTATAATCTGGGATTGCAGATCCTCTATTTTGGGGTCTAATTCTAAGTTTTGCACGAGTAGCTTTGGAAAGTTTCCAACCACGGAGTTTTGCTTTTAGAGACGAATAGATTGCATCAGCTAGAGTGTTTTTCCCTGCTCCTCCAATTCCATGTATGACAACTGCTACGGCCGACTTGTCATTTTCCCAATCAAGCAGTTCAATGACTAGAGAAATCTGTTGCTCTATCCCAACTGCTTTCAAAGTTGACAAAAACAAATCAGAAGTCACACAATATCATAACTTGCTATCAGCAGATAAGTCAACAGTAAATGAATAATTACCTGCATCATTCAGGCAAGGAGCCTGTGATGGGCTGTATGCTGTACTGCTATGCACACTATCTAAAATACAAACATTCATTTGTTCATTTAGTGTCTTCTGCATCTCATCCACTTGAAATTTGAGTTCATCGAGGGCTTGTTTATCATTTGATGCCATGTACAACCTACAGAAGATATTTATCAAATATGTCACATATTCTGCATATGACAAGCTTAAGTTTTGATATATAGTAATGACAATAAGAGATGTGCTCGAAGTAGGTAAGGATTTTGTATTTGATTGGCTTCTTTTGGCAGTCATCCTGGTGACCACAACAACGATGGCAATCTTCTTTATCATATGTTTGGAGGAAGTCTATACAATGTAATCTACAATTTTTCTGTGATCGGGTTTAATATCTGGGCAGGATATATTGATTTCGTATATTAAATTCTTATTAATTAATACATAGGATAGAAAGAAAAATAGAATAATTTTTAACCCTAGACAAAATCAATCTTACACAGTTGAATCTAGAAGAATTTCATTCATTATTACACTTTGAAGGAAGCAGACTCAAAACAGAAATATTTTACTTGGTCTACTTATAATTTGAACAAGCCTGGACTAATTTACAAGGGAAATCTGTTGTGTGGCTTACCTTCTAATAACTTTTCTTTTCTTTTGAAAACAACACAGTATTGCTCCTTCCACTATCAAATGTATAGATTCTTTTATCTTTGTCTGCATCTCATTTTTTAAATGTGGAAGAAGCTTGAGCTGCATGATTATTTTGCACAAATTATTCATAGACTTAAGAAGCTTCAAACGTTCCTTCCTGTTAGATTCAATTGTATCCAGCCTTTCTAAAACTGCTGCCACCCCACTCCAACCCAATGAACATTTCCAATGGCAGTCAACACTGCTACTGCTGTCCCATGTTCATCTCCGGACGAAGCTGATATCTGCTTCATAAATGGCAATTAACTTCACAATCAACAGCAGTATTAAGAATCTCAATTAACGTTTTATTTTAACTAACATCTAGATATAATTTATGGTTTGATCTTAATAGAAATATTGATACCCTTTTCCAAGAAAAACACAAAATTCAAAGCTCTGCTCATTAAAATCATTATTCTATAAAATCGGGCATGTGTTGTTGCAGGAACAAACCTGGTTAGAAATTATTTTGACATTCTTTGACACGCCTTCAGAGAAATTGGATACATCTCTTGCAGAGGGAAGGCCAGATGCCACAGAAGCCAGTCTCCCACGAGATGGATTTATTTTCCCCTGCAACAAAAAATCAACCATGTTGTTCAAAAAACATCCTTGAGTCAAGCAAACATAGGAATCCTAGAAAGATGGACATGTTTTCTACTTTTGAGTTATAATGAACAAGAACACTGTCAATATTGTGGACTAGTTGCTCTAGATTGAAATCTTGCGCATCCTCCCGAGAATATAGAATTGAATCGATGAGATCATAAGTAGAAGAGGATGGAGCAGCCGATCCAGTGGAAGACATATTACAATTCGAGGATGTGCAGGAGTGATAACAATAAATTGGTGTCCACAGATGGTAAGTGGCAGAAAAGAGATCACGTTGTAACCTCTGTGAGCTATGGCAACATTGAAATAAAAGAGGTATAGTCTGTAAGAGATAAGCTTCCCCGAAAGACTTTGAGACCTCTAGTTGTTGATATGGATCGTTTAAGCAAAAGATGAGACTCTGGTCCATACCATAAAAACCTATAAACTTTCTCCTTAAAAAAGAAATGAAATTGAACATGTGGATACAAAACCTTAACCAAAAGATTAAACCAACTTTTTTTTTTAAAATTATCAAAAGGTAACTTCAGATTCTCATCTATCCATATGAATTATTAACCAAAAGACAAAGACCAAAAGTTGGGTCTACATCAATGACCGACTTTTATTCTCCAATACACTTTTATATTTATTTTAAAGCCATTTCCATGTTGGTTCCTGACCTGCATTTTCAATTTTCTACTTGTAGGGCTCATGTGCAGTGCACCCTTGTGACTAAGTTCATAGTGGGTCATATAAGTGTACACACTAAAAAGACCTCTTTGGAGAAAGTTTGTATCCATTGGTATAGGTGTTGGAAGGAAATTAGGTGCCTCTCATTGCTTAATACTAGCAATCACACGTGAAGTGTGCGATGAAAACGCCGAAAGTAAAACAAGGGAGTATGGAGAAGGAAACTGAAACATATAACAAAGCAGAAATGTAAATGTAGGTGGTAGAACAACTGCGGGAGGAATTTCTTGAAAACATTAAGGAGAAAAAAGTTTCGAGATGAAAAGTAACAGAGCAGCCAGAGAGGTAATGACCAACATGGATTAAGAGGGGAGAGAGGAAGGAAGGTGATGAAATTTGATGACGTCTCACAAATTTCTTAAAGATGAAATTTGAGATGAGTTGAAGCTTGCAAGTTTACAAGGGTGCAAAGAAAGACTTTTTCTTAGGCTTTATGCATTTGATAGAGAATAACCCAACATCCATGTGACAGAATTAGGGTCATTTAGTCATATACTTCTTAATAAATGCAATTTTAGTTTACTTACAAATTATAACTACCCTATTTATAGATTCTTGATGGGAATATTATGGTGCTCAACATAACTCTTCAAAGGCTAGTCATCTGTGTCTTGTGTCATTTTGTAGCATTTTTGGGCATGAGTGCAATTGAAATTTGAAACTTGTTTGAGACCATTTACACCAAGAAGCACAACAAGTTGATGAAAGAGTGTGTCAATAACCTTGTCTTTGCACAATTCAATTTTTGCCTTCACATCAAACAAGTGTAGGGAAAGGAGCCTAATGGCGCAATTGACTTGGATGACATTGACCCATATTTTGACTAGATTTCCACCAATGTGGAGCCCATGTTTACCAATGGGGAGGTCACAAAATGGAGAGAGTAGAAACAACATTTAATGTAGCAAGAGTGATGGGGGATGACATACTTGATGATGGTTTTTATCATGAGAATGGTTTACCATCCACTTTCAATTTGATGGAGATGGGGAAGGGGAAGAAAATGTTAATTTTTTGTGTGATTATTAATTTTCAGTGATGATAATCAATCATCATATGATAATATGATATGCACTCTAATTTTTTCCATAAATCTAACAGAAAATAGTCTTGTGTTCTTGAAGTTCATTTCTTATGTTTTGACAATATTTTACATGTTTTTTTATTATTATTGGCAAATAGTTTTTTGAAAGGGACTATACCCTTGTACAACATGACTCAAAAGCCAGATATAGCCAAAGTAACATAACCAAAAGAGGATCAAGATCCAGATATGAACAATAAGCCCAATGGCAAAAAACAATCTACCAAGAGAACCAAGAACAAGAAACCGGATGAAAAACAACTAAAAACAACTAAACAACACCTAAACTAACAGTACCGCCAACGACTACATAAAAGACCAACAACCATTCTACTATTGTTTCCAATTAATTACTACTATTTTCAATCGAAAGCGAGTTTTCTTCTTGTTACGAACTGTAATCCATTCATCCATAGATTTGTGTAAAGGAATGAGAACTTCAGAATCCTTAATTGGTTGAAAATTATTGTATGAGCAATGAGATCTAGGAATATTCTCCTTATCCGCTGTGAACTTTCTTGTTTGATGGTAATTCCGATGCTCTATGTCTCTGTACGCGGAAAAGCGACAAAGAGCGTGAGAATCTACAAGTGACTCTTCCACGTACCCGACCTCTCGAGGTCGTCTTTGAGACAAATGGTGGGGGTAGAATATGCGAGACAAACTAGTTAGGCGAGCTCTAATGTCTTCGACACGCACTAGTGGAATTTGCGAATCTAAGGCAGAGAAGGCCCTTCTAACTTGGGTGGTGTGATAGATCGATCAGCGAGGATGATTGCTCAAAGGCTCCAATCAATATCGAGCTCTGGCGTGATTCGATCTATGGGTTGCGGAATACGTGGAAAATGACCTGGGATTGTTTCGTGTATATCTCCTGATAAGGTCATATAGTGGATGATGAATACAATCGATTCTATGGACGATTTTCTGGCCTAGTCCAGAATTCCCTAGCTTCGTTAGCCGCTATATCTAGTAAGGACAGTTGTTCGATGATGATAGGTGGAAGTGGAGTGGACCTAAATACCAAGGTACGTAGGCTAGCGTCTATATCGGATTGACCTGTGGACTCATTGGGTGTGGGATCTGTGGATCACAACCATAGACTCTCGGTTGTTGCGGTCCTGTTATGGTCATACGCGAGATCAAGTTCTAATCCCTAGTATCCAGTAATCGTATGCTTTCTCAGCTTCTATGTTTAGAACCAACAGTTGTGCAATCTTCTCAGAATACCTTACAGGCGTTCTTGCAACTGGATTCTTAAGCTGGTATCTATATCTACGAGGGTGTCTCCAGCGTCTGGCTGTGGAACTAAAGGATCACACCCGAATGTTTGTTCTCTTTCGAGCCCTTCTACAGTCATGTGGATGTTTTCTAGGGTAATCTGTAGTTTGGCTGACTTGACCAAAACACATGTGCTTGGTCGTCTTCTATGTTTAATCCTCTTAACTGTGAACTGATCAGTTGTAAATCTATGGTTGTTTGGAATACTTGTATCCTGAGATTTTGGTCTATGTCAACTATCACTGTGACGAGGTTTGGTTGAGGCACGATTGGCTCAAATATATATTCCCTGGGCTCTTGAGGTCCCGTGATTGTCATACGAAACAAAATGCAATCTAACTGTAATGAAACAAATTCTAACTACGTGAAATAAATCTAACTGCATATAACTTTTATTCTTCTATGAAATATTTAACAATTTTAAGGAAAGCAAACTATTTTAAACGTATCTAGAAATAATAACTAAATAGTAATTAAAACAGACAAGATAACCGAGTGTAGTTATTTGCCTGTGCGATTTGGTAGAATTCTAAATAAGTAAAATAGCTCGTCTAATCTATCTGCAAGATTCTCGATCCTACCTCAGAAGTGAGGAGTGAATCATAGTTTCTCAGAAACTATCAATCCCCACAGCTTCCCTGGCAATATCGAGAATAGAATGAAATGAAATAAAGCGATTAACTACTCTATTTGATATGATTCTGACTAGAACTTTGAAATTTAAAACCTGGATTCCGCAGAACAGTGGCGAATCCGATGGTGTGTGTGTGATCTCGTCCCCTCAGTATGGTCTCTTCATTCTTTCGTGTTCACGTGGATCCAGAAAAGCGTGTGATGCTAGCACCGATAGGAGTAGATTTTGGGATAAGGACAGCTCAGAATGCAGACCGAGAATGCGAGTAGGAGAGGGATAGCGCAAGAGTACAGAGCTTGGCTTATGCGATTCCTAGCGGGATTTTACTGCAAGTCATGCAACATGAAGCGACCAGAACCTGTAACTATCCTATACGAAGAGCAAAACCTGCAACTTTAATGGCTTCCTAAGCTATCCTGTTCCAATGGTTTGGATAAAACAACAACACTGTTTGCACAAGTTGGATATGTGGCTTACCAACAGCTGAATAAAGCTAACCAGGAAAATAATGAATTAAACTAAGAACTCAAGACACAACGAAAGTAAATCTACAAAGAAAGAGAAATTCGAGAGGCAAGCTTCTAAGCGGATTGGATGGAATGACAACACTTGCTGCTCGCACAAGATGGGTCTGTGGCTTACCAACATTGGAGCAATTTTAACAAAAGATGCAAGTGAATTCAAGTTATGGCTTCTAAACAAGCTAACTAACTAAAACACTAAAAATGAGGGAATGAGAGCAAAGATCAAACTTTAAAATCCAGCCAAGCTTGGACCAAAACTCGGACCATTTGCATGTGCACAAACCATGCATTTATAGGAATTCAAACACCCAAGAACCAAAACCAAATTGAACTCCTAAACAATAAACAAAGGAAAAACACTATTCCAGGGGACCAAAAACATAAATGCATGCTCAAGTCGGCAAAGAAAAGCTGGTGAAATGTGATATTTCACGCGGGTCGCGTCAAAAGAGCGTTCTGGAAAACGCGCGCATGGGACGTAGTGGCGGCGGTTACGGGACCGCCGCCTGTTTAGGCGGCGGTTCACGAGACCGCCCGCCACAGGCGGCGGTTTCAAGAGGCCAAGGAAAGAGGAAAAAAAAGGAAAACAAAGGGCGCGGGGGCTAAGCGGGGCATGCGGGATGTTAACGCATACTCCGAAGGCTTTTCCGGATCCCGAACACCTTGCGAGGAGACCTGTATCATCATTGGGGCACTTGTTACACTTTCTTTTGCAGCGATCAATACCCTACAATTTTGGGTACATACATATGCCCCCTCGGAGAAGCGTTTTAGCCAAGAGGCGTAAACGGTGGGTCCGAAAAGTATGGCGATCCCGAAATGGGGAGTTAGAAGTTATACCTTATACGTCCGTGTGTTGAAATGACGCCATCCCAAAATTCCCGCTACCTGCAAAATGAAAAAAGAACTCAAGTGCAGATAGATGCAATAACTTGGAAGATAAACGCTAAGATAATAGGGAAGGAGGACGTACCATTCGTGTGGGGATAGAAACTTACCTTCAATAGCGCCAAACTGCGAAAAAGCCATTTTAAAGCGAAAGCAGAACGATATATATATGAAAGTGGGCCCATTTTCCTATTCATTTGTGCGAGTTGATTTGATCGGTTTTGAGCTCTGGGACCCACGGTGACGGTTTCTCGCGCGAATAGAGTCAAAACGTCCGGAGCGAGATAGCGATCATGCCCCACGTGTGGAACGCCACCCCGCGAGATCACAGGTTGGTTTTCTTTAATTTTGCATTTTTCCCCCTTTAAATTTGAAATGGAAAATTCTTTGAATGGGGGTATTTTTGAAAATGATAGGTTCAAAAGGTCCACCTAGGGGGGGCGCCTACTGGGTAGGCTTTGTTTTTAACTAAAATGGTCCTTTTTTGCTTGTTTTTGGGTTTTTATAGTTAAAAACCGCGCGGGTTTTTTCGGACGCGGACCGCCGCCACTGGACGGGGCGGCAGCTAAAACCGCCCCCCTGCTCAGGGCGCGGTCTTGCAAAGAATGCAAAAGAACCAATTTTGGAGACTTACACTTGTATGTTTATCATTTCTACACGCTTTTATGACTCTCTCGACATTGATTAGATACTAACTTGCTCTGTTTTGTGTGTTTTGGGTGTATGCAGGCGAGAGAGGAGTACATCAGATGGAGTTGAGAGAGGGAGTGTGACTGGCTGCCCGGGGTACTAGATACCCTCTCACCAGATGAGGAGGACACATTGCAGAGGGCCGGCATATTGCGTATATCGCGTGTGCCTCACGTCGCACCCTCGAGTCACATCCTTTGTGACTTGTTTTCTTATTGGGATGCAAATCGGAACACTTTCCGACTGCCAGGGGTCCGCGGTGAGTGGACTATTACTCGGAGGATGTCTACCGTATTTTGGGGGTCCTAATCATGGGAGGAGACTCACACCGGAGCAGTGGGTCAGAGCACGCAGATTGCACAATGGGCAGGTTATATGGGGGATGCAGCCATCTCCACGGGGCCGAAGAAGGGAGTGAGAGTTAGATCCATTCCTTCTTTGCCCATCCCTGTATTTCGACAGGCCATCATGGGGATCCTTGCCTCGAGGCTGATCGGGGACAAGGGAGGGGATACCTTACTATACTGTTGGGCCCCCATCATTGCACAGATAGAGGGGCATGGCCGGATATATGCCAGGGCGCCGACATTTTGGGGACCACCTACCATGATTTATACGAGGTGGTCCGTCTACGAGAGCGGGACAGTCCTTGAGCCACCCCGCTCTAGTCATGAGTTGGGTGTATGAGCGCTTCATTCCCATGGCGAGGCGTAGAGGTGGCGAGATCCCGGGGCGTGAGGGGCGCCTAGATGGTCGATATGTCGGCGCTTAGAGAACCTCACCGGCCGGTTGCCTCGCTTACTATAGCAGTATACATGGAGGTTACACCGCACTCAGCCTTATGGCATTTGGTATATGGGAGAGAGGAGACCCTTACACCGATCTCTTGCTCCACCACAGGGCAGCTTATTGGACCGTGTGGGGCGGGTGGAGGTACATCCTTTCGGGGCAGGTTCCTCGCCAGTTCGGCCTCCCATATGTGGGCATGCTTCCTCCAGTGGCACCGGTCTACGAGATCGATCCCCGGGAGGCTGAGGGGGCCTAGAGGCCGTGGTTGGACAGTGGTCACTCCTGGTATTCCTATTGCAGCCAGGGGGATTGTTCGGGCCAGAGGGAGAGCTGGTGCGCCTCGGGCACCTTTACTTCGGATTACTGCGGGTCCTGCTCATAGCAGCGATGACCCTATAGACATTGACTCCGATTCTGAGGAGTCCACAGAGGGAGGGTCGGAGGAGCAGATGGATGACAGTGATCCTGAGTGGCATGACACTCAGGATATCATGCAGGCAGAGAGGGAGGAGCAGAGTGCAGAGAGAGAGACTCTAGTTTCAGAGGAGCCACTCTCTCAGGGCCATGGTGGAGAGGACGAGTCCGTTGCGGGACGTCATGTTGCCCCTACTACAGGAGCAGCCCCTCAGTCGGCAGCGGCATCAGCGGCAGGTGCTGGCCCTAGTGACCCATCTTGGAGGCCCGGTGATCCGAGTAAGTTATCCTTTCTTCCTTTCAATGCTTATTTGTTTTAGGACTTGCTTTTAATTGCTAACTCTCCTTGTGTTTCAATATTATATCTTTTAATCTCTTGTCTAGTTTCTAATTCGTTTTTCTTCTTTGTTTGCAGAGACTGTTGACGAGTGGCGGGATCTAATCCGTAGGGTATGCACTGACTCCCTGATGATCCCGATGGATAGGACCCATGCGGAGCTATCCGTAGATGCAGGGGAGCCCTCAAAATGGGCAGCGGGCAGGTATACCGACGTCTTCGCTCCCGTTTGGCACGTGGCCAAGATGGTGTCGACGCTACGTACAGAGTTGGCAGGCTATAGGACAGCCGAGCGCCTTATGAGGAGTCACTCTCATGGCGAGACCACGGCTGCCCCTCGAGACCCCGAGCCTTCCATTCATTCAGAGCGCCGGCGTAGCCGGAGTCCCAGGCGAGGGCGCGCACCTTCGGCGGGATCGCGTAGGGGTTGAGAGACCACTTGGCTCCTATGTATTTTATAGATTTTTTGTATATTACGGGCTCTTTGAGCGTTTTGACCATGCCTAGTGCATGATGGCATTGTATACAAACATTGATTATTTATATATATCGATTTGTTCTGGATCAAAATTTGTCACTCATGTTTGTCTTTCTATTTCCGACTACTTTGTGTATACTACGATGTATGTTTATATGCTTTCTAGAATGTATGCAATGGTGAACAAATGATGTAATTGCTTAATCTTCTTTTTGTATTTCATGATGCTGATACATGGTAATGTAGATATACTTGTAATCTTGAATCTTAACTTCTGTAAGTAATTTGGATACCTCATGTTTGTTTTTGGCAAAGTGATGAAAATAACCAGTATGATGAACAGATTAACTTGCCCCGCTCCTAACTCCACGCAACCAGTAAGATGCGAGGGCTCATCACCAAGAGCCAAGAAGGGTGCAAGTTATGAAAAATGGTGAAATGATAGTGATGAAAGACAGACGAAGCTTTGGTGGAACCAAATTGAAAACTACAAGCTTACTCTACCTGAATGACTTCATAGTTTTGGGTGCAACTTGCTTTGTGGTTTATCCAGACTTAGACCCGTAGATGGCCACATAGTAGACAAAATCTGGTTTTTAGGATTTTTAACTCTCTTGGAATTTTGAACATCTGATTCATTCGTTTTTGACTCAAAGTTTGAATAGTTTGTTTATGACCTTTTAACGTTTGCATTGTCTAGAGGACCCCCTACACTTTGCCCCATGCTACTAGTAAGAAGCGTGGGTTTATCACCGTGGGCAAGGCATAGGTGAGTAAGGGCATTTCCATCCTTTCCCAACCCTACGTCACTAGTAAGAGACGCAAGCTCATCACCGAAGGTTGGTGGGGCAAGGAAATGTGTAAAAATAATTTTTTTGTTTAATCACTTTTTGACTTGTCTTTTTGAGTAAAATGTCAGTATATGCTTGTTTCCAAAGAGATGTGTATATGGGATAGATGTGACACCATGAAGCTTCTGATGCAGGACCATAGGCAAGACACCTATCCTAAGAAGAAATCAAAGCGAGAACAAACTTGCAGATCTTGGTATGGTTACCGTTAGGACTTCGTCATGTTTGATTTTATTTGATAAAAGATTCCAAGATGACTTGATGATATCGAAGATGGAGAGGTATGATTAAAGAACTTTATGCCAGAAACATCACGAGTTTGTAATAAATTGCTTTGAGAATAGATTCCTTGATCACAATTTGTGTAAGAACAAGTGGACAAAATGATCCTAATCTATATGAAAATGCAATGTAGATAGTTATATAAGTAGCGTTAGCTGCTTATGCATAGAAACGTTTGAGGTGGAGGGAATTGACTGTTTCGCCAAACTCCTCACCTTCTAGCGTGCATAAGAGGTATGCTCCATTTCCGTAGTCCTTCATGACTCGGTATGGGCCCAACCATTTGGGCCGGAATTTCCTTCCTTCGCCGGTCTTCTTGTCAATCCGGCTGTCTAACCTTAGAACTAGATCGCCTTCGTATATATCACGTTCATAGACTTTCTTGTTATACTGCCGGCACATCCGGTCGGCATAGACTCTATGTCGTTGTTCGGCGTCTAACCTAATTTCATCTAGGCTTTCTAGTTGGGAAAGACGTGCTTCTTTGTAAGCGTCTTCATCCAGAATCCCTTGTAGTGAAATGCGGAGGTGGGTATTTCAACCTCGAGTGGGAGAACTGCTTCTGACCCAAATACCAGCGAGAAAGGAGTTGCTCCTGTTGGTGTTCTTATTGAGGTTCGGTGGGCCCATAAGGCCGGATATAACTTTAAATGCCAATCTCGTTTGTTTTCTTTTACCGTTTTAAGGAGAATGGCTTTCAGTGTTTTGTTCGTTGCTTCAGCCTGCCCATTGGCTTGGGGATAGTACAAGGAAGCCGTATGATGGCTAATTTTAAATTTGCTGCATAGCTCACGAACTTCTTCATTCTTAAAAGAAGTTCCATTATCAGAGATAATGATTTGCGGGATACCATACCTGCAAATGATTTGGTTCAAAATGAACTTAGCGATTACAGAACCAGGTACAGTTGTAAGAGGCATAGCCTCTACCCATTTGGTGAAATATTCAGTGGCCGTGATTATAAAATTATGGCCGTCTGTGGATGAGGGAGAGAACTTCCCTATCAAGTCCAGGCCCCATGTAGAAAAGGGCCACGGAGTAGCGATTGGTTGCAAAGCTTGTGCTGGCATGTGGATCTCATGAGAGAACTCTTGACATTTATGACACTTGCGTACAAACTCTATTGTGTCATGTTCTAGAGTGGGCCAGAAATAGCCCATTCGATGTATTTTTCGAGCGGTGGCGTGGCCGCCGAAGTGGCCTCCACATACTCCGCTGTGAGATTCATAGAGAATCTTCTTGGATTCTTCTGTGTCGACACATCTTAAGAGCATTCCATCGAACGCCTTTCGATAGAGAACTTGCTCTATAATAACGTACTTAGCTACGATAATGCGTAACCGCCTTCTTTGTTGCGGTGTAGCTCCTTCCGGATACCTATGGTCCATGATATAGCTAATGATATCAACGTACCAAGGGCACTCAGAGATAGCGGGTCGGGTTTCGACGTAGTATACGCACTCATCTGGAAAATCCAAATCTACTAGATCGCCTCCATCTAATGGATTATCAGCTAACCAATCCGCAATGATTTGTCCTTTAACTGACTTTTGATTTACAAAAGTTAATTCGAACTCTCCCATTAAGGTTATAAAACGTCCAGCCTTTTTAGACAAAGACCCTTGTGTGAGGAAAGTTCGTAAGTGGTCAGTTTTTACCACGACCCTTGTCTCTTGATTTAGCATATAGTGTCTTAGGCGTTTGGTTGCGAAGACTATGGCGAGACATTCTCGTTCTGCTTGTGTATAACGTGTTTCATAGTCGAGTAGTGTTCGGCTAATGAAATAAATAACACGTTCTCTTTTGTCATCGTCTTCTTGGGCCAGCATGCAAGCTAACGAGACATTGGTAGCTCGTGAGTACAAAATCAATGGGCGGTCTAGCTTAGGTGGCATTAGCGTAGGTGGTGACAACAAGAAATGCTTAACTGCATCAAAAGCTTCATCGCAATCTTTGGTCCAACTAATGCTATAGTCTTTCTTGAGTAGATTGTTAATTGGATGAATAGCGAAGCTCAAGTCCGGGATGAATCTTCGGATTGCACCCAGCTTTCCGAGAAATGACCGATTCATTCGTCCAGAAGGTGGAACCATTTCGAGGACAGCCCAATTTTGGTTGGGTCAACATCTATTCTCGTGACGATATGATGTAACCTAGGAGTTTTCCTCTGTACACCAAAGACGCATTTCTACGGGTTTAGCGTGACTCGTATTCTATTAGGCGTGAAAGAATGACGCGGAGTATTTCTGGATGGTCACAGCGCTTCTTGGCCTTAGCCAACAAGTCATCTACGTAGGATTCCACAATTTTATGAATTAGATCGTGAAATATGTATGTCATGGCCCGCTGGTACGTAGCACCGGCGTTTTTGAGACCGAATGGCATAACAGCATAGCAATAGGTTCCCCAAGGAGTTATAAACGTAGTTTTAGCTTGATCTTGCTCAGATATTCTGATTTGATTGTATCCCGAGAATCCATCCATGAGAGACAAAAGCTCAAACCCAGCTGTTGCATCAACAATGACATCGATAGATGGCAATGGGAAGTCATCCTTAGGACATGCTTTGTTAATGTCCCGGAAATCTATGCAGATGCGTATCTTTCCATTTTTCTTGAGAACAGGAACGATGTTAGATACCCATTGGGAGTAGTCAACTGGCTTGATGAATCCTACTTGAAGGAGTTTTATCACTTCCTCTTTTACCATGAGAGCTACTTTGGGTTTCATAGGTCTTGATTTTTGCTTAATTGGCTTTGCATCTGATTTAGTGATGAGGTTGTGTACCGCAACGTGGGGTGCAACTCCTGTCATTTCTTTATAATTAAATGCAAATGCCTTCTGATGCTCTTTGAGGATTTTCGTGTGTATTTCTACCTCTTCTGGTGTTAACGAAGATCCTAGTTTTAAAATTCTCGGCTCGTCTTCCGTTCCGATGTTGACATCGATCGTTTCTTCGATCAAGGAGGCGTTACCCTCTTCAAACTCAGGCGGTGCTGGGGGTAAATCCAAATCATCCCCATCTTCCACCGTGTATATGCTGGGTTCTTTTTGTGAGGAAAAACTCATCATGGGATTTCCGAAGCAGGAAGAGGAATGTGGATTTAAGGACAAATCTAGCATAGGATAGGAAAGATGCAATGCTGCATAGGCGTTTAAGTATTGCAAAGTGGCCATATCATTATCGATATGGTTTGGGGCGGTAGATTCACTTTCACTTGAAAGGGGATTTGTCGTTGTTTTTATCAACGGCTCGTCACGAATGGACACTGTGAAGTGAGCATCTTCTAATTCATTCTTTGGGAGTAAAACGTGACGCCGAAGTTGCTATTGAGTCTGCGAGGAGATTTTTCTCTCGAGGAATTGCTTCAATAGATATGAAGTTGAATGCTTTACTCAAATCTAAAACAACGTTTTTGTAAAGTTGCAAGTGCTCGGCTTTAGTTTCATATACCTCTGAAACTTGGTTTGCTACTAATTGTGAGTCTCCTAAAACTCTGATATTATCAACACCAATTCTTTTGGCTAAGGTGAGACCAAGGAGGAGAGCTTCGTATTCAGCACTATTGTTTGTGCATTCGAAATTGAGTTTAAAAGCAAATGGCAGGACCTTTTCTTCTGGTGAAGTAAGAATTATACCTGCCCCTGCTCCATAACGGCACCTAGCCCCATCAAAATGGAGAGTCCAATACTTAGCTGGGAATATAGAGGTTGGGGTATTCATTGTGTTTGCGTATTCTACTTCGACCATGCAAAGATCTTCTGCTGGAAGAGAGCCAACCCCTAGGGAATATCCTATGCCTACTGAATCAAATGGTAAGAACATTGGTAAGTCTTGTTCTATTAATTCAACGATTTTTGCAGTAGTCCCTAATGATACGGTTTCTTTAACTTTACCGTCAGGGATTGGGGTTATTTTGGCTATGCCGATGGTTTCAAGATCCGTTGTAGGTACCAACTTTTCCTTTGGCTTTGAGTCAGTGGGTTTGTTGAGTTGGTTTGTTGGAAGTTCAAATTCGAGTGTACACCTGGTCTTTTCTTTAAATCAGCTAAGTGTACATCAAATGGCTTTGGATCACCTTTGGCTACAAATACCTTTCCTAGATGCAAGAATCTTACTTCTTGAAATAACGTAGAAGGGATTGCCTTCATGCGGTGTATCCATGGTCGGCCGAGGATCATATTATAGTTAGTTTCCCGATCTATAATATAAAACTCAGTCAGGATTGTTTTGGGTCCTAAGGTGACCGGTAGTATTATAGTTCCTATTGAAGTGGCTTTAAGGCTATCATAGCCTCTTAATGTATTTCGAGTGGTGGAACAGTTTGTTTCACCATATCCCAATTTTTGGAGGAAAGAGAAGGGGACTATGTTAACCGCAGCCCCATCATCAACCATTGCCCGTTTTACGTAATTATTATAAACCCATACTTGTAGGTGTAAGGCTGGATCACCTCGGCGAGCGATCTCAGCATCTGTAGGCATTTTACTTATTTCGAATATGAATTCGACATCTCTATCTGCTTGTCCGGAGGATGAACATCAAAGTCTATATGATTTACCTGTGTTTCAGGTGGCGGAGTGATACTAATTAAATGACCTAAACCTAACGCTTCTAAAAGAGCAGCCCTGTGGGCAGGGGAGTTTTTTAGCAAGTCAAGGAACGAAATATGCGAAAAGGTTTTTGTTAGATCATTAATTAAATCGTAAGCACCCACAGGTTTTACTACGGTTTGCTGGATGTTATCTGTTTCCGGCAAGTGGCTTGGACTTGGTTGAGAAAAATATTCTCGTGTCCTTGTTATAGCTTCAATGGGTAATTCCGAGTCTAACTCTACCAATCCAACTACCTTAGGTCGTGGTTGACTTCCTAGTTGTGGCGCAACTAATGGATTTAGCGAAGTCGAGGCCTCATGATCGTTATTTCCTGGCATTGGACCCTTATTTGTTCCAGTTGAATTTAGTCTGTTATTATCATGATTTGGAAGTGGATCGTTAAAGATCTTGAGAGGAGCATTCTGAGGGGAAACTGCCCCTGCGAAGGTACTTGCCGTTGGTGACGTAGGATCTGCTAAGAACATATCCATAAAAAATTGTTTTTGTTCATTTGGCAAGCGTTGCATAAATTTGTTGTAGTCACGACACGTTCTAGTGTCATGACCCCGAATTTTGTGGAAGCCACAATAAGAATTGGGATTGTAATTCGTGTTTTGTTGATTTGGTTTGTATTGTGGCCTAAAATTTTGATTCGACCTGTTGCCTATTAGGATTAAAATTCTGCATTTGTTGTTTCTGGCTTTGGTTTTG
Organism: Taxus wallichiana var. yunnanensis; assembly: GCA_018340775.1. Taxonomy (NCBI): domain Eukaryota; kingdom Viridiplantae; phylum Streptophyta; class Pinopsida; order Cupressales; family Taxaceae; genus Taxus; species Taxus wallichiana. Next base: position 131,493,436 of record CM031241.1, read on the forward strand.
GTAACCAAATGGATTTTGACCCGCCCCTTGTATGGGATTACGCCGTTGTTGTTGTTGTTGTTGCGGATGGTTAAAATCCACTGCGTTGATTGTCGGGGTAAAGTTATTGTTTCTTTGGTTGTTTGTTTGTGATGGAGTACTGACTATATTTACCTTTTTGGGCTGGTCGGTTACTCCGTCTGTTGTTACACCCCGATTTTTGTTAAGGATTTTAGGTCCTTGATTGACATTTGTGGGGTAAGTCGTAGTATTTTGGTTAGAGGTGATCAACCTCCCGTTTGCTCCATATGTCTTACGACCACTATCTATTGCTGCCTGATCTATTCGCAGAGCGCTCTCGAGTACTTCGTCATAAGTTCTTAGTGGGAACTTCTGGACTTCTTCCTTCACTTCTCTACTAAGAGAATGAAGGAATAAATCACATAGTTCCATCTGATCCATATTTGGGGCGCTTGCCGAGGAATAAAGGACTGTACGCCACCTTTGGATGAAATGGGTGACATGATTCACTATATTCTTGCTTGATGTGTAAGAACTCCCGATTCCCATTCTTAACGGTTTGTTCATGTCGAAGGCTTTGATGAACTCAGACACAAGTTGTTTGAATGAATGTATGGAAGCTTCAGGTATTCTGTAATACCAATCGAGAGCAATACCTTCCAGCGTTTTGGGGAATATTTTAGCAACAACCCCATCCCATGGGAGTAATTCCCAAATGGCTGTAGCGTAAGCTTTGATATGTGCATTCGGATCTCCCTCTCCTTTGTATTTGGGAAAATCGGGAGAGGTCTTGGAAGCATGACGCTTCGTATGGTGAAATCTAAGGGTTCCTTTAGGTATTACGAATAAGTCCCTATCGCATATGTTTCAACCATTGACGGTGTCTGTTGAGGGGGCGGAACGGGTTGTTGATATGGCGTAACGTACGCGTTGGTAGGGGCATAAGGCAACCCTTGTATTTGGGCAAACGTGGGAGAGGAGAACATATCCCCTTGTGGCGATTTGGAGTACATGTTTAAGTACGAAGGGACACTATCCAGGAATGGATTGCTCTGTACTAGACCTGGAGGAACAGTGCTAGCGATAGTGGGTCTAGTTGGCATTTGTTGTGAATACTGAGGAGTCATGCCTAACGTGCCTACTCCTGTGAGGAGATCTACTTGGCTAGGATGGTGCGGAGGATTGGAACTCCCTGTTTGTATAAATTTTGAATTTTGACTTGCTTGAGCAAGTTCTAATCCTCTAACCTTTTCTATCAGAGTTGAAATGACCTCGTTTGGTGAAGTCACGATATTCTGCCTTGGTGGCGTTTGTTGTATACTATGATTTTGCGGAGGTATGTGATATCCTGCTATGAACTGATCGTTATCTTGCCAAGCATCTCTGAGAGTATTTTCTATACGTGATGGCATAGAGGTATTTTCTTGAGGAGAGAACTCGGGCTGTATTTGCAAACCTCCTATAGGTGGGTACATGCCTTGAGAGCGTTGTTCATTTCGGGAATAACGTGTTGAGTACTCGTCATCTAGAAGTAAGTATGGGTCTGATTGTCTACTAACGTTTGGTCTTAGTAGCACCTGAGGAGATGAAACAGATTCTCCAGTGAATGTCATATTATTTGAGCCTGAAGGCTCTGTTTGTGTTTGAGCGAGTTGTTCCAACCCCTCTGCTTGGAAGGACGAGCTATATCTAGTCCTTGGAGTTTGCGTTGACAACTGACTAGTTGAATAGTTGTCGCCCCATACTGAGAGCGAGGGTGATGATTGCCTATTCTGTTGGGCGTAGTATGCCTCAAGACCCAGGAGGGGTCTGCCGTATGGATAAAATCCTGACATATTCGGGGGGTATATGAATACCCGAGAATAATGGGAAGAAGTGAAAGTGGTTTTATAAAACGCAGAAGAAAGTGAAACAGTTGTTTGTTTCACGTCAGTTCACCAATTTTGTACGCCGGAAAAGTGACAGGCGAGCGTGAGAATCTACAAGTGACTCTTCCGCGTACCCGACCTCTCGAGGTCGTGCCGAGACAGCCGGTGGGGGTAGAATATGCAGACAAACTAGTTAGGTAGTCTAATGTCTTCGACACGCACTAGTGGAATTTGCGAATCTAAGGCAAAGAAGGCCCTTCTAACTTGGACTGGTGTGATAGATCGATCAGCGAGGATGACTGCTCGAAGGCTCCAATCAATATCGAGCTCTGGCGTGATTCGATCTATGGGTTGCGGAATACATGGAAAATGACCTGGGATTGTTTCGTGTATATCTCCTGATAAGGTCATATAGTGGATGATGAATACAATCGATTCTATGGACGATTTTCTGGCCTAGTCCATAATTCCCTAGCTTCGTTAGCCGCTATATTTAGTAAGGACAGTTGTTCGATGATGATAGGTGGAAGTGGAGTGGACCTAAATATCAAGGTACGTAGGCTAGCGTCTATATCGGATTGACCTGTGGACTCATTGGGTACATGGGATCTGTGGATCAAACCATAGACTCTCGGTTGTTGCGGTCTGTTATGGTCATACGCGAGATCAAGTTCTAATCCCTAGTATCCAAGAATCGTATGCTTTCTAGCTTCTATGTTTAGAACCCAACGGTTGTGCAATCTTCTCGAATACCTTACAGGTGTTCTTTGACACGGATTCTTAAACCGGTATCTATATCTACGAGGGTGTCTCCAGCGTCGCGGTGGAACTAAAGGATCACACCTGAATGTTTGTTCTCTTTCGAGCCCTTCTACAGTCATGTGGATGTTTTCTAGGGTAATCTGTAGTTTGGCTGACTTGACCAAAATGCATGTGCTTGGTCGTCTTCTATGTTTAATCCTCTTAACTGTGAACTGATCAGTTGTAAATCTGTGGTTGTTTGGAATACTTGTATCCTGAGATTTTGGTCTATGTCAACTATCGCTGTGACGAGGTTTGGTTGAGGCACGATTGGCTCAAATATATATTCCCTGGGCTCTTGAGGTCCCGTGATTGTCATACGAAACAAAATGCAATCTAACTGTAATGAAACAAATTCTAACTACGTGAAATAAATCTAACTGCATATAACTTTTATTCTTCTATGAAATATTTAACAATTTTAAGGAAAGCAAACTATTTTAAACGTATCTAGAAATAATAACTAAACAATAATTAAAACAGACAAGATAACCGAGTGTAGTTATTTGCCTGTGCGATTTGGTAGAATTCTAAATAAGTAAAATAGCTCATCTAATCTATCTGCAAGATTCTCGATCCTACCTCAGAAGTGAGGAGTGAATCATAGTTTCTCAGAAACTATCAATCCCCATAGCTTCCCTGGCAATATCGAGAATAGAATGAAATGAAATAAAGCGATTAACTACTCTATTTGATATGATTCTGACTAGAACTTTGAAATTTAAAACTTGGATTCCATAGAACAGTGGCGAATCCGATGGTGTGTGTGTGATCTCGTCCCCTCAGTATGGTCTCTTCATTCTTTCGTGTTCACGTGGATCCAGAAAAGCGTGTGATGCTAGCACCGATAGGAGTAGATTTTGGGATAAGGACAGCTCAGAATGCAGACCGAGAATGTGAGTAGGAGAGGGATAGCGCAAGAGTACAGAGCTTGGCTTATGCGATTCCTAGCGGGATTTTACTGCAAGTCATGCAACATGAAGCGACCAGAACCTGTAACTATCCTATACGAAGAGAAAAACTGCAACTTTAATGGCTTCCTAAGCTATCCTGTTCCAATGGTTTGGATAAAACAACAACACTGTTTGCACAAGTTGGATATGTGGCTTACCAACAGCTGAATAAAGCTAACCAGGCAAATAATGAATTAAACTAAGAACTCCAAGACACAACGAAAGTAAATCTACAGCAAAGAGAAATTCAGAGGCAAGCTTCTAACTGGATTGGATGAAATGACAGCACTGCCTGCACAAGATGGGTCTGTGGCTTACCAACAGCTGGGAAATTTTAACAAAAGATGCAAGTGAATTCAAGTTATGGCTTCTAAACAAGCTAACTAACTAAAACACTAAAAATGAGGGAATGAGAGCAAAGATCAAACTTCAAAATCCAGCCAAGCTTCAGACCAAAACTCTAGACCATTTGCATGTGCACAAACCATGCATTTATAGGAATTCAAACACCCAAGAACCAAAACCAAATTGAACTCCTAAACAATAAACAAAGGAAAAACACTATTCCAGGGACGAAAACATAAATGCATGCTCAAGTCGGCAAAGAAAAGTGGTGAAATGTGATATTTCACGTGGGTCGCGTCAAAAGAGCGTTCTAGAAAACGCGCATAGGACCGCCGCCCGAGCGTGGCGGGATTAGCAGACCGCCGCGCCTGCTCAGGGCGGCGGATTCTGGGACCGCCGCCTGCAGGCGGCGATTTCATCACTGAAGGTCAAGAGGCCAAGGAAAGAGGGAAAAAAAAGGAAAACAAAGGGCACGGGGCTAAAGCGGGGCATGCGGGATGTTAACACATACTTGAAGGCTTTTCCGGATCCCGAACACCTTGCGAGGAGACCTGTATCATCATTGGGGCACTTGTTACACTGTTTCCGGGCAAAGACAAGACCCTACAATTTTGGGGTATAGTCTCCTCCCCAGATGACTCTTTATTTGCATGGTTTTTGAGCTCGTTCAAAGGAGTTTCAGGGACCGACTCCAATATGTCTTCCTTCTCAGCAACAGGGATATTCAGAGGATCGAATCTCAAATGTTCCGGAGAGCATTTTTCCACCAGTTAGCGTTCTCCTTTTTGTGTTTTATCATTTCACAATTAACAGCAGAATGTCCCAGAGAGAAACAATTCCTACATCTAAAAGGTATGCCCTCGAAGTCCAGAGGTTGGGTCCAAGTTCAATTTGCACCTTTAGCTCAATATGAGCTGGAAGATCCTTAGAGGTATCAACCTCAACAAGAATTCTTGCATAGGTTGTATGTGTGAATTCAGAGGTTTGGGAGTCTATGTTAATGATGTTGCCCAATGTATTGCCTATGGCTATCAGACATTTATGATCCCAGAATTGCAGAGGAAGGTGGGGTAATCTGATCCAAATTGGTTTGCGTGAGAAAGATTCAGTGAGAGGGTTGAAAGATGGGAACCAGGGTTTTAAAATAAGGTATTTTTTCTGGCAGAGCCAAAGCTGATTAGAAATGATAACCTTATCATCTATGGATTCGAAAGCAACAATGAAGATACCTTTAGCACATGGGTAGAGATCTAACCTTCCTCCTAGAAGCGGGATCCAGTGCTTGGAGATCCATTCATGTAGGACTGGTAAACTAGGCCAAAGTCCAGTGAATCTACAGATTAAGGCATGTTCTTGATAGAAAGACTCTGTTTCAAGGACTTCCTCTCCGAAGGTAATGCATGGATTTTTCTCAGCAGGCTTCATAGTAGTCTTTGCAGTATTCTTTGACTGTTTAGATAGTATATCGGTGAAGGAGGGACCACTGGATCTCCCATTAACTGTATCCCTCCCACCTCCCTGGTTCAGCACTTCAGGAAAGAGTGCAGGAATCGAATCAGATCCGCCCACTGCCGGACTACATTTTCTCCGTTGAGGGGAGCAATAGAGACCCCATGTCGTGAGCATGACCCAAAGCTGGTTTTGCCAAACCCTCAGGCTTGTGACTTCGTGGGAGAAGGACCCCTGAATTCCTTGTTTCCATTCAGATTTTTACCAGTAGCCTACGGATCTATCAAAGTGTAGACTGCACCACCACCTTCCACTGATTTTTCATGACTCTTTCAAAGAATGGGAGTATCTTTACCAAATGCTAGGTTAATCCATGAGAGATCACGACTCTCTGCAGAGCGTAATTTTTCTCCAACGCTGCTACCCGTATTAGGGTTTTCACCAAACACGTGGCGGGAAATTTGGGGTTTTTTTAACCATGTTTCGAGTGGAAGAGCAAAGAATAGATAGAATGAGAGAGAGCAAAGCAGAGAGGGCGCGGACAGAGGCGCGGGTAGAGGCGCGCGCAGGGGCGCGGCAGAGGCGGATCGAGGCGGATCGAACATGACTTATTTTTACATGTTATTTAAGGTTATTATGATTGAATATATAGCTTATTTCTCAAATTTTTGTCGATTTTTCAACGAACATGAACCCAAGTCAAATTTTCTCTGTTGAGTTTTTGTTGAATCTGAAATTTTGAACTATAGGTGCACCAATCGATCTGAAAAACTTTGTTACTATTAATCTATATCTTCGCTACACAAAAATGGATCAAAAAAGTTGAAAAGTCAATCTTTAAGCGATTTTTCAACGAACATGAACCCAAGTCAAATTTTTGTTGAGTTTTTGTTGAATCTGAAATTTTGAACTATAGGTGCACCAATCACTCTGAAAAACTTGGTTACTATTAATCTATATCTTCGCTACACAAAAATGGATCAAAAAAGTTGAAAAGTCAATCTTTAAGCAATCCTTGGAAACAAATTATGTTATATCAACATTATTCAAAAATGGATAAGAAAACTTGAAATATCAATTTCCCAAGAACCCTTGGAGACAAAACCACACAAACACATCTATACAATAAATTATTAAGAATAGAAATACATACAAAAACATCTATACAATAAATTATTAAGAATAGAAATACATACAAAAATGCATAATAGTCCTTTTTAGTCCATAAAAGATACACTTATAATACATGGTATTCATTAAAATCGAATACACTTTTTGATATGTTTTTGACTGGATTTGAATGGTGAGGGGGTGGAGTTTATGGTAGTTTAGTTTACTTTTAGTGTTTCTTTTCCTTCTAGATTTTTTTAATTTTTTCAAGCATTGAAAACGCCCAAATGCCTGCAATAATGCTTGTATGCCTTCCAAAAACACCCCACAAATGGGTGTGTTGTTTTAAGTAGGGACGTTTCTATTAGGCGTACTCCTAAGTAGTTTTGGACACCTAAAGTAAAGGCAAGATAAGGCAAGGTTCTTTCAAATTATCACATAAAGAGCTTTCACATCTTTTCCATTGTCTAAAATTCGGTATATTATTTTCCATTAATAGAATCTCATCATCTTGGTAAGCATTTCCAAATTCACTTTCATTTATAAAGATTTAACCAAGACTCCACACATGGAGTAGAACAATAATTTGAAAATTAATTACCTGATATCTAAAATTCCAAAAAGCTTTAGCTTTGAAGAAGCTTACTAAGCAGTGATGTTCAAGGGATGAAATTTAACCACCATATGAAAAAAGAGGCAGGAAAAACATCCTGAAGACCAAAAGTAGAAAAACGAGATTAAAAAAATCTAGTAACCCATAACAGTAAACTCGTCCTGTGGATTGTTCTGTAAAACAATTGGAGACTTGAGGGATAAATTAAAGTTTCTTCTATCTTTCGCCACCATCTTGGTAACAGACCATAAAGTTTTCTTCAAATATTGCACTCCACAACAACTGTCAGATTCAAAGAAAAATATTTTAATTTGCATAGAACATTATAGGTACCCGAGGTAACTTATTGTTTCAACTTTGGAATCTACGAGCCTCCTAAAAACTCGCTTAGTCCTCAGCCGAGTGAGCACCAAACTCGAATTTTTATAGATATTCTTCAAAATAAACATACCTTTATAGCTTGCAGATTGCTAAGAGACAATATTTCCACGACTGATATTATGCACAAAACCACACACAGGCTCAGCCTTCAAACAATCACGCAGGTAAGGAGCGGAAACTACAGAGAGAGACAACTGAAAGCACCTATCCAAAAATTGCATTCCCTATAAACTAAAACATTGATTGAAGCCCTAGAGAAGAAATGTTTTATTTTAGGTCATTTCTAATGGCAGAGCAGGGACGAGCATAGTCACCTGTTTAAGATGACGACAGAGGACGGGCCACCGGACATGTCCACCATTGCTGAGAGGTGCCCTGATTTTTCCCTCCTTCACGTATGGTTCAGAGATAGAAATCAAATGAGAATATGTTACCACAGTCCTAACTTTTAATTCCTTTTGACATTCATTTCAGTGGCCGACACATGTAAGGCTGATCCATATATGTGCATCGTCAACCAAATGATCGTAGCCTCTCGTTTCTCTGGCCTATGTAAGATGGAAGGGGATTTCTATCAGTGTAAAAACCTACCATAACACTATGTTTCGCGATGATGTAGTTATGTATTTATCTACACCTATTGTAAGAAGCTTTCCAAATAAAAACGTAAAATTATTTTTAAAAATAATTACGTAAAATTATTTTAGAATTCATAAAATCTATTAAAAATTTATTTTTCATAAAATCATTATAAAATAAAAATATATACAAATAATCAAAATAAACTTCATAAAAGAATAAGAAATTTAAACGCAAAAACTATAAATTTATACCCTGGCAGTGACTATTCCACTGAACTGCACCATTTGACTAGTGGGGCATGGCCTTTCAACGGACCTTCCATGACACCCAAGTGCCTGAACTTGAAGGTCACAATAGGAGGGCAAAAAATGGCAGATGAGAGTCTGGGACTGAAGGCTCCAATAAGTGCCATGGCCGATGGATTTTGGTAGTGTCAAGAGCTTTAAAATTCGCAGAAAGACCAAAAGTCATCTCCAATTTGTAATACCTGCAATTAATTAATGATTTGTGGCTCGAATTGTAATATTATTTTTGGTGATTTTTCATTCCAAAAGTAGCAAATTGCAATACCCACAGCTATAATTATGTGTACCTATCAAAACTTCCACGGCTAGCATTATGTTCCTTATCATCAATCTTCCACACCCCGATCATTGGAGGAGTTGCATACGTGGCCACACTTATTCTCACAAAACTTGCAACCTGTATATTTTATAAATTCATGCCCCACTTCATTCATTTTACACTTGGTTTCATTCCTTGGATTTTGTCGCTTTCCATTACTATTTTTCTTCTGCAGAATAAGGAAGAACCCAAGGAAAAATGGATATAACTGTCACAAATTTACATGTCATTAGGCCTGCGTCTCATACTCCAAAGTCCTGATTTGTTTGACCAGAGACACACTGTGAAAGCTTACATTTACAGGACCTCTACCTGAAATGAATATCAAGCAGTTCAATGCCAAAATGACTTAGAGAAGAAGATGAAGGAGGGTGGGAGTGAGGATTACCATTTACTTTAAGTGAGTTATTGTCTGGATCAATTGTTTTAAAGTCATGAACTCGTGTCTTGTGAGAAAGCTCCATTTCCCACATTTTCACCAGGTTTTCAACTGTTTCTTCTAGGGAACCCTCAACCCATACCTGCATAAACATATTCCAAACCATATTAATCAAATTGTCCAAGTTGGAAATATCTTATTACCATTAAAAAAATAGACCTTCGTCCGGATGTTAAGAAAGAGGGCATTCCGGTCTATATAAGGAGCACCGTGCCTCCACACAATATTCTTCTTAGATCCTCTGCCTCGCAGTCAGATGACGACATTGAAGATGGTGTCAATCAAATTATGCAAACCTGTCCTGATAATGTTCATGAGGAGCAGCGAATGTTTGATGGTAGCTTCTTCAAACAAATATATGGATGAGAAACGGTTTGAATGGATGTACCTGTTAATGCATTGTGCAAAATGACTTCCCGAGGACGCTCCTTCTGCGATGGATGAAACAAGATTTTCCTATGTGTAATATCCTCCTTTCGCTTCTAGCTCGTAAGCATCAACCATTCCATGCATTTTCAAAGAGGGCAGGAGCTAACATACAGAGACATAACGATGTGATGCCACTTGGGTATGCACCACACTCTTTCTATGGCTTGGCATGGACACAATGTTTGTTTCCCTGCATCAACGCATGTACCCCTATTTCATGTCAGCCTTTCATCCTGACAAGCTGTCAGTGCCAATACCTGGTGACTCTAGCTAAATAGTCGGTGTTTCAGACTGTCAGTTTCTTTGCACCCAAGTAGACCAGCCTGCTGCTAAACCAGGAATCGATCATGCCAGGTGTAAGCTGGAAAACTACCGTACATCGTCGACGAATTCATCGCAGCCATCGTTGTCACCGTCAATGTCAGAGAGGGGGAGCCTTTTCCCATAGAGAACACGCCTTTCGGCGTAAATATGCTCTTCAATCACTATACATTTTTTTAGTTCTTTGTTCTTAAATTTTTTATTTTCATGAATACCATGCATGTCAACAAGAGGAGGTATTTATGATTCTTTTTCATTCATGTTTATCATTTTAACAAACATGTCATGGTCTTTTGGTAGCCGGCTCCTAATTCTAGGATGTGCATAAGTACTTGGTCTCTATTTAGGTATAAGAGATCGTCAAATCGTATGAGATCAAGGTTATTCTCATCGTATGATTAATCAATTTCATTTTTGCTTGGATCAAAACAAGTTTCAGAGTCTTTTACTTTAGAAAAGTGAGGGTTTAAGTTAGTACCAGTAAAGCGATTGTTCCATAGAGCATTGTCAACACCGAAGGGGTTAATTTCCGCTTCATGTTCCATTCTCCTAGCGGCCATCCTTGTGATAGGTGGCATGGGTGCCTTCACTACATGAGGTCTATCTAGATTTGACTGAGTTAAATCAACCTAAGTGTAATGTAATTTTATTTCCTAGATGTCTCGAGGTGGTTTAGCCTCTATCTCGAAGAGTGATATTTCAAAATAATATTGATAAAATTACTTGTCTTAGGTACAAGTATATGCAATCTTAATCATACAATAAAAAAACCATGCACGTGACATTAACCACTCAATCGATCAAAGTTCTTATACTTCTTTCTTTTAATGATAGTTTTTTACACTAGATAGCCAACTCTATGTAAATACTTAGGTAAAGTCCAAAAATGAAAAAGGCGTAAGTATTAACAAAGCATAAGTGTGATTCCCAATCAAAGGATACCATGACGAGTTTAACAACCAACAAGGTCAAAAACATCAAAGGGTTAGGATTACAAATGTAAGCAATGTAACCACACCAATTGGACACATTGATCAAGCTTTACGGAGAAGCGAGATATTAGGGCCAAAGTGGTATCCAAATGACACATACAATGTAAGTGAAACCCGCCAAGATTTTGGACAATGTTTGAAGTCAAAATATATCAAAGTATCCTAAGGAAGTACTAAAACATGGGCAGTGTATCGCCACAATGTGGACACTTAGATCATGTTTATGAGAAACATGATGTAATTATCTTAATTGTGTTGAGACAATATCGACATGGTAACACGTCTAAGGGGATTAAATGATGATCAAAGCCTAACTATGATGATGATCTTGAAATAAAGACCAAGTGGCTATAAATATATAAAAATGTACCCACACACTTTAGACTTTTAAGAACTCAGCCACAATCATGGATGAGCGTAAACAAACATAAAAGTGGTGAACACAATCTATTGATAACACTCGCAAAATATGCCTTCTCTTGTCTCAAATGGGCAACAAGAATGCAAAGGAATAGATAAAATGGTGGTGAAATAAACTTGGCGTTACTTTGGTAGAGTTTCCCCTCATCCTAAGATGAATAAAAAATAAGCTAAGTAATGTATCATAAATCTCGTGATGAATGACGCTATGCTCAAAATATGATGGACTCGTCCCCTTGTTTGATCAACAAGGTTGTGACTCCAAAAGAGTTCTCACTTTGCAAAAATGTATGGAAGACAAGTAAAGTTCATCTAGGAAAGAAACACAGAGTTTCAAAATGTAGTTAACAAAGTTTATCATCAAACTTCCATACAATTATGCCTTCATATATGCATTTCATGGAGCACTAAACGACCAGTTATAGCCATGGATAAAATTGCCATTATCATTTGTCTTTCAAACAAAGGTGAGCTTCCTTAATGTTTTGGTTTTGAGCTTGAAATCCAAACAATGCAAGTTTAGCAAATTTAGATCAATAGAAAAAATAAGCGTTACAGTGTTGCAGCTCTAAAAAAAACCTCGAATGTTTTCTACTTTCAACATTTAATATGACATCAAAGTTTCAAGCAAGTATTTATTACAGAATGCATATTCATAAAACACAAAGGCACGATTATAAGAGATACAAAGTTTGAAACAAGAAATGAAGGCAACCTGTCTGATTTAGCAAAGTGAAAGGTGCATTTAAAATACCAAAATATTAGAGAATAAAGTGTGGAGTCACAAAGCTTCAGGAAAGATCTATCAAAGGGAAAACTTTGAGCTCGATTTAATTAACACAAAACCATTGAAGTTGAAATAGAAAATATAGCTCATGAAAGGCCTAAAATTCAAAATAAATTCTCCCACAGACAAAGGGAAAGTCAGAGATCATGAAGGTAAAGAATAGGTGAAGCTCTCACCACTTATTAGGAAAATGAGTCAGAATCAACCCAAATGTAGCTTACACTGTTCATTGTTTTAGTTTTTTTAAGGTTTGTTGTGTACAACATGGAGAAATCAAATGGGGATGGAGTTGTCTTTGACATTGGCATGTGAGCAGAAATTCTATTAAAAGCAAGATTCAAGCACAATGGACATGCACAAAACAACAAGCTCAAGTTTTTACAATAAGGAAAATAATGGCAGTTGGAATCACAATGAACTTGAATGTGTCTAAACAACAAGCACCCAAACCAGCAATGGAAGAAATCTTCACAACTCGAGGATAGTCATCCATGACGTCCATAGTTTGTGAAAACAACAATTACCAGAAAAGACAGAGCTTTGAACATATAAATAACAGAAGTCGACTAAGAGCAAAGAAGCTCATGCACTCAAGAATGACCTCCAGAGTAGAGATCCATATGACCGAGCCAAAGATAAACCCAGAGTGCCATGATGGCCACACCAAAGAATGCGAATGCAATAAATAGCTACTTGTTAATGCATTGTGCAAAACGACTTCCCGAGGACGCTCCTTCTGCGATGGATGAAACAAGATTTTCTTGTGTGTAATATCCTCCTCCGCTTCTAGCTCGTAAGCATCAACCATTCCATGCATTTTCAAAGAGGGCAGGAGCTGACATACAGAGACAGAACGGCGACAGTACTTGGGTATGCACCACACTCTTTCTATGGCTTGGCATGGATGCAATGTTTGTTTCCCTGCATCAACGCATGTACCCCCTATTTCATGTCAGCCTTTCATCCTGACAAGTTGTCAGTGCCAATTCCTGGTGACTCTAGCTGAACAGTGGGCATTTGGAGACTGCGTTTCTTTGCACCCAAGTAGACTCAGCTCGCTAAATCGAATCTTCGCCGGTGTAAGGTGGAAAACCACCGCATGTCGTCGATGAATTCATTGCAGCCATCATTTGTCACCGTCAATGTGAGAGAGGGGGATCCTTTTCTCATAGAGAACACGTCTTTCCACGTAGGGGGAAAGAGCCAATCATCGTGAATCATAATGTGGGAGGTTGTTAGAGCCACTTAACAATCATAATTTTTTTAAAAAAATACCCTTTTGGAGAGCATGATTTTTTTAATATACAGATTTTCTTTCAAAAATTTTGAGTATGTGGAGAATATATTTTTAAGGGATTTAAAATAAGTACTTTTGAATACAAAGGAATTTAAGGCAACCCATTAGTTGTGAATAAAATCACCTTTTATGGGTTGTTTATGTGTCATCATTTCATTGGTTCATTTATTGATGTGACTTACTTTATTGGCTAGTTTTTATTTCATTTTTAACTTTAATTCAAACAACCATTGGCACTTTGTTTCACATAACTACTCACAGTCATTGGGCCATTCACGGTCATTGGCTCCTTTCCCTAAATATAACCATTGGGAAATTAAACACGCCAAACCATTGGTCAATGCGAGTGTAGTTAAAACAAATTCAACCCGCGAAACTAAGTAATATTCGGCGATATCAATTTTTAGAGTGTGTAAGTTATCGTGAGCGCCACATGTTCCTTAAAAAGAGATATTTATATTGGCTCAACCTCCGCTCTCTTACATTGTTTAAATTGGAACAATAATTGACACTGTAAAATAAACAGCACGTTTGTATTTTGCCTCTGTACATTGAAGGCAATTCAAAGATCCAATTCTCCGGCATTTCAAACCCTCATTCCGTCTGGTAAGGATCCAAATCTCCCTTATTTCAAACCCTCGAAAATTGTAGGCCTTTGCTTTTAAAGATTCAGATTATCTTGGAGGAGTTCAAGGTAAGTCAGTTTTAGCGCAAGCGGTTTGGAAATTTGTGGTGTAATTTGCTTAAAATTCCCTGCGATTTGACGAATTTTTTATCTGTAAACCAATCCATCTTCTAATCTGTACAATTACGGCTCTTTTGTTGCGTATGACCACTGATAGAAGCGACGGAGAATTTCGACTCTGTCGATGCGTTTTGGTCAAGTACTTTTCCTCGCTAAACTCGAATCGAGCATCTTTTTTAGGTGTAAGGTGGAAAAGCTGCGAAGTACGTCGTTAACGAATTCATCGCAGCCACCACCGTCACCATCAATGTCGAGAGAGGGGGAGCCTTTTCCCATAGAGAACACGCCTTTTGGCGTAATTAAGTTGAAAAGGGTTGATTATTCTTACATGTATACTAAAGGATGCAAAATTTCTTCCAACCTTCAATTTTTTATTTATTTTTATCACACTTCCACATAAAAGATGCCCTATAATATATGTAATTCATTCACTTATCTACTACTAATTCCTCACTTTCTTATGTGACATCACTTCATCTTTTCATGGTTTGGTTGGATATTTTTATGCAACTTCTTTTCTTAATTTTCATTTTTATCTAACTCTTCTTTGCCTCCATCTCCATCTACTCAAGGTCAAACTTCATTCATACTTTTTTATTCATTCTTCCCACTCCCTAGCCCATCAATTCATCTCAACCCTATGTTTCCCTTGCTTACATGCAACATGCTTGTCACTCACTAGAAAATGAACAAAACTCTCTACTATAATTTAATATCGGTGGATATGGGGATGATCCACTCATCTATAGTTAATGATTGAAACAATCAATAGTATGGAAAATGATCAAAACCCACTACCATAATTTAATATGGGGGAATATGATGATGACCCACTCATCTATAGTCAATGGTTAAAACAATAAATAGTGTTTCAACCACTCCACTTCATCTTTTAAGAAAAAAATTAAAAGTAGAGGACATGACATTGGAAAGATATTATTGTGCTATAGTTGTATTACTTAGAATTATTGTTCTTCTTGCTTCACACCTGAAAACCTTGAAACTTAAAACTCTAATCTGATTGGCTTCATGGGAAGGTTTGAGTGATATTTATTTCACCAAATTTGCTTGGAATTCGAACCAAGTCTCATCCTTTTTGTATATCTTGAGATTCGTACCCTAGTGGAAAGTGTAAAAACAACACTTAATCATCATTTGCACCAATTGGAAAATTGTTTGATGTTTTAGATAATCATATGGTACCTTCTAATTAATAAAGTTTCCATATGTATATGTTTTATTTGAGCCATATACAAAAGTGAAATACACATTATTGGTTCCCATGTCACAAACCCCAAAACACATAAACCCAAAACCCAAAACCCAAAGACCAAAAAATCAATAACTGAATCATGGAAAATTCAAACATGAAAACCCTAAAAAATCTTAAACCAAAAATTGAAAACCTCAAACTTGAAAACACAAAAATAGATTGATATAATGTGAATCTTATTCAAAACCCGAAAGCTAAAGCGTGAAACCGAAAAACATTGAAACCTAGAAACACACAACCCAATAACTGAAACCTAAATCTCAAATCCCAAAATTCTGAACGTAAAACTCCGAAAGCTCTAAAATCCAAAATTGTTAAACCCTACATGCTCAAAAAATCCGAAACCAAAAAACTTAAATAAGGAAACCTCAAAAACAAAAAAATAAGGCTGATATAAAGAGCCCCTTAAACCCGAAACCATAAACTTAAATACTTAAACTTGAAAATAATATATCAATGTACCCTTCTCTACTAGATCATTTATTTTCTTTACCACCATTGCAAACATCCTTTATTATTCAATTGAATATCATTGGCGCAAACACACACCCTTTGGCCCATACAAATTATATTCATATACCACTCATACCTTCAAAATATTCAAGACTTTGCGATATTTATTTTCGATTGCGCTTTATTGTTTGTATTTATCAAACCACAACATCATGTTGTATGTGATTCTGATGTAGGAGCATCAAGTGAAAAGCATAATAAGGTCATATAAGACCATTAGAGAATGTTATCCTAGGTGTGTTAAAGTTGGATATGTTGTAAAAGGTTAATAAGTACTTGTAAGAGTGTGTAAGGGTAAATAAGTTGTAAAAGGTGAGTTTGACTTGGCAAAAGGGGAAATATAGGCTAAATAAGGTCTTTTAAATGCCATGTCACCATGTGGAGAAGTCTATGCACGAGTTGTCAAATGTATTAAAGTGATATCCATCACTATTCTAGGATTAGAATGTTGTCGAATCTTCTTAGGAGCTGTTGAGTCAGTTTAGGAGCTTGTTAAGACTCTATACTTAGCTAATGAACACCTATTCATAGGTGATTCAAGGTAATGGATGTAATACATTGGTTTTAGAAATGGAATAATGAATAGTGATGCAAGTAAGATGTTTTGGAAGATGTAAAAGACCTTTGTTTGAATGAATTTGCATGTTTACAATAAACTCGTGATGAAGACTGTGTATGCTGGACAAAGTGAGGTATACACCTCAAAGTGGCACTTAGCTGATTAAATCCTCTTGAATATCAAGCTAGAAAGATTCTACAGGTAATAAGGATAGTCTCCATGATTTTTATAAGACTTGAAATTGTGTAATTTGATTGTTATTGCAAAATGTTCACTCTCGGGCTCGTATTTAGGGATTCCTACATCTTTGACCGAACCAGTGAATCTTGCTAAAAATTTCAATTTATCTTTGTTTGAGTATGAATTAGAAGCCCCCAAAATCTTGTGGTGATTGGGTGTGTGTAGTTGAAGATCTCCTTAACAATATTTTCAAGCAAAACAAGGAAACTACAATATATAGTCAAGGAGGGAAACAATTAGGATTTTCAAGATAACTTGATAGATCGTGATCCTATACTATGTATGAAGGTGACATCGGGTATATTTGATGTCTTTGGAGTATCCCGAGGGTTAATAAATGAAGCAATCACTATTAAATCATATAAAGACTCGATCATGGAGACTGTACTAGAGCACTCAAGAGTTACTAGAAGTTGTGAATTGGGAAAATAACTCGAGATCCAAAGTAAATGAAAGGTTGAAAACCACCTATCTAGGTATGATTGAGGTGTTTAAGTGATTCTAGGGGGAGTTCAAAGAGAGAATGCCTTCATTTTTGGGAAAAATCAGTTTGTACAGGGTTTTATGACTGTACTAAGTCATTAGAAAGGTGCTCAAGGAAGAAAGCTAGCATAACCAATATAAGAGTAATGCATGGGAGTTTGTGAATACTTCAAACATGATGAATGATGCCTATAGAGCATGGAATCAAGGCGTGAGATCCTTTGAATCACATTTCAGGGCATGAGTTGGGCCTACAAGAGCTATGAGAACTTGAGGGTAGAGTATCCAGAACCCACATTGAAGACCAATATTAGAGCACTAGTAAGGAAGCCTAAGGCTTTAGTTTGATGTCTTGAACATGTTTAATCAGGTGGAAATGTTTTTGTAACTCCATCAAGAGGCACTCCATAGTGAGGTAAGGTGTAGCTAAGACAACCCAAGAGGTATGTATGCTAAGGACCTCATAAGTGGATTTGGTAGCTTGAACTTGTTTTGCATGTGAATATAGGAGTCTTGCATATTGGGAAGGCATTTATGCGCAGTGATCACAAAGTGATCACCTTTGATTAGTTGATATCTGTAAGCCCTTCTAGTGGTTTGTCTTTTATGTATGAGTATGCTTTAGATCTCAATATACCTCAAGGAGTTAGAAGCATAGGCAAAAGGGCATGAGCGTCTGAACATGATCCTCAAAAGGGGGAAGTGTAAGTCGGTCTTCTAGAGCAAGTTTGAGCCCTTGAAATTAAGAGACCAACTTGGTGAATGTTAAACCTTCAAGCTCTAGAATAGTATAAGTCAAAATTCAAGTAAGAACCCTTGCATTACATTATGTGGGAGCAAGGGTTAAATTTGATGGTCGTTTAGACACATTTTGTGATTTTAACCATAAAATAATTGAAAATATTTGAAATAAACACCTCTTACAACTTGCATATTTAAAATATGTCTATCATTTTATATTTATATGTATATAAACATAAATTTTTCTTATACTACTATATATATAGTAGTATATAAATAACACCCTTTTACATTTTAAAAGGTTATAGACCTAAAAATTGTCTAACATAGGTGGTCATCAAATTTAACCTTTGCCCGAGAATGTTGATTACATGTCTCATAGTGTAATTAGTTTTTAGGTTTTATATGTTGGAATCCAATTCCAACAAATGCTCGAAAAAAGTTGTCTCATGTCGGTTCACTACCAAAAATGCCCAAAAAAATTGTCTCACTTTGCAAAACTTCTTTCCATTTCCCGGAAAACATGTGTAAGAAAATGTATGCTGGAAAACCTATATTGGAAAACATTGGAAACCAATTTTTGTCGAAAACATATGCAAGAAAAAATATGTTGGAAAACCTTTCGAAAAATTTACCATAAACAGTTCCTTAGCACCTTTTTCAGTATAGGTGCTAGTCATATTTAAGATGAATTTGAGAACCTACACAATATTATTCCACCAGATGGATGTCATTGCATGAAATGTTTGTTCATCTCATGTTCTCAGGCAATATTTTCTTAATTTTCTTTGTTATCTAACTCTTCTTTTCCTCCATCTCCCATCGCTACCCCAAGTCAAACTTTTCTAATATTTGTTTATTCATTCTTCCAACTCCCTACCCCATCAATTAATTTCAAAACTATGTGTCCGCTTCGCACACAACACACTTGTCACCCACATGAAAATGAACAAAACCCCTACCATAATATCGGTTGATGTGGGGATGGACCCACTCATCTATAGTCAATGGTCAAAACAATAATAATGTTTCAACCACTCCAATTCATGCACCCTAAGAAAATTTTCTAAATTAGAGGACATGACATTTGAGAGAAATATCATTGTGATATAATTTTATTACTTAGAATAATTTTTCTTGTTTAACTCCTGAAAACCCCAAAACATAAAACTCTAACCTCAATTGGCTTAGTACTACGGTTTGAGTGGTATCCATTACGCCAAATATGCTTAGAACTCAAACCAAGTCTCATCCTTTTTGTATATCTTGGGATTCGTACCCCGAGTGGATGGTGTGGAAACAATGGTTAATCATCATTTGCACAATTGGACTACAACTCTTTGATGTTTTGGATAGTCATATGGTACCTTCTAATTCATAGTTGTCATATGTAACCTTTTTATTTGAGCCATATGCGTAAGAGAAATACACATTATTGGTTCCCATATCATAAGCCCCAAAACACCGAAACCTAAAACCTGAAAACCAAAAAATCCAATAACTAAATCTTAGAAAATTCGAACGTGAAAACCCCGAAAATTCTTAAACTAGAAATCGCAAACCATGAACTAAAAAACACAAAAATAGATTGATATAAAATGTGAATCTTATTTTAAACCCGAAATCTAAAGTGTGAAATCGAAAAACATTAAAACTTAGAAAGCCAAAACCCAATAATTGAAACTTGAATCTCAAAAAATCTGAACCTAAAACCTTGAAAGCACCAACATCTAAAATCATCAAACCCTAAATGCTCAAAAAATCTAAACCCAAAAATTCAAATAAGGAAACCTCAAAAACACAAAAAGTAGATTGATACAAAGAGCCTCTTAGACCATGAAACCAGAAATTTAAAAACTAAAACTTGAAAATAATATATCAATGTGCCCTTCTCTACTAGTTCATTTATTTTCTTTACCATCATCAAACATCATTTATTATTCAACTAAATATCACTATGCAAGCATGCATCCTTTGGCCCATACAATTATATTCATATACCACCCATTTCCTCAAAATATTCAAGACCTTTGCAATATTTGTTTCGAGTTGCGCTTATTGTTTACATTTATCAAACCCACAACATCATGTAGTATGTGATTCCTTGGGAGCAAGGGTTAAATTTGATGGTCGTTTAGACACATTTCATGATTTTAACCATAAATACTTTGGAAATATTTGAAATAATCATCTCATATAACTTGTATATTTAAAATATGACTTTCATTATATGTATGTATGTATAATTTTTTTTATATTTTATTAGTAGTATATAAATAACACTCTTTTACATTTTGAAAAGTAATATTTAAAAATTACCTTCACCTAAAAATTGTTTAACATGTATAGGTGGCCATCAAATTTAATCCCTACATGGGAGTGTTCGATTCTTGTCCCATAGTTTAATTAGTTGATAGGTTTTATATGTTGGAATCCAATTCTAACAAATGCTCAAAAAGTTGTCTCACGCCGGTTCACTACTAAAAATTCTGAAAAAATTGTCTCACACCGCAAAACCACTTTTCGTTTCTTCAAAAGCATGTGTAGGTAAATGTATCTTTGGAAAAAATGGAAATCAACTTCGCCAAAAAAATATCGGAAAATTTAGGTGAAAGACCTCTCCAAAAAATTGCCTATCAATAATTCCCTTGCACTTTTTCAATATAGGTACTAGACATATCAAATATGAATTTGAGAACCTACATGATATTATTCGCCCTGGATTTTATGGATTTCATGCACGAAAAGTTTCTTCATCTCATATTGTGTGCAACTTGTTCCTTGGAGTCCATGTAATGGGATGTTGCCACGTTGACCCATCTCGTGCACTTTTATGGTACTTGTTTTCCTATGTTTTGAATTGTAACAAACACAATATTTTATTTGTACTAGGTGAAATTAATACATCATATATCAATAAGAGACTATCATATGACATGCATATTTATACTAGCACTTGCACCAAAAGGGGGTGCAATTGTTATGTCGAGGGTCATATACAAGGCATCAACCCTATTGACATATTATGTTAGTGATAGGGCCTGATGTCACTCCTATTGGAATAATTATGGTTAAATATTGAGATATATATGTTATTGTCGGCCAAGCCAATCAACTAATGTAGAATTAATTTTTGATTGAATGAAGGTTTTAAAGTCATAGAAGCAATTCCCACTAAAGAGACATCCAACTGAAATAATAAGACATGTATCAAGAGGCAATAATACTAGCAATCGTACATGAAATGTATGATGGAAATGCTGAAGAGGATCTTTTAGAGGATTCATATTGGAGTGAGAGAAACAATAGGAGAGGAAGATGGGTGAAGAAGAAGGGGTTAGAGGGTGGAGAAAGCAAAAAGGAGAATCAATGTGAAACTGAAACATACAAAAATGACATCACCTTTATGTCAATCATTTGAGGAGACCTGGATGTTGTCTTAGACGATGTGAAAAAACGTAAAGAGTTATTTGTCAACGTAAGGAGCGACAATTTTTTTTTTTGAAGTGAAACTGTGTTTGTAGTTTTAGTCCTTACATAAATATAGACATGAAGATGTGAAGTGGAAGTAGAATATGAAGGTGACGACTTCATGCAAAGTTTTATTCATCAACAATAGTGATGACATCGTCATTCAAAAAACACTGAAAAATAGAGAGGTGCGGTTTGTTGAGGATTTTGATTATACAGGGGAAAGTAACCATCAACATGGAACATGCAACGCCACTCTTTGAATTGGGCTGGGGAGGAGAAAACAATGCGAAGAAGCCATGGGAAGGGGGAAAGAAGCAGTGGTAGTGGAGCGGAGGGATGAACATGATTACAATTATTTAACTACGGTAATATTTTGAAGGATTTGATCATTTTCAAGTATTTGAACGATGTTACATAGAGAGGAGACATTGTCATTACTTTTTTTTTATAAAAATGGAGATTTAAATGCATATATAGGTCAAGGATCCTATGTTTTACTTATTCAAAAATTCTTGCAAGTATGTGTTTATTTCTCGGTTAAATTTATTCGTGGAAATTAGGGTAAAATTGTCAATTTCCAAAAATAGTAGGTCCGGAAAAAGCAACCTCGCTAGAAATAGAAACTTGCTAAAAATATTAAGGAATCATAAACAAGAGAGAATTGAATGTTCCACAAGGTTTATAGGGTCAAATTTGAGGAAAATAGGAGATATGTCCCAAAATAGTAGGTCTTAGTCGCACGTACTAAGAATAAAGTCTCTGTTTGGATGCTGAAAATTGTAGTTGGCTTTGATTTCACTCATCTTTCCACTTTTTGACATCTATACAGAGTTGTAGGATGATCTCATAGCTCAAAAAATTAAATAAGCTCTTCACGAGAACCCTGAAACATCTTGAGTTGATTTAAGCTAGGTTGGGTGAGTTGAGTTGGATGAACTAAAGTGAGTTGGTTACAGTGAGCTGATTGAGCTAGCCCGAATCAAGGTAGAGCATTTTGAGGTACATTAGGTGAAAGTATGAGACATTGTGTAAGTGTCATAGATTCGTAAAGTGTCAAGAACCTCATTGAAAACCCTAATTCATCAGTGGAGGTCACCATCATGTTTACGATAGTTGAGTTGAGCTAAGCTTAGTCAGTTGAGTTGAGGTGAGCTCACAGATCTGGTTGAGCTCAATGAGCTACTTGGGTGAGTTATGTTGAGATGATTTGAATTAAGTTGAGTTGGTCATGGTGAGTGGGTGAGCCAAGGTTAGGTGAGCTAGTGAAGATCTCATCCTTTTCCATAAGGAGCATATGAAAGTGAGCCAGGTCAAGTAAGCTCAGTGAGCTTAATGAGCTCAGTGAGCTAAGGGAGCTGATTAAACCAATCAAGCATCAAGAGGAACATAAAAACTTGAGCACTATGAGCTATCAAGGGATAATTGTGAAAACCTAAAGAGTGAAAGAGTGATCCTCACTTCCACGATGGATCAAAGAGGGATCATCATGAACAATGTCTGTGGTCATCTCAATGTTCACATTAGGAGATCTCTCAACAATGTTTCTAAACACTCATTCAGAACCCAAGGTGTCTGTGTATCATGGAGAAGGAGGATATTGTGATCATTATTGGCAAGTTCTTCATTAGAAAGAGCTTCTTCATCACATCTGTCAAATCTCGCTCCTTCTTCTCTTTTCCTCCCTCTTTCTTCTCTCCCCTTTCTAATTATTCATTTTGCGTAATCATGGTAATTCATCTCATTCACTTAAGTGAATTTCTAAAGTTGAATTGTAAAAGTCCCTTTGATTTATAAAAAGGGAACTTGTTTCTCACTTCTTAGGAAGATGTAAAGTCACAAGTTGAATAGAGACATGAAGAGTCATGTGGGGGGTAGATGGAGAGGAAATTCACAATGCCATACTTTGGAATGGCTCCCCCATTCCAAAAGATCCTGAATTTTAGTTCTTGGTAGCAATTGTGGATTGTGATTTGGGTGTTGAGCTTTATATCACCAACACAAGAAATAAAAGCTACATTCTTCCATGTTCTTTGTTCATGTTTTTCCTCTACTCTCTCTCTTTTGTAACTTTGCAAGTATGGTGATCAAGAAGGAACTTGGTGTCCTTGATAAATAAACCTAAAGAACTATGTGTCTTTGGTTTTTAGTATTCTTAGATGCTTCATTTTTGCTTTCCTCTAATTGAATGTTGAAATACTCTGGTTATTGGGTGTGAACTCTGTAATTGCCTACTCACAACAATAACCTTCCTTTTCCTAATTTCTCTCCTTCACCCCTCACCGCTGCAAATTCCTCCCTTATACCTCGTACAAGAACTTTGCCACAAGTTCAGTGAAGTGTGCCTATGTGATCCCAACCTATTTGGCCACCCCACAACATTTAGATAGAATTAGGATAATTACATTCAATAATGGGAGCCTTCCCATACACAAGGAGGGGGTGTAGCCACGTGAGCATTGGTGGAAACACATAATTTTCCATACAAAAATTATTTCACCAATAATGTTATATCAAAAATTTGAGGATGTAATTCACGGATTTGACAACCAATTATTCTTTTTAAAACGTTTATACATTAGGTGAAACCCTTGTATTAATTTTTCGAAATTCTTCAATTTTGGATTTTAACTCTTCAACTATGTCTTTATCTTTCTATAGAGTCTACGAGAGAGTGCCCAAATTCATTATCATTGGGATCCTCAACTTTTTCATGTCTTTCAATAGCTTTCAATAGTGTTTTTTCATTATTTTTAGTGCACTACTTGTTTTCCTAATCAAACAATATTTATTTGTTACTTTACTTACTACAATTGATGTACTAAAATGTCGGGTAATATTACTATCTCTGGGACGTGAGGTTAGACCTCATTTTTTGGTATGCATTCATTAGATTTTTTACAATGGATTTTCCATTGTTGGTCCTAGATGTTATTAGATCAAGGGTCTTCATAGTGGGCCTAAACTTAATATTTTTCATCATTTTAACAAACAATTGAAGTCTTCTTGTTTCATTTAAATTGTTAAAAATGTCTTCCATATCTTATTAACTTTTCTTCTACTCGCGTGTTCACCAATTTATCATTAATTGGAATTAAAATATTTTCATCAAAATAAAATAAAATCCTAAGTGTTTTACGTAAAATTTTAATCGGTGATCTCAATGATAAAGTTGGTTGAACATAATGCAAACATTGTTCATTCTTTTAGTATGTTGTTCATCTTCATAATTTGGTAAATTTTGTGTGTTTTGAATAGGTTGTTCATTTGGTGTAACATATAAGTTTAAATTTGGCATTACATCATCATTAATTGAACATTCACTATTTATGGATTCAATTAGTATTTGAAGATATGTTTTAATGTCAAATTCATTTGGAAGAGATGACATACCTTCACATCCATACATTTATTTCTTTCTTTCACGGATTTTTTACACTCGCCTTATTTTTTTTTTTCTTGTTCTTTCTTGGCTCTTGTGGATTAAAGAATCTATCTTTGGCAAAGACTTGTTCAATTTGCTTTTCATTCCCTTTTTGCATTTTCCTCTTTGTTCCTCCATCTCCTTGAGTGTTTTCTTTCGTGGTCTCATCCCCATAATTATCATATGTATATCAACATAAGACAACCGACACAAAAATGTTCTATGAATGTTAGGAATATAATAAATAATGAAAAAACACTCAAATCTCAAACAATGATAAGAAAATTCTCAAACAATAAAAACAATGATTCAATATAAGACAAAAGATACAATAATAATGCTCTATCAATATAAAAAAATAAAAAAGTACTCAATTGTCGTATGAAATGTCTCAAAAGAATAAACCATCGCAGAATATGAAGAAAACACTGCAGTTCACATGCATTATGGGACCAAAATCATGAGTGATTTTATTTTGTGTGTGTTTATTCCATTTTTAAAGAGAGAGAAATGTGAGTGTGTTATAACATGCTAAATTTATGTCTTATTTGGGTTGGAAATTACCAGCCATTAGGCCGGGATTTGGCTAGGATATCTAAGCATAAGGGTTGGATTGTCTATTCTGTGACTAAATCTTTGTTTTGTAAAAAAATAAGAATCTTGAGTATACGTCTCGTTTTCTCATGTGTTATAAGAAAGTATTCCAAAAAAACATGACTACAATGTCAAGCTTTGTCTTCGGTTTGTGTTGATGTATTTCTTTCTAAAATATGAATAGCTTAAAGTTTGATCCTTAATTTCTTTTAGTAGTGTCTTCATTTTTCACCAAAACACGTATTGTTTTTTCTATGTAAATTTTAACCTGCTCATTCAAATTTAAAAAAATTACATCGACATGATCTACGCTCCATTCTACACACATTTAAAAATCAAAATTTAATTGTTTTTCTCAACATTAGAGGTGTGTGCACGCGACTATTTTATTTTTAAGATGCGTTCACTTTGAAAATTAGTAAAAAAACAATAAATTCATGGAAAAAATAGGAAATATTAGTGGGACCTAATACATGATCTTAACTAACTTTCTTTTGAAATTATTTGTAAAATATTTTACATAACTCAAAAATGGTGGGGAGGGCACACATACAACCCTATGTTATATTTTTTACACAAAAACATGAACACTTTGTGTGTGCACCACATTTTACCCTCTTAATCTCTTCCATTTTAAAAAAGAATGGTATTTTAAAAACTAGATGTTGAGCATTATGATTCTTATTCTTATCGAATTGTTAAATTTTGAACACAAATATGTAAAATTACTAGTTAATTTTAGGAAAAAGTGGCCAATTTTACTCCCTTTTGGTCCCTTATTTCCATGCACTTACCCTCCACCATCTCTTTATTACACCCACTAAGGCTCAACTAGATGGTTTACTAATCCTCTTGTCATTTATAAATGAGGTTATTTTAAATAAAATTTCAAAAGAAGAGTTAGAACACAAAAGTAGATGTTACACCATCTTAAGGTTTTTATTAGTAAGAGATAACTATCCCTTAAGAATCAACTTGAAAACTACCCTATTAATATTACATATATCTATGTATACTTTTCATTTAATGCATGTGTTCATAATAATTTATTTCAACAACAATAAATGTGAATTAAATCAATGTGAAATCTCTATTTGAACTATGGATTATTATGCTACTAATAGTTCAAATAAAATGCATTTGATTGTCACTTTTCTTTGTGGAAGGTTTAGGAATATCATACAAAATCCATCTTTTTCCTCCTCTTTTCTATCCACTACTAGCTAGTTTGGTGTCATTATTTTGAGAAGGTGTGGCCATCTCTACACATCCTAATGGGCTAAATCTGAATGCAAGTTATAAAATCTAACGATTTCCTCTAAAAGATTAGTTTTTCATGGAGGAATTGAAATATTGAATAGTTTTTTAATCTCAAATACATGTTGTCCAAAATTACATCCACGTGTAATTTTGAACAACTCATCAAAAATTGACTTAGCCACTCTTTTGCTCAGGAAAGTTACGGAAGAATAAATTAGTCATCCTAGGAGTGTAGTCACGTAGTGTTCGTGGGTTCTTCTAACCTACGATACAAAGGAGCATTTGATTGAGATTTAGGAGGAATTATGATGAACAAGGATCTTCCGCAAACACCAAATCAATATCTCGTAGGTCAAAGGCAAGTCACAACACCACAAGGTTTACACACCCACAAAAGCCTAGAAAATAGGCTAAGGATAAAATCCATAGAGTAAAGGAATGAGAAGCTTAATGCTTCACGGCATGAGGAAACACAATTTCATGAAAACTCAGAAGACATAGCATTCCATGGAGTTGGTCGATTCCATGGAACGAAGGAAGAAGTCTGCCAAGTTAGAAGTCAAGATGCAAAGAAGTAGTGCCATAAGGCATCGCGTGGAAACAGAAATAAAGTTCAAATGCGACTAAGGTTGGAATCCATGAAACATTATCCTAGTGTTCCGCAGTTTCCCAATTGTGGCATTCTGTGGGTTCTCATGGAGTTGTAAAATGAAGAATCACATCGCGAGTAAAGTGTCGTCCGAGAAGAAGGAACTCTGCGACATAGTGGTAAGTGTGAAAGCCAAGTGCGGATGTTTTCAAATCTACAAGCAAAATCCATGAAACACCCAAAAAGTTACACAACAAGAAATTATGCGGGTGAATAAATGAAGAATGTGGATGGTTTTAATGCTTTGTGCGGGTTAGAAATGATTCCGCACATCATCTTGAGGGTGTCAAAGCCACTGAAACCTTCAAATCATCTAAAGTATGTGGGAAAAATAAAACCCATGTCTATTTTTTTTGAAGTGATGTCCAACCACTCCATTGACAAAAATTTAATGAAGTATGGGCGTTGTTTCTTCTCCTATAAAATCTGATGTCATGCAAATTGATCCATGTTAGACACCAACACCTATCTAAAAAAATCTATGGCAATTTTTCCTTGGTGGTTGAATCTCATGTTGGTGCCTCTCTCTCCTTCTCTCTTTCTTCTTATCATTTTGTATAAATCTTGAACTCGAACTCATTAAACGGATCCCTCTTTGTCAGCAATGACACCATGCCAAAATGGTGGCCAAATTCCCATGAGTTTCAGACATTGAATTTGGTCTCTTGCAATGTATTTTCACCTTCTACCATTTTTTTATCGAGTGTGCATACATTGAGCAATGAAATCAGGTGTTTGTGGTTATTCTATACCCTATTCTCATGTTTATTGTGTTCTTGCCTCTCTATTTGCATTTGGAATGATGTGTATGTTGCACTTACAAGTTTCTCCATTTTCATGTGTGTTTTAAATGTGCGGAAGGGTTTAGTTTACAAGGTTTTGGATTGTGGCATGTTTGTCTTCCCTTTCCTCCCATGTTTTCTTCCCTTTCTTTCCCTTGTGGAAAGTGATTGACCCTTCTTCTCTAGTGCTATCACCACCCCTATTAGCCTAGGTTTTATTTCATGCATCTCTCTCCTCACTCCCTTAGAATTGGTAGTGTTAGCATTAGTTTAGGTTGTGTTCTATGAGTTTTACCAATTTGTGAAATAGAGGAATCCGACCTTCTCCAGAGGTTTGTCTCAAGCTGCAAGACCCATAATTGGACACAATCTCATGTTGCCGCAAAAATCTAGATTTTCTATGATTCATAGCAGGTGTAATTTTTAGCTCTAATAGTTTTAAAGACGCTCGATGGGACAATTCTTAAACACTCTACAAATTCATATCATCGGGTTTGATGCATTTTTGATGGTATTCAACATTTGGAGGCATTTTTCAAACACATCCTGGTGATTCCACTGATCCAACAAACTATTTATCTCACACGCATGAGACCCTTTTTCCTTTCTTCCATTATCCTTTCCACCTTTCCACTCATTTCCATGTTTCCTTTTTTCTCACGGATCTCCACATATATCTTCCATTCTCTCATTTAGATTCTCCCCCATTAATTTGGAGTAGTGGGATGATTTCCCCAAAAGAGCCTTGTAAAATTTGCCTCTTTTCCATGGAAATGGATATATCAATCTCCTATTGATCACATTCAAGACATAGTTAACCATTGTTCTATTCACAATATCAACAAAGAAAACATTTGCCTCAGGCTTCTTATTTCATCATTCAGAGGTAAAGAAAAGTATTGGTACAATAGTTTGTCTTCTTAATCCATTTCCACATGGGATCATCTGGGAGAGAAACTACACAACCGGATCAAGGAGAATGCAGATGTCATTTGTCTCATGGAACAACTCCGTAAAATGCAATGATATTTAATGGAATACATCTCAGACTTCAAAATCATATTCATAAGGACTAGAGAAGAATCCCTCAAGAATCCATACCCTCACAAGGTATGCCATTCTTGTAGTATTTGAGGTCCTTGGATGTTGGTTTGGTTGTATTGATCCAAGCTCCAAGAGGAAACATGCTTCCTCAAGATTTTCACATTTCTATACAAGCTAAGAAGAGTCTCATTCAGGATGGCCAAAGGAAACCCACCCCAATTTCTCCCTTTATTCCCTCACGTCCCAAATCATCTGTTCCTAACAATGTAATCAATCAACGGTCCCTTACGTATGTCTCATCTCCATCCGTTTCACTATGTATGAAAATTGTAGAACAATTGAAGAATGATATGATTCTAATTGGGAGGATGAGATTGTGCTAAATTTACAAAGGAGGGTATTTACTTTAGAGAGATATCAATTAGACAAAGAAGATGTGGATCCGTAGGAGGCAAGTGTTATTTTCACAAGAAGAAGAAAAAGTTCAGTCAACTTGTAAACCGTCTCCACCATGAGGAAAGTTTGCATGATGAGCCCTTTCATGAGAAAGAGCTTAAAGAAGTTGGCCAAACTACAAGGATCAACATAGTGGTTCACATGGTCGCATCCCCAATCGATACTTTGCTAGTTTGGAGCCAAGAACATTGTTGCCACCGGTCATGCTCACTTGAACATGAGGGAGAGCTTGAAAGCATCAAAGGTTAGTATCAACACCTCCAAAAACCAAATGCATAATGATTTGAGGAGATATTCATTCTCTTTCTAGATGATAATTTGAAAAACATGGGAGTTTGGATCATTTTTGCATTCTCACCATGTGATCTTGTTTCCAAACTAATCACATGGCTACATTTTTTAAGGAAAGGAAGCTACTTTCCTAGCCTATATCATATTTTTTTACTTTCCTTTTCCTTTGGTTAGGATAGGAGTATATTAGGTTTTCTTATTGCAAAACAAGAGCATTGTGCACACTCTGCATGTTTCCACTTGGAACATGTATGATTTTCATATTTGTATATAGTTTTTGTGGGCCCTTGTTGTAGTTGCATAGTCTATCAAGGTGAGTTTCATGGCAAGAAATCAAATAGATAGGGCAATTTTCCAAGTTTTATTTAGAGCTCCACAAGGTCGACTTTAGGTAGTACCATATCAATGGTAAGTTCATGCAGATTGAGGAGACAAGTTTTAAAAGGATAAGATCTATTTTCAAGGTTATGCTTGACTCCATGCCCAATGGATACTTCAAGGCTATTGGTCTTCATCATCTATCAGGAAAATTTCACCTGAAATTTACCAAATTGTTGTCCAAAATTACACCCCATGTAATTTCCAACAATTCATCAAAAATGGACTTAGCCACTCTTTTTCTCGGGAAAGTTGTTGAAGACTAAGTTAGTCATCCGTGGAGCGTAGTCACATAGTGTTCTACAGGTTCTCCTAACTCGCGGGATAAACGAGCATTTGACCGGGACTTAGGAAGAATTTTGATGAACAAAGATCTTCCATAGAAACCAAATTAGTATCTCGTGCGTCGAAGGAAATTCAAAGCACCACGAGGTTTACATGCCCGCGAAAGGTCAAAAAATTGGCTAAGGACAAAATCCATGGAGAAAAGGAATGAGAAGCTTAGTGCTTTGTGGCATAAATAAACACAATGTCACACGAATTTGGAAGACATAGAATTCCACAAATTTAGTCGATTATGTGGAACCAAGGATGAAGTAAGCCAAGTTAGAAGCCACAATGTAAAGTAGTTCTGCAAGGTACCGAGTGGAAACAAAAATAAAGTTCAAATGTGACTAAGGTTGAAAGATGCGAAACACTATCCTACTATTCCCTGATTTCCCAATTGTGGCATTTACGAGTTATCATAGAGCCATGGAACGAAGAAACACAAACGTGGGTAAAGTGTCACGCCAGAAAAAGGAAAGAACTCCATGACATAGTGGTATGTGTGAAAGCCAAGTGTGGAAGTTTTCAAAGCCATGGTGAAATCTGCAAAACACCCAAAAATTCACACAGACATTCCACGGGTGAAAAAAGGAAGAGCGTGGATGGTTTCAATGCTTTACGGGTGTTAGAAATGATTTTGTGCATAATCTTGAGGGTGTTAAAGCCGTAAGAAACCATGAATTCATATGAAGTCTGCGAGAAATATAGAACCTATGTCTATTTTGTTCGAAGCAATGTCCAACCTCTCCATTGACCAAAATTTAATGAAGTATGGGTGTTGTTTCTTCTCCTACAAAATTTTATGGCATGTGAATTGATCCTTTTCGTGCACCCTCACCTCTCTCGAAAACATCTATGATGATTGGTTCTTGGTGGGTGAATCTCTTGTTGGCACCTCTCTCCCATTCTCTCTTTCTTATTCTCAATTTCTTTAAATTTGGAACTCAAACTCATTAAATGGATCCCTCTTTGTTGTAACGGTACCATCCCAAAATGGTGGCCGACTTCCCACATGTTTTAGACCTTGAATTTGGTCTCGTAATGCCTTCTAAAGCATTGTTGTAATTGAGTTTGCATACATCGAGAAATGAAATCAGGTATTTTTGGCTATTCTATGTCCTATTCTCATGTTTATTGCATTTGTTCCTCTCATTCACGCGGGTATGTTGTGTTTATCACACTTGCAGGTTTTTTCATTTCGTGTGTTGTAAATGTGTAGATTTTGGATTCTCGGCACATTTGTCCTTTCCTTTTTCTTCCCTTTCTTCCCCTCGGAGAGTAACCCTTCTTCTCTAGTTCTATCACCGCCCATGTTATCCTAGGTTTTGTTTCATGCATCTCTTTCTTTCCCTCGTCCCTGGAAATGGTAGTATTAGCATTAGTTTAAGTTGTGTTATGTGGGTTTTTCCAATATTTGGAATAGAAGAATTCAACCTCTCGCAGAGGTCTATCTCAAGTCTGCAAGTCCTACACTTCATCATAGTACCATATTGCCTCAAAATTTTAGATTTTCTATGATTCAAAGCAAGGTATAATTTTGAGCTGCAACAATACCATTCATAAACCCTCATTATTAGTAATACATAATATTTTCTTTTCTCGATAATACCAAAATGTGAAAACAAAATAAAACAAATGTCTCCATTAAAGTATTCCTAGTGATATTGACTAAAACATAGATTATCCTCAAAATCATTTCTTATAAGTCATTTGGCCACACCCTTAGAACAACATGTTTATAATTACATTGAAGGATTTTTTTCTAAGTCACTCATAATGCATCAACCCATCTCGCTTTGACATGTTTTGTGATAACCGTATCAATGACTAGCATTGGATGGTTGTGTCTTAAAAATTAATATGGCTGGATGATCTTCTTTGTGGATTCCACAGCTAGATAAACACTTTACGGGTCGAAAAGTGGAAACATTTTAGTAGAAGGAAATTTTTGTCGCTTATTTTACTTTGAAATCTAATTTATCACAGACCCAAACCTTTGTTTTCTTTGTGTGTAGGGTTTGAAGAGAATCGACACAAAAAAGAGTATGGTGATCGTAGCTTCAACATGTGCAACATCCATTAGATTCAAAATTATATGAGTGAATCATGCATCCATTCTTTCAAATTATTTTGATATGTGCATTGTGTGGGATTTGAAGATCTCATTACACAATTTTCATTCTTGTTCACCATATTTGTTTGTAATCTACTTCGCTTGTGGTCATGCATAATATAGGAGGTGGTTTCAATTTGTAATCCTCCTTATTTTTCAAGGACATTTATCATATGGGTATTGTTAATGCGAAATCACAGCACCCCCAAATGAGTTATGGATCTACTTTTCTAAGGCAGGGTCATTTGGTGTGATTTGTATAACATGGGACCATCTCTCAAGCTGTGGGACTTGCGGACTTGAGATGGCCCTCCTGGAGAAAGCTAACTTCTTCTTCCTAATCCTAATGCTAAACTACTCGTAAGGAAGGAAATGCGACTATCTACTCCTAATCTAACAATTCCAAGGAGACAGGGAGAGAGAAAGTGCATAAAGAGGGAAATCCTACACTAACGAGGTGATAACACCAAGAAAAGGGAGCGAGATATTCTATTGAGGGAGAAAGAAATAGAAAAATGGAGATGAGGGAGGTCAGATAGAAGTGACATGGCCCAGATCTGTAAATCATCCATTAAACTCCATGAAACATGACATCCAACACCTGTAAATATGAAATACATGCATAGAAAACCAAGATTGAAAGGGAGAGGCACGTAGAAACAACAAAACAATGCAAAGGGTCAAGAACACAAAACACATTTTTATTGCTCTAGAAGGTGCATGAGACCATTACATTTTTGGAATAGAGGAGGAAATACATTTTGCGGGCATGGGAGAAGGTTTCTTTACTCAAAAATGGCATCGAGAAACAAATTTGACAGAGTTTCTCTATGCCTAGAATGTCTCTCTTTCTCAAACGAGAAGTGTTACAATATATATATATATATATATATATATATATATATATATATATATATATATATATATATATATATAGAAGAAAAGAGAGAGAAGAGTGAAAATTTGAATCCCGATCCAACCACCATGAGATACACATTCAATCATGCCTCAAAGCTCAACCACTAAATATCATTGCCTTTAAAATCTGCCCACAATATGTCTCTGGTTCCCCAACGGATTGAATTGAATCAAATCTTGTAGTTGAAGAGATTGGATTCTGCATTAATGGCCTAGAAGACTCTTCTTCATTTTTAACCTACTGTGGCCACACGATAAGTTTGGCACTCGCTTGGTCTTCCCTTTTGATATGGGACACGTGGCAATGGTGTGATTAGAGCAAAAATCAGGCTTGCGGGTCTATAACTTATCTTTTTCCCTTTTGCACAAAAATGCAAAACTCAAAATACTCCCGCAGCCCCAAAGCTCCACCTTTTGACTCTATTTGACCATTTGCCCCTACCTCTATTTCGTCTTGAGACACGTGGAGAAGCGGCGCTTGTTTGAGCTTCTCTTTTTGGATTCATCTTTAGAGAAGTGCCGCTAGGACACGTGGCTCTCTCTGCTATTTCATTTCGAGCCCACCTGTAGCATGTTTGTTTTCCTGGAATGTGAGCTTGGGGATCTGAGTCATTTCTTTCATATTTCCCTTATGTGTAGGAGTTGTCTTGACCAAACTTTTCAGGGGGGTGAATTTGGGATAACAATTTGGCGACTCACGGGGACATATACTTGCTAGATGAAGAGACCAATGGCCTTGAAGCATCCATTGGGCATGGAGTTTTCCTGATAAATACAAAACTGATCTGAGATTTGAAACTTTGACCTCTAAGCCATTTGGAAACCCACTAAAACTTGGAGTTGGACTTCTCCAAAATCCAACCATATGCATTGTGCAAAGAGAAAAACAACAACACCAAAACTATGCAAAACTGAAAATCATACATACCCCAAGTGGGATATGCAGAGTGTGCAAAACACATTTCTTCTACTGAAAACAAACCTACCTACTCTACTCTAACCAAGAGCAAAGGGAACTCAAACAAAGCCTGCAACTGGCAGGGAGAAATAGCTTCCCTTCCTTAAAAATGGCAGCCATGTAACTGATTTGGCACTAAACATGGCTGGTTGGATGAGTGAAAAACCGACAATAAGTCGGTCTTCCACCCAAATCATCAAAGTATCAGCTTTAATGGGAAATGCCTCCTCAATCGACTGCATTAGACTTCTGGAGGTGTTGATGGTGACCCTTGGTACTTTGATGCTCATCCTCATGCCCCGAAGTAGGCATGACTGGTTTTGGTTTCTCCTTTGGCTCCAATGAAGCCAAGTACTGACGATTGGGCACTGGTCTCGATCCTTTGGATGTGCCCTTTGTTCGAGTTTCAACTCCAAGAATGAATTTTCTTGTAGACCTTCTTGGATGAATGTTGTGGAAGAAGTGGTGAAACTCTTCTCGCTCTTTCCTTCCTCTTTTTGTGAAGAACATGGAATAGTCATGTCTTCCAATATTGGTTCCAGAGGGCCATTATGGAGTGCAGTTGTTGTTGTTCCGAATTTTCTCCTCCATGGCAATAGGTTCATGTGCGTGGGATGTGAGAGATGTAGGAAAAAATGATGTGATCTCCATGGGTTCCCCTCCATCAAGGAAATCTTTGAATTCGATAGATGGTCCGCCTCCTTGTTGTCTCTGTTGCATGTGCTCTACCTCCTATAAGGTGCCTTCCCGATCTCGCAACTTGATCACCATGGATACCTTCACTCTCAAACATGAAGTTTGAAAGATCAAACTCTTCTTCAATATAAGAGCTTGAAGGGGATGAAGTGGGAGGAAGAACTGAAGGTTATTATGTGGCTTGCTCCACACTTGGGGCCTCTGAAACTGTATGGTCCTCCTCCATCATGGGTTCATCAATCAAATCAGGCCCTTGAAATGAAAGTAAAAATCTTCAATTATGCCTTCTTCATTGAGTGGCCTCAAAATTGATTTGATCTCTCCCAGCTGCTCCTCTTTAATGGGGCTTAGGACTGATTGTTCCTCCTCTTGTTCTTGCTCTTCTTCTACTGCAAACTTAGCCTTAGCACCACTGGTTCTTCAATCTTGACCTCCTCTATTGGCTTGACCATCAAGGGGATCTTTGTAAACCCAAATTTGGGAGCCCAACTCTTCTTGATTTTTCTGTCATTTCTTTTTGTTGGGATACTCTTCTTGCTATTCTCCTTGATTGGATTCTTGATTCTCTTCCCAACATGGGCTTGGGAAAGAAAGAGGAGTGGCAGGTTGGGGTTCAACCACTTTGTAATTTTTCCGGTGGGGAGGGAGGTGGAACTTCTTATTTGTTCGGAGGGGACGACTTTTTGGAAGGGAAAATGAAAGAAGAATTGAGATGAGGTGGAAGACTAGGGGATGGAGAAATGGATTTCACACTTAAGCCAACATTTAATGGGAAGCTTGGAAATGAAGCCCAAATTGAGATGGTGTGCTTGAGGAGTAGAGAGAAAATTACAAGATAATGGCATAGGATTTACCCATTGACAAGGTTGTCCCGCACTTTGCTCATAAGCCCCGATCTCCACAATGTCCATTGTGTAATTTGGGGTAACATTTCAATCATGAAGTCCACTTCTCCGAGGGCTGTAGTGTCTTGGAAAAGGGCCTTCCCATGGACAAGGTGCGTTGCAACCAATGCTAAACACCCTCATTTGAAACTGTTGCCCTTAATTGAACCATGCCAGCCTCCATTTTTTTAATCTTCTCCAGAGATCAAAGCATCCTGCTTTTAATTATTTCCATTATATGTGTCCCCTTGTTCTTCGATAAGCTCCATGGCCAAAATGATTTTGACTCGCTCATATGGGTAAGCATAGTGGTCTTGGATCTGATTATAATACTGATATGGAGGAGTTGGGAAATACATTGGAGGTGGACTGTATTGTTGTAAGTGTGAGTTCCATGAATGGAATGAAGTCATGATTGCACAACCTCATGGAATGGGAGAAAATGGAAGAAAAAAATGGATGAAATGAGTGGAAATGAATGGAAAAGGTATGCAACTCGAGAGAATGGGTTTTTACCAGACGGAGTTCCCGAGATGTGCCTCCAAAGGCTGAAATCTTCACCAAGAGCACATCAAACCTGATGAAGTGAAGTGGTAAGGTGCTTCATACCTATCCCACTGGTGTGCCAAAACTATTAATGTGAAATCACAACACCCTCAAATGAGTTATGGATTTGCTTTTCTAAGGCAGGGTCATTTGGTGTGATTTGCATAACATGGGACCATCTCTCAAGCTACGTGACTTGTGGAATTGAGATGGCCCTCCAGAGAAAGCCAACTTCTTCTTCCTAATCCTAATGCTAAACTTTTCCTAAGGAAGGAAATTTGACTATCTACTCCTACTCTAACAATTCCAAGGAGACATGGAGAGAGAAAGTGCATAAAGAGGGAAATCCTACACTAGCGAGGTGATATCACCAAGAAAAGGGAGTGAGATATTCTATTGAGGGAGAAAGAAATAGAAAAATGGAGATGAGGGAGGTCGATAAGTGACACAACCTAGATCTACAAATCATCCATTAAACTCCATAAAACATGACATCCTGCACTGCAAATGTGAAATACATGCACAGAAAACCAAGACTGAAAGGGATAGGCACAGAGAAATAACAAAACAATGCAAAGGGTTGAAGAAATCCACAAAACACGTTTTTATTGCTCTAGAAGGTGCACAGACCATTACATTTTTGGAATAGAGGCACAAATACATTTGTCAGGCATGGGAGAAGGTTCACTGCTCAAAAATGGCATCGAGAAACAAATTTGACAGAGTTTCTCTATGCCTAGAATGTCTCTCTTTCTCAAATGAGAAGTGTTACAATATATATAGAAGGAAAAGAGAGAGAAGAGGGAAAATTTGAATCTTGCTCCAACCACCATGAGATACACATTGAATCCTGCCTTGAAAGCTCAACCACTGAATATCAATGCCTTTTGCAAATCTACCCACTATATGTCACTTCTGGTTCCCCAATGGATTGAATTGAATCAAATCCAGTAGTTGAAGAGATTATATTCTACGTTAATGGCCTAGAAGACTCTTCTTCATTTTTCACCTACGTGGCCACGCGGCAGCCTGGCACTCATTTGGGCTTCCCTTTTGATATGGGACATGTGGCAGCTAAATTAGAGCAAAAATTGGGCTTGCGGGTCCGTAACTTATCTTTTTCCCTTTTACGCAAAAAACACAAAACTCAAAATACTCTCATTGCCCCGAAGCTCCACCTTTTGACTATGTTTGACCATTTGCCCCTGCCTCCATTTCGTCCTGAGACACGTGGAGAAGCAGCGCTTGTTTGAGCTTCTATTTTTGGATTCATCTTTGGAGAAGCACCACTAGGACACATGGCTCTCTCTGTTGGCTTTGCTATTTCATTTCCGAGCCCACCTGTAACCTGTTTATCATCCTGGAATGTGAGCTCGTAAGTCTGAGTCGTCTCCTTCATATTTCCCTTATGTGTAGGAGTTGTCTTGACCAAATTTTCCTGGGGGAATTTGGGATAACAGTATGCAAATGGGTTTACTAGAAAAATAATTACAAGATATGTATTATCGTTTTTAATACCAATACCTACATAGCCTCGACTTTGCAAGCTCGATTCGTTATTAAAATAAATTATTTAGGTAAAACTTTGATGTGTTTTTCTTTTGTATTATGGTTATAATAGGTTGGTATTAATATTTGTAGTTATATTTAGAAGTCAATATGACCAAAAATAAGGGAAGAAAGAAAGGAACACCGTGTTTTAACTCTAAAGATCAACTTCCCTCATGTTTTTTTACACCAAAGGAAATTTTCAAAGTCACCGATAATGCATCGAATGAGTTTACTCGATGATTTCTCGCCATAGCCATATCAATGAATAGCATTAGATGAGTATAACTTAAAAAAACAAGTAACTCAATTCTCTTCTTCACCAATTCCATTCCTAAATAAACTCATTACGAGATTTCAAGTGCAAATGTTTGAGAAGAAGGATATTTTTATCACTTATTGTTGTTTTGAAGCAAACTACTCACGAGACCTACACTTTTTTGCTCGTGTGTGGGTTTTGAAGAGAACACGACACAACAATGGGAATGGTGGTCGTAGCTTCAACATGTGTAGTATCCATTAGATTCAACATCAATCATAATATTCAATCACGTGAAGAGATTAAGGCACAATGTTGTTGGGTCAACATAACAAAGATGGTACAAAGGCTTGTATAATGCAAACATCTAAAACATACCATATCACCAAAATTTCTTATACAAAATTACCTAGTCAAGGAATCTCTTTCAAACCCAAACAACACATAGTACACTTTGATGTTTTTATTAGTAAAAATCCCTCATTGCAAATTAAAGAGTGATTTTCATAGAACATAAGAAAACCTATGGATTCACGGTCTAAAACTTTCAATCAATAGTTAAAAGATTCATTTTATCATATGAAAAACTATTGGAGGGGGTCAATTATCGATGGGGTGTTCAGCACATCATATTTTTTCCTATAATTATTAAAGCTTTGAATTTAAAGGATGCTACAAATTTCTACAATATTAAATCATTGTTGTTCAGTTTCTAACATGGAACATGTATGATGGGAAAAAGATAAGATCCTATTGGGTTTCCAAGTATAGGATCTAACCTAATACCGGTCATATTGTGTAAATAAAAAGGTGCTTAGGGAGCGTTAGTGTCAAAATTATAGAGGACAATGACCCTAACCCCGGGATAGTTATAGGATTCCAAGGAATCCTATAACTAAGATAAAGATAGGTATCCTAGTAGGATTTGGAAATAAGAGTTACCAAGCAATGGATAAATCAAGGGGTGTAATATAATAAGACAATGCAATAGATCGAAACCAACATACATCTTCTCTAGTCTATAGAAATGAATGACCAATATACAACATGCACATACAAAATGAAAGACTAAAGAGGGTTAAAAATACATAACTATACCATGTGTGTGACCACTCGATACATAATCATCCCCACATACAACAACACAAAGAGAGAATCACTATGGGTGGAGAAGGGGAAAGTTCAATTAAAATATCTCCGGTCCTAACTCATTATGGTGACCCAAATGTAAAAGTAAGCTCCAAGACTCCAAGTCGGCTAATTAAGTGCAAGGTAGTGTGAGATAGTGCAAACAAGAACAATTATAGGTGTAAACAAATTATTGTAAATTGTTGTAATTGAGGGTAGGTTTATCAAGCATATATAATCGATGTCATCGCCCATTGGTGATGACGTCAGATATAGAAAATACAAAAGAAACCCCATTTCCCATGGGTGATGGTGTTGGCCTTGGGGAAACCGACGTCGGTGACTGATGCCGGTTACAAGGTAACCAACTTCGGTTGGCTAGGGCACGATATGACTAACGCGTCGGTCATGTTGATTTGGAGCTACAAAAGGAAAAATACACTTTTGATGGATTCATTTGTCTTTTTCTGTTTGTAGAAAATGACAGAGGAGAAGGTGAAAGATGGAAAACAACAGGACGAGGTGTAGAGGTGAGTGGGCGAGCTGCGTGGTGGGTGATTGACATTCGATTGGCGGGCCCATGAGATCTATCCAATTGATTTGATTGGTTTGGAGGTGAAGAGTGTATTTTGACATGACGAAGGTGGGAGAGGGAGTGAGTGGACCATCAGCACAGTGGTCGACGTACCACCATGGAGATGAAGCCAAGTAGAGGTAGGCGATAATCCGAATCCCACATTTGTTGAAAAAGTGTGTGGAAATTGGTTTTATTGAAAATTTTGGTGTAATTTGTAATTTTTAATTTGTGATTAAAATTGAAGGAAAAGAGGGGTGGGAAGGTAAAAAATAGGTTTAAATAATGTTGGGAATGAAGCTAGGATAGGTTTGGGTGGATTAGAGTAGGTTTTTAGGCTAGTTTTAGTAAATTTTTTATAATCGGGGGATGGGTTTTAATTTTTTGACACCGCGAAAAAGACCAACGTCGGTCAAGGGTTGGGCCGATGTCGGTTGGCTTTTGGGCCGCATCGGTCAAGTCTCGGGTGACCGACACTGGTCAAAGGGGACCGATGATGACAGATTAAGAAGACTGTGTCGGTCGGGATTAGGAGAAAATAGGTAAAAATGGATAGGTAAGTAGGTGAACTAAGATAGTGGGAAGGATGATGAGAGACAGTAGATTTATTGGTGAACTAGGTGAAAGGGGGAGGTGTGAAGGACGTGGTTTGGGTAGTGTGTGGTGGGTAATAGGTGAGTTAAGATGGTCAAGTCTTGACAATGTCGTGGTGGATGATGCGGTGAGAGATCAGCCTAAGGATGCATGATAGAGTACCACCCTTTTGGTACAAATACAACCCAAAGTGTGACTACAAAGGAGTGGGAGCACATGAATGAGGTTAGACTTATTACGATCTAGTGATATAGGCATAAAGCCTAAGATCATAGCTTGATGGTTGCTCTCATCGATAGATGGGACTCAATGACCAATAATTTCATCTACCAACGGGCAAGATGACCGTCACACTCGGAGGGCATGTATAGGATACTACGAGTGCCTATTTTGGGGAGCTGTCATCACCAATCCGGCACTATGATAATTCTTCACCGGGAACTCCTCGTGCTATGATTATTTACTAATGCACAACTTTTAGTTTGGTGGATGTAATCTGGAAAAAAACAACAACATAACAAAAGAATACCATCGACTATGATAAGATGGAATGATGAAAAATCTGAAATATCAAAGTAAATTATAATATTAACATGAAATTGTTACAATCTCACCCATGAGGTACTTCAAGTGTTATTGACTTCACTTGCCTTTCACCAAGACTATGGGAGAAACTTTACAATTACACCTCTTAATGGCTTCTTCAACACACCTTTAATTGATGGCTTCCTTCGCACACTTCCTACAATATTTCTCACTACTTATTTCTATGCTAAATGAGGGGGGTGGCCTCTCTATTTATAGAACTTACAGCTTATCCATCTTATCTCTAAGATAGGATAAGAAATCCACTCTGACGAATCATATTCCATACCTTAACTCTTATCTCGTACATGTAAGCTTATCTTTTAAGATAAGATAAACCTTATCATTTTACATGGGTTCCACATTTTTAGATTTTTACAAATAAAATACACAAAATATTTATGACCTCACTCCTTT
Source organism: Taxus wallichiana var. yunnanensis (assembly GCA_018340775.1). Lineage (NCBI taxonomy): Eukaryota > Viridiplantae > Streptophyta > Pinopsida > Cupressales > Taxaceae > Taxus > Taxus wallichiana. Next base: position 131,535,297 of record CM031241.1, read on the forward strand.
TCCTTATTACCAATATAATATTTCTAATTCCTAATCATGTAGACCCTACTTCTCTAATTACCCAAACTTTGACATTTTAATATTACCGGACCACTTACGACAAATATTTACTTTTAACAACATTCCTATTATACTTTGATCTGCTACCATACTCCACATTATTGGCGGCGTCAGATCTTGGCAAAGGTGCCGTTATCTTCTATCGACGCTACTACTAATTTACACTTAACAACATCTTATTCCTAATACATACATTAATGAAATAGAAATTATGGAGGAAAATTTTAGTGTCGACAGAGCCAATATATTCCATCTCATCCGAGGCATCCATGGAGCCGATAGTGGCAAAGTGTTCGGTGAGGTGATGGGCCTATTGAGCTATCATAGTGTGAGTCTCACTTATGGAGACATGTATGCAACCTATCCACAGGAGATGAGGTTGTTGGTATTGATGATGGAGGCGGTGGAATGTGTTGCTCTGTCAAATTCAAAGGGTGGGAGATTCCCACGAGAACTGATGGGAATGCTCCAGGATATGATAGAGGAGTGGATATGCTTCACTGGGCACCATATTTCCTAGTCCAACAGTTGTATAGGGAGCTATGGGCCTATGGGAGATTAAGGAGATTTGGGATGTGTTGTACTTTTTTATTAAATTGATGGGCATATGAGCCCATTGTGTGTGTGTTCCCAGTTGGTTTTCCATGATGGGATTGGCTTGGGGGTGTCTTTATCGAGTTGGTTATTATAGACTGGGTACCATTGGTGGACATCTAAGGGCGTAAAGGTCCATGTATGACGTCTCATACTATATGAGGTTACTTTGGAGGGTCTTTCAAAAGTTGATATCATTTGGAGGCCATACATTGGCTAGCCATCATACAGGGGCATGATATAGGATCTAGAGGGACTATATTTATTCGACGTGGATACGGGGCGGTGTGCCGAGAGCATGAGATGATACCCATTGACAAGGTTAGACAGCAGTTTGACTACCACACAGATGTGCCTCCACCCTTCCCACAAGTACCATGAAGATGACGTGGAGAGACCCGTGTCTCACAATGCCCGAGTGATCCGACGGGGGTGGAGGATCGGAGTTCGAGATCAACATATTAATGATGCGGGTGTCACCATATGTATAGGAAATGGTGGGTGGCACAACTACACGCAACACCACCGAGACTAGGGTAGCTAGATCTAGCTACGATCACAATGCAGAGGGACACATTGGAGGGGTAGCTGGTCACCCTTTAGACATAGATCACATGTTTCAAGGATAGTTGTTTGGGGCACATGCACAGGTGGCCACCTTACATGCTCATGTGATGGACCTACAGGTGCCTAGTTAGTATAGGAAAGCCTGCAAAGGGAAGAGATGGTGATGGAGGACATGTATATGCCTTACTGCACATAGGTGTCCATTTACACGGGTAGTTGGCCACCGCACGAGCATAGGTCGCGGCCTTACTGTGCCTAGGTTGCATCACAGTACCCCCCATGAGCCAGGGGACATGGTCCCATTGTACATGAGGAGGACAGTGGATCACGGGTATAGGGCCCGAGGCCATTACTAGCAGGAAGAGTTCATAGGTTCTTTGTGAGACCCATGAAACCACCACAGAAGTGTCGATGGCGAGGTTTAGGGATGCCCGAACAAGGTTCGCTATTATCGGGATCACTTGATGACCGCAAGCATTGATGTCCCCTCTTATGTTGAGTACAAGGCATAACAGACATCTAGTGAGCGGACTAGGACTCGTAGCTCAAAGAGCACACGTGGAGCCGATGAGCCCATAGATAGGGCAAGGGAGAGGTTACCAGTTCTTGGAGGCCTAGGACTAGGTGAGGGCTAGGAGGAGGTCGCGAGACCCATGGTAGGTGGAGAGATGCTAGTAGGGTTCCTGAAAGGTAGGGAGGGGGAGGAGGAGACATATGAGACAGAGGAGGAGGATATCAGGTGGGGATGATGAGTCACTAGACGTGACATTATATGATTTTTGATATATATACCGGCCTACGTGTCAAAGATTTTGGCGAGACTGTATATGAGAGTTTTGAGATTGTGATGTTTATACTGACCCACGTGCCGAAGATAATGAGGCTTTATCTGAGTGATTTGAGATACTTGATGTCTATATGTCTACCTATTAATTATATTGAGGTACACACATTTCAATTTGTGGTATATTTATGTTGATGGTGATGTTTATTGCTCATATGATATGATTTTGATGACGATCTTGGTTATATTTCCCTTTTGTTATTGTCATAGAAATTTTTTCAAGGTCTAAAATAGGCATGGTAGAGTTAGGTCGAAGACATGGAAGAGTCAGGTCTAGGCATGGTGGAGTCAAGTCTAGGCTTGGTGGAGTCAGTCTAGGCATGGTTGAGTCGAGGTCATGTAGGCATGGTTGAGTATGGTTTTTGTGTTTGATTTAATTTCCAAGTTATTGGTATTATGGAAAATAAATGATGATGTATATGTATGTTGTGGTTTAATCTTCCAAATGTTTGATAGCATGGAAAATGTTAAAATAATTAGGTAGAATATGGATATGGTAGTGAAATGGTATATGATGAAACAATGAATGTTTGTTGTGGTATATTAATTTCCAAGTTTTGGTGTAAATGGAAACTAACTAGGGTAGAATGTGAATGTAAAAGGGAGAAAAATGATTAGGGGTAAAAGGTATAGAAGGGGTAAAGATGAAAATAATAAAATATGAAAGATGGTCGAGCTAACCTCCAAGGGCACCATGCCCTGAAGTGATGTCCGCCCCGATGAATAGGGGCCTCGGACCAATGTATGTTATGAAATTACTTGGATAATTCAGATCATGAATAGCAATATAACACAATATTCCGAATAATGATCTTGATATGTAATTAGAATAGCTTTGCCACTTCGAGGGGGAAACCTCCAAACCATATAATAAGACTCAAATGCTCAAATGATGATGAAATACTACCTACAATCCCCTATATATACTATTCCTATGTTATGGCCATCACCAAGGCCGACCTACTACGCATGAGAAAGTATAAATGATATAATAAAATGATATGATAAGCCACAAGTTGGCTACTCATATCCTAGTAAAAGTAATAGGTTAAGGGCATAACATACCCTTCCCCTTCAAACCAATGTTGTCCTCAATGTTGAATAATCCTGGATGTTGCTGCAGAAAACCTTTCGTCCTCCGGGTCACATATTTTATGCTCGATTCTTCCACTTGATCGAGATATTCCTTAATTTCTCTAGTTCGTGATGTTTTTACATAATCTTCTTTGGCTCCAAAATGATTCTTCCTTCCTCATCAAGTTTTGGTAAATCTTTTTGGTATTCAAATTTCTTTCCAATAACCTTGAGTGTTTGAGGAGTACTAATAATGACAAGGCATGACAAGAAATTGTAGGTTTGTGATCCTCTACTTCATCTTCTACTTTTGGTTCCTTAGCCTCTCCTATAATTTTAGATTCCTCATCATCCTCATTACCTCCATCATTATAGAACAAATTCTTCTCAAAGCACATTTGTGTCCCGGTCTATATTTGCTATCATAGTTAAAACATAATCCTTTTGCTCTCTTTTCTTCCATTTGTTGAGGAGTTAGTCTAATTGGCCTGAAGAAATGAGGGGAAGAGATACTACGGTCTCTGATATGTTACCGAAAGGTTTCCTCCTACTACAAATAACTTTTTCCTCTACTCGACGTGTAATGATAATAGAATCGAAAGCTTGAGTGGATTAAACATACGTACCTTATGCTCGACGTGGTCCTTAAGACCCCTAAGAAACAAGTCATTCAAATTCTCTTACGGAATATTCTCCACCCTTAAGGATAGGTTGGAATTGATGCACATAATCTTTGACTCGATCCTGTTTGACGTAACTTTTCTAATTGACTAAAGTAGTTCTCTCAAACACTGGAACTATAGTGTAATCGCAACTCGGTAAAACTGTCTAAGTGACACCGAGACCATTCTTCCGCCTCCGAGCACATAACCATCGATACCAAACGAATTTGTCTAGTTTAAGATATAGGGATGCCAATGTCACCTTTTTTCCTTGACAATGTTTGATGTAACTCAAAGAATTTCTCCATTTGATTTATCCAATTCGGGGATCCTTACCATCAAATTTACGCATATCTACTTTCGGCATCATGTTCTGTGGTTGTGAATAAGTTGGATTTTGATTGGGCTAGAAAAATGATCCAACATGGTTATTGTGTCCCCGATTTTGAACTCGAATATCCTCCTTGGTTGATATGGGCCGATTTGGGCCATACTATTTACCCTTTACATGTTGCATGATATCATCCAACCAATGATTGATTTGGGCTATGTCTCCTAGGCCATCTTAGATTGAACATTTCGCAACTCATACTAAAGTTGGATCACCTTATGATCAACTGGGATAAACCCTAGTGTTGAGGAATCTATATTTACCCCTTCTAACTCCATCTCTTCAATCACTACCCCATCTTTATCTGGGGTTTTACCCGGAGTAACCAGATTCTTTTTTGCTCTTGTGGAAGGCCCCGCCATGATGTCAAACCTTAGGGTTTAGGGTTTCAATACAAATTTGTTTGAACAAGAAAAACTACAAAGAGGATGATAATACTATTTTTTGAGAGTTTTCTAAAAATGTAAATAAATTGAAAAAATTCCACAATTTGCATCCTAAGGAGTGATTTTATTAAAAACCCTAAATTTGTAATAACGTGTGCAACGTAAATCAAAAAAATATGAAATTTTCAGGAAACCTTAATGGAAATGTTTCTCAACTCGGGTAAAAATATCTCCCACCAATTCACTCTGGTTAACAATATACGGTGGAAACAAAAAATTAGGGTTTTTGCCCTAATTTTGGCCGAGATCACAACTCTGATACCATTTGTAATGAAATTACTTGTATAATTCAGATCATGAGCAGCAATATAACACAAAATAACACAATATTCCAAAATAATGATCTCGATATGCAATTAGAATAGCTTCGCCACTTCAAGGGGGAAACCTTCAAACCATATAGTAAGATTCAAATGCTCAAATGATGATGAAATACTACCTACAATCCCCTATATATACTATTCCTATGTTATGGCCATCACCAAGGCCGACCTACTAAGCATGATAAAGTATAAATAATATAATAAAATGATATGGTAAGCCAAAATCGGCTACTCATATCCTAATACAAGTAATAGGTTAAGGGCATAGAATGTAGTTCTCCCATAAGCTAAGGAAGAATATGATGAGGTAGAGGAATGGGTTGGTAGGTTTTTAGGGATGATTGAGTCTAGGTCTTTCTGCATGTTTGAGTTTAGGTCATTTAGGCATGGTTGAGTCTAGGTCATTCAAGCAAGTTAAGTTTAGGTCATTTAGGCACGGTTGAGTTTATGTCATTTAGGCATGGTTGAGTCTAGGTCATTCATGCATGTTTGAGTTTAGGCCATTTAGGCATTGGTGATATGGAGGTCGAATATGTATGGGTGATTTTAGGTTGATTTTGGTGAAAGAGGAATTCCCAAAATGTAGGTGTCAAAGGTTTGGTCCATTATAGGAGAATAAAATAAGTAAGAAAAAGGGTGAATGGTAAGAAGAGACAAAATGGCCACCTAATTGATAAGAACCGTGATGAGTCTATCATACCAAAGATGATGTATGAACATAAAACCCTAAATTCGTTGCATGATCGATCGCTCTAAGGGTGAAAACGGTCACATGATCATGAAGTGTTGCATTTATAGCCAATCCCTTAAGTAGGCAAAAGAGTGGAAAGGAAAGGTGGTGAGGTGAAAGAAGTTGGTTTTAGCATAACCTGGTGTGAGACAACATGCCTCTTTGACAAGAGACCGAATATCAACATAGGCAAGTCCATGACAAAAAAGCCATCTTTTTCTTTTGGATTTTATTTTTTATAGACTGGTCGATGTGGGAATTCTATGTGGGATGAGTAGAGTATCTCCTTGAGGTCTTCGAGAAGTTGAGTGATGCGGGAAGCTTCAAAATATTTTTCTTTTATTTTTGCAGGAATAGTCTTCTTTTTGGATAGACTAGGTATGGTGTGGTTAGCTTTGTATACTTGTCCTTCGAGGAGAGTGGTATTTTATAAAGAAGAAAGATAAAGAGGTCCTTTTGAGGGAGTCATATTTTTGTTAGAAGTTTGACTCAAGGAGTTTGAATTTTAACAAATCTCGTATATTACTTTTGCATTGTTCTTTGGACTTTTAGTTCATGGACAAGACTATAGAGAAGAATAGGCTTCTTTTATGAAGAAAAAACCATAACACATAGGGGTTAGCTATGAAAGATAGGTTTTAAGTGATGAATGACCATGGGATTCCATTTTGAAAAGGATGAAAAGTATCCATGAGAATCATGTCATGAGTAGAGTTGTGGTACTCATATTGAAGATAAGGCTAAAAGGTGACATGTGTAATCACATGATTCTCGCTTTTATTCGTTGATCCTAGTAACGTGGAAGATGAATGGTGCTCAAGGGAAAAACACTTAATAGACATAAGGTGATCTAGGACTTGATTCAACAATAGAATGGTTGAAGATGCAAGGCATTGAGGGGCTCAAGTTCAAGTTTACCTTCGAGTGAAGATAAATGATAAACACCTGATCCATAGGTATGAGTAACGATATAGGGTCCAAGCCAATTAGGAGAAAATTTACCCCATTTACTTTTCTCCTCTTTTGTTATATGTTGATCTTCCTTCAGGACAAGGTCACCGACATGGAAGGTTCATTACTAGACACGTTTATCTGTAGGCATGTTTGATACGTTTTTGGTAGATTTGGAGGTGATCGAGAGCATTGAGACAATGTTCGTCTAATAACTCGAGTTGTACCAAATGATCTTGGTGAAAATCATCATCATTGAGAAAATATTTGAGTGAGATACGAAGAGACGGTATATGGACTTCAAGAGGTAGGAAAACCTTTGTACCGTAGACCATAGAAAAGGCGTGACAACTAGTTGAGGTACAAATACTAGTGCAATAAGTCCATAAGGCAAAAGGAATGTGCGCATGCCAATCCTTTCTAGTATCGAAAACCACTTTCATTGTTTAAGGTTTTGTTAGTCTATTCCACTTGGCCATTTATTTGAGGATAGTAAGGTGAAGAGAAATTAAGTGGATGCCAAATATGTCACAAAGTTTCTCTAGGGTTTTGTTTTTGAATTGTTTACCATTTTCTGTGATAATTCGGTGAGGAACTCCAAAGTGACAAATAATGTGATGATTAATGAATTCACATATTTTCTCGGCCTTAGTAGAAATAAGAGGTATGGCTTCCACCCATTTAGTGGAATATTCAAGAAAGCAGTGATAATCCATTGATGACATTGAGAAGAATGAGGGTTAATCTCGCGAACGAGATCCAGACCCCATTAAGAGAAAGGCCAAAGGTCTCTTGCAACCTATAAGGCATGACTAGGGGTATGGTGAATATTAACATGTTTGACACTTCACACAACTCTTGACATAGTCACAACAATCATGGTTTAGAGTTGGCTAGTAATAGCCTAAGTGAAGAATGCATTTAGCAATAGCTAAACCACGAAGTGACCCCCAAAAATTTCGCCGTGAACTTCCTCGATGGTGTAGGGAATTTCAGAACTTGTAAGAAATCATAAGAGGATAGTGAAAAACCACATTTATAAAGAAGACCACCCATGATAACATAATGAGAGACACTTTTTGGGGTTAGCACACCAGTTTTACATATAATATATCAGATCTAAGCATACATGTAAATAAAATCAGATATTCTACCATAAGAAATACACAAAACAAGAGATATAAATCAACACCAGATTTAACGTGGTTCAACCAGTGTGGGCTACGTCCACCAAGAAACAAGTCAATCTATTATCCAAAGCTTTGACAAGATATACAATGAAGGTTTACAATCTTCCACACCTCTCAGATGTACAATAATTTCTTTCTCTCAAGATTTTGCTTCCTCTCCGAGAATTCTCTCTCTCTCTCTTACAATTATTCTTACAATAATCATCAAATTTTACAAGTTCTTCTTAATTATTACTTATAAACCCTAACTTTCATGCTTATATAGGCATATACAAACTTAGGGCACTTAGCCATGTAATTACAATCAATAGATCTACTTTAATACTAAAAATAGATCTAATTCCTGAAAGTTAATTAAAACATCCACACACAGTAACCGATGTCGAGTTAGCCCTAACCGATGTCGGTTCCTCCTTTCCTAACCGATGCCGGTCATAGGTGACCGATACCGGTCCCTCCATAACTGATGATGGTTACTGTGTTTTCCAGCAAGTTTCACATTACATGCTAATCCAAAGTAATTGAGCTCCACAACTCAACAATCTCCCACTTGGAGATTAATTACTACACCATACATGTACAACATCATTCTTGGATCCTTAGATTTTTTTCTTCCTCCTCAAGTCTTAAACTTGAAGACCAATAGAAGTGGAGTTTAGCTCTAACTTCTCCTTTGCTAACGGCTTTGTTAGCATATCTGCAGGTTCTTACTCATATGAATATTTTCTAGATTCAACTGCCCATCCTCCAATACCTGCCGTATGAAGTGATACCTTAACTGAATGTGTTTCATTCTTGAATAAAACGGTGAGTTATTTTCCAAATGAATTGCACTCTAACTATCACTGAACAATTTGCAATCATATTTCTCCCTTCCTAACTCTTCCATGAACCTACTCATCCATATCATCTCCTTTCTAGCCTCTCAGTAACTCGCAACATACTCTTCCTCCGTAGAAGACAAAGCCACAACCTTCTACAATCTTGAAATCCAGCTAACTTTTGTCCCACATACTACGTGAAAATATATCTAGCAAAGTGCTCCTCCTACCATCCAAATCTCTAGCCATATCCGAATCAACATAGCCACATAAAGAAATATATGAACCTCTATAACATAACCGCATGCTAGATTTCCTCTCAAATGCCCGAGTATCCTTTGGATTACTTTCCAATGCTCTTTACTTGGATTGGCCATATATCTACTCACCACTCCCACTACCCGTATAATGTCTGGTCTGGTACAAACCATAGCATACATGAGACTCCCAAATGCTAAAGCATATAGTACTCGTGTCATATATTTGACCTCCTCTTGTGATGTAGGACACTGATCTTTACTCAATTTGAAGTGTCCAGCCATAGGTGTACTAAAAAGTTTTGCATTATGCATCTTGAACCTTTCTAACACCCTGTAGATATAATCCTCCTGAGACAAATACAATTTCTTTTTCTTCCTATCTCTATGTATTTGCATGCCAAGGATTATTTTTGGATCTCCTAAATATTTCATAGAAAATGTGTGAGCTAGCTTTCCCTTAAGCTCACCAATGTCCTGCATACTAGATCTTGTAATAAGCATATCATCCACATATAGTAACAAAATAATATAGCTCCCATTTCCAAGTTTCTTGAAATAAACATAATGGTCAAATTCACATCTCAAGTAACCATGTTCACGCATAAAACTATCAAACCTCATAAACCATTGCCTTAGAGCTTGCTTGAGCCCATATAGGCTCTTTTTCAACCTACACACTAATTTCTCCTTACCCTTTACTTCATACCCAAGCAACTACTGCATATAAATCTCTTCATCCAAATCACCATGAAGGAAATTCGTATTCACATCTAGTTGCTCTAAATGTAAATCATTTACTACAACTAAACTCAATACAATATGAATATAAGCTATCTTAACAATAGGAGAAAATATTTCACCAAAGTCAACACTTGCTTTCTATGTAAATCCCTTTACTACAAGCCTTGCCTTGTACCTTTTTCTGTCCATCTTATTCTTCCTTGATCTTGTAAACTCATTTGTTTTGCATTGTCCTCTACCTACTACTAAGCAACTTAACCAAATCCCAAGTTTGGTTCTGTTCCAAGGAGTCCATCTCCTCATCCATGCCATGTTCCCACTGCACATGGGTCTCATCATGCATTGCTTCTTCAAAACTTTCTAGTTCACCATTATCAATCAATAATAAATAAAATAGAGAAGGTGTAAATATTTCTGGAGGTTTACTTACCCTTTGTGACCTTCTCACAGAGTTTGGGGTACAGAGGCTCATTCTAGACCTCCTGGACATTTGTATCCAAATTTTTTAGTGACCGACACCGGTCACCTATAACCAACGTCGGTTCTGCTGACCGATGCTGGTTTGGATCCTCTGTAATTGATACCGATTTTGCTGACCGATGTTGGTCAGGGGTCAATCGACACCGATTACTGTGTAACCCTATCAGTATTACTTTTAAATTCGAGAGTTCATTTTCATCCAAAACCTTCTCAACCGGTTCATCATCAGGGTACAAAATTTTATCCCTGTACATTCTCTTTTCATTCCATTCAATATCACGACTCCTAATAATTTTAGAATTCTCTAAATCCCAAAAACAAAATCTGAAATCACCAGATCCATAACCAATGAAAGTGCATCTCTTGGATTTTGCATCCAATTTTTTCTATTTTCCTTATCAATATGCACAAAAGCTTATGAACCAAAAACTTTAAGAAAAGAAATATCTACCTCTTTTCTGGTCCAAGCTTCCTCTAGTATTCCTCCATCTAGTGAACTTGAAGGCCCATAATTAATCAAATAAAGCGTTGTATCAACTACTTCTGCCCAAAATTGCAAGGGAAATCCAGAATGTATCCTCATACTTCTAAAGCACGTTCTATGATTGTCATGTTCATTATTTCTACAACACCATTTTCCTATGGTGTTCTTGGAACTGTCATTTCTCTACGTATTCCATCGATCGATCAATAATCATGAAATCCTTCGCTATAGTATTCACCACCATTATCAGATCTAAGACACTTTAACTTTGAATTTGATTCATTCTCAAAAAGGAATTTCCATCTTTTAAAAGTTTCAAAAACATCAGATTTATGTTTAATATAATAAACACATACCTTTCTTGTAGCATCATCAATGAAAGTAACATAATACTGGGATCCTCCATGAGAAGCTACCGAGTTGGTCCCCACACATCTGTGTGTACAAGATCCAACTTATGATCCTTCTTAGTTGTCACAAATTTGAGAAATCTCACTCTCTTTAGATTTCCAAAGACACAATGCTCACAAAAACCAATATCTAAATATTTCAAATATGATAACTTACCCTTAGCCTTTAAGATTTGCATTCCTCTTTGACTCATATGGCCCAACCAATTATGCCACATACATGCATCTAAATCTGAAGTAGAAAATGTAGAAAAGGAATCAATAACACATGTAGATAAATATAATGTTCTACCTTATTACCTCTTACCACAACAAAAGCACCCTTGGTGACTTTCCAAGAGTCTCTTGTAAATGTAACCATGTAACCAACTTCACCTAGTTTCCCCGTAGAAATAAGATTCCTCCTAAGGCTTAAAGACATGCCTCACATATTTCAATACCCATGTATTTCCATTCTCGCAATTTAAGATGAACTTCCCTTTACTAGTAATACTACGCACGGTTCATCATCACCCAAATAAACATGCCCAAAATCTCCTGGACATAATTTCTAAAATAACCCTTATTAGGGGTCAGTATGGAAAGAAGCTACCTGAATCTAAAACCCATGATTCAATTCTATTATCTAAAGAAATAATAAGAGCATCTTGCATTACCTCTATTGCAACAATATTTACTTCTTTACCTTTATCTGGTTGTTGGTTCTCTTTATCCTTTGACCAACAATCTTTCTTTACATGTCCTTTCTTTCCACATTTCCAACAAGTAATTCCCTTACCTCTAGATTTAGATCTGTTATCCCTTGACTTTTATTTCCCATTACTCTTACTCTTGGATCTCTTCTCGCTCCCCTAATTTCTACATTCAAAGAATTCCTAGATGATGATTCCTCCGTACTCTTTATGCAAATTTCTTCATTCAAGATTATATTAACCACATCATCAAACTTCAAAATATTATTAGCAGATGTTGTATTACTAACAACCATTACCAAGTTATCCCAACTATTAGGCAAATAACATAAGAATAAAAGTGTTTTTACTTCATCATCAAATGTTATATCAACCGATTTTAACTGATTTACAATAGATCTAAAATCATTCAAATGACTAGAAGCAGATCCATCTTCATGCATCTTATAACTAAATAGTTTCTTCATCAAATAAAATTTATTTGAAGCATTAGGTTTTTCATATAAATTAGCAAGATATTTCATTAAATCTACCGTAGAAGTCACTTTGTAATATTGGAAGCCACGGATCTTTGTGCAAGCTCAATCTTATAGATCCAAATCCTATTCTGTCAAGAATATTCCATTCTTCATCAATCATCTTCGTAGGTCTAGACTTCTCATCCAACGGTAAATACAAATCCTTTTGATACGTATAATCCTCAATCTGCATCTTCCATAATTTATGATTTTGGTCATCAAACTTCTCTACCTTGTATTTGTTTTCTTTCGCCATTGTTGTAGCTCGACTAAATTAGAAAACCCTCGTGATTAAATCTCATCAACACACAAAACCCTCAAACAAAACTATGATACTAGTTGTTGGGGTTAGCACACCGGTTGTACAGATAATATATCAAATTTAAGCATACATGCAAATAAAAGCCTATATTCTACCAAAAGAAATACATAAAACAAGAGATATAAATCAACACCGATTTAACGTGGTTAACCCAAATGTGGGATACGTCCACCAAGAAAAAAGCCAATCTATTATCTAAAGCTTTGACAAGATATACTGATTGAAGATTTACAATCTTCCACACCTATTAGATGTACAATACTTTCTCTCTCTTAGGCTTTTGCTTCATATCCAAGAATTATCTCTCTCTCTCTCTCTCACACACAATTATTCTTACAATAATCCTCAACTTTTGCAAGTTCTTCTTAATTCTTACTTCTAAACCCTAGCTTTCATGCTTATATAGGCGTATACAAACTTAGGGCACTTAGCCATGTAATTACAATCAATAGATCTGCTTTAATACTAAAAATAGATCTAATTCCCGTGAGTTAATTAAAACATCCACGCACAAGTAACCGATGTCGGTTAGCCCTAACCGATGCCAGTTCCTCCTTTCCTGACCGATGCCAGTCATAGGTGACCGATACGGTCCCTCCATAACCGATGAGCATTTCATGTGTTTTCTAGCAAGTTTCTTATTGCATGCTAATTCAAAGTAATTGAGATCCACAACTCAACAAACTTTTGAGAAAGACTCATTTTCCATTACGAGTAAGATATGGAGGCAAAATAGAAAGGGAAAGGTAGTCAACAAACTGCTTATACCAAAGGTCATGTGGGTCATGTTCAATTTTTCTAACAAGGTTGATGTCTCGAAATAGATAAGAAGGTGATTGCAACCTTTGATCTTGTGACAAAGATTTTGAGTCGGAGGGGGAAGTGGGGATTTGAGAAGCAAGACAGGCCATGGTATCCAAAAATTTATTAGTGGAACACAAGGTAGTTTGAAGTTCATAATGGTCAAAGGTAGTCAAAAGTATGTCAACATGATGTTTATACTTTTGAAGTATCTCGTTACGACATTGGTATATACCATTAACTTGGTTCACAACTAGTTGAGAGTCATCAAAGATATTAATTGATTTAACATCTAAGGCTATGGCGGTTTGAATACCTAACACAAGTGCTTCATATTCGACGATATTGTTAGTATAATCAAAATATAGTTTGAAAGATAATGACATAGGCTCACCATCAAGAGGGATGAGGATAACTCCAACACCACCCCCACGTTGACATTTGGAACCATAGAAGAATAAGGTCATATGGTAAACAATATTTTCCAAAGAAAGGGTAATAATGGATTCATTAGGGAAATCAACGTTAGATGATTGATTTTCAAGACAAAGCGCCTCGTGAGTTGGTCAGTAATTATTTGTCCTTTGACAAATTTTTTATGGGTAAATTTGAGATCTAGGTCTGCAAGAAGCATGAGCCAACGTGCAACACGTTGATGTTGGTAGGGCTTGGTGTATATGTAATGTAAGGGGTCAATATTTGTGACGACAACAAAGGTTTTATCATTGAGTAGGTAATGTCAAAGTTTAGTGGCTATAAAAACTAAGGATAAACAGAGTTTTTCGACATGAGAATATCTAGTTTCGTAGTCTAGAGCGTATGAATTATATGATAAACTGCTTGTTCTCTATGTTTCTCATCATGATGAGTGAGCATGGAACCCAAGGAATTATCAGTAACATAAATATAAAGGTAAAATGGTTGGTCATCCTTAGGGGGAATGAGCACATGTTGTTGGAGGAGGTATTGTTTTAAGGCGTCAAAGGCTTTGTGGCATTCATCATCCCATTTTAAGGAGACATCCTTTTTGAGGAGATAATGAAATGGATGGTAGCGGTCAAAAAGTTACAAAAAAAGTGATGAATAGATTATAACTTTCCTTGCAAACTACGAAGTTGATGCATATTAGTAGGTGGAGGAATCTTGAGAATAACCTTGATTTTAGTGAGATCAACTTCAATGCCACGTAAAGAAACGATAAAACCAAGGAGCTTACCGGAGAGAACAGTGAAGACACACTTCTTAGGTTGAAGGCGAACATAGTACTTGATGAGATGATCGAAGATGACCTTAAGGACTATAAGGTGTTTGGCTCGATGTTTAGATTTGGTAAGAAGATCGTCTACGTAATATTCCAATATGTGATTCATAATGTCATGAAAGATATAAGTCATAGCCCACTGATATGTATCACCAACATTTTTAAGGCCGAAGGGCATGACACAATAACAAAAGGTCCCCCAAGGAGTGATGAAGGTGGTTTTGTGTTGATATTCTAGGGTAAGTTATATTTGGTTATAACTTGAGATACCATCCATGAGAGATAACATCTCATGACCGATGGTGAGATCAACTAGTTGGTCAATACCATGTAAAGGAAAGTCATTTTTAGGGAAAGCTAAGTTAAGTTCATGGAAATTTGTGCAAATGTGGAGTCCCCCTTTCACTTTTGTGATAGAAATGATGTTAGAGATCCATTTGGGATAGTCAATGGGTAGGATGAAGGAAATCGAAAGAAGGCTCTGGAGTTCTTCTTTGACAAGAAGGGAAATGTGAGGATGCATTTTCCGCAACTTCTATTTCATGAGTTTGGCCTCAGGAATAGTTACGATATTGTGGACCACAATGTTTGGGTCAATACCGGCATATCAACGTAAGACCAAGCAAAAGAGTTGTTATGATCCTAGAGGAAAAAGTAAAATCTTCCTATTCAACAACATCTAGAGATTGGCCTATTTTAAGAATGTGCAGGTCATCCTAAGTGTGAATATTGATTTTGATAGTCGATTCATTCAATGTGGTTTTATGTCTCAGAAGGTAACGACCGGTGAATATAAGAATCTTCCGCACCAAGGTAGGTGAGAATAGACTCATCGTCCCGACATTAAACAACGTTAATAAAAGGTGTATCATCATCAATCATGTTAGGATACAAGAAGGGAAGAGAAGAGGGAGCCTCGCCATCTCATTGATAAGTTAGAGGTCATAGGGAAATGGTGTTCACAAAAAAAAAAAGTTAGGGGGAATGAATTCTAGATCCATAGACTTGTAGGTGAAGGTGGTGAAGTTGGTGAACATGGTGGGGAAGGTTTATCGTCCTCAATGAGTTTGACTCGGGCCTTCTTAGGAGATGGTTCAGCAAATCCAATACCACTATGGTCTTTATGCTTACAAGTGGTGCATGGGATGAGAATATGGTGGCCTTGTTCATAAAAATAAAAGCCAAAGCCCTTCAAAGCACAACGATGGAGGAAGTATGGGTGAAGTAACGATTGGTGAGATATTGAAGGTCAAATGAAAATGTTTGAGTTTGGGAAGGTGGCTTGGGTGAGTAGGTAGAAGCATTAATTCTCCCATACGTTAAGTTGGTTTGAAGGTGGGGAGGATCATATGGGAAAACCTCACCTATGTGGTGATCATAGCGGGGATGTTGGTGAAGTTTACCATACTCCCGAGGAGTAAGGAATATGTCAATATTATAAAGGCGGTACTCCCCCAGAGTGAGGCATTGAAAAACACCCTCTAAGGGATCAGTAGTTAATATTTGGGTATCAAGAATGGATGAATTATTGGACGGTTGGGAAGAAGAAGCATTGGTTGGTTGAGAAGTAGATGGGTTGGTTGATGGATCAACTGCAGAAGTTGTGGAAACAGTGGGAATAGGGGAGTTAGGTGTAGACGAGTTTGCGACAACATTAGTGGACGGGGCTGTAGGTGAAGGAGAAGTAGTAATGGTGGTAGATGCCTTAACTGGTATAAGGACATCATTGGGTCGATACAACATGTTACAGGTCTTGAATGGTGAAGGTCAGCTGGAATGGTATAGTTGTGTCCTTCATGTTCAAATTTAAACATTTGTGTAAAGTTGAAGGAACACAACCCATGACGCAAATCCAAGGTCGGCCAAATAACAAATTATAATGGAATTCCCCCTCTAAGACATAAAATAATTTCGGAATGGTACAGGGGACCACATGAATGTGGAGAATGATGGTGCCAAGGGTGGAAGTCATGGCATTGTTGAATGAATGCAACATAACTGGGTTATTATGCATGCAATTGGCAAGGATGCGCATTTGGTTGTACACATGTGAGGAAATGATGTTAATATTGGTACCACCATCGATCATAACACGTCAAATGTGTGTATTATCAATTTAGATGGAAATAAAGAGGGTGAGATCGAGTTCATCGATTGAGGGGTATAATCTTGTCATCAAAGAAACTAAGAGCGGCTACGTGATGAGTGGTAGCGGGTGCAGAGGAAAGGGGTGTAGTGGTAATAGAAGCCACATGGCGAGGAGTGATAATGGATGCCACAATAGTAGGGTGATTAGGTAAAACCTCAATAGATTGCAAAACCTCCATGAGGGCCTATCGATGAGACTAAGAGGTTTGGACCAGGTCGTACAAAGACATTTTGAGAGGATACTGTTGTAATTTTTTAATCATTGTACGATGGGAAACCCCATCAAAAACAAGTTACGTGTGTCTAGGAATGGTGATTTTTGGTGCAAGTGTCAATGGAATATTGGGTAAAAGAGTGGGCAGATGGGTCTGGTTGTTTTCTCCTTTCCTTTGTCCTTATGTGCGCGTGTGGCCACCTAGATCATGTTAATCTGAGGAAGAGAGGAAGATGGAGAAGGTGTGTCATGAAAGGTGTAATGGCATGAGGGGTAGGAGAATGAAGAAAAATGTTCTTATGAAATAATTTAGGCGCACTGACAATTTGGTGGGGTCTTATCTAGTTCACGAATGCGGACCATGTTGATCTCAAATGTTGGAGGAGGATAAAAAGATTGTGGAGGTGGAGATGAAGATGATGAATAGGTAAAGGATGAGGATGTGTGGTGATAGGTGGAGGTGGAATATGGTTCTCATCTAAAAGATCATCATCATCAAAATTTTCTTCAGGAGGACATAGTTGGAGAAGAATGGTCTTAAGAGCCTTACAATTTTCCACATCATGCCCTAACACATGATGGTAAGTGCAAATTTTTGTATCGTTAAACCCTTTTGGTTTAGGTTTGAGTGGGTCGTAAGGTCTAAGTGGTGGTAACGTGATGAAAGAGGTTTCCAAAATATTAGCTAAGATGTTGGCATAAGACCCTGCCAATGGATCACAATGTGAAATAAGTGTGGGTCTAGATGGAAGTGTAGGTGATTTTGGTGGGAGAGGTGCCACGGGAGGTGGAATCAAAGGTTGAGTCAGTTTGACCACCTATTTGGTAGGTATTATAGTTTTAGGTTTGGATTGCACCTTCTTGGGTAAAGATGTAGAAGATGATCTAGTGGTTGAAGGTGGTGTAGGTTGAACTACCTCTTGGGAGGGTAGTGGGTTTTGGACTTTGGTTACACCTTCCTGGGTAAAGGTACAGAAGGAGTGCGATGTAGAAGGGAAGGAAGATGGGGAAGGGGATGAGTTAGCCAAGGTGATAATGGAGGTGCGGTGAAGGTTGTGGGAAGAGGCAAGGTGGAAGGTATTGGTTGAAGAGAAGGAAATATCATAGGTAATGATGAGGATACTAGAAGTGGTGTAGGTATAGGTGGTAGAAAGGATGTAGGTGATGACAAAGGCATACATTGTGTAGGTAATTTGGGTGTAACTAAGGATTGTGACGAGGAGGTGGGTTGTTGTGCTTTTAGTTTACCTAGGATAGGAGGTCTGCTTGGCTAAGGTTGATGGGTGAGGTCCTAGGATAGATGGAAGGGGTGAAGATGATAGAGGGGTAGTGGGCGAAACCAAGTGTATGTGGTCTAAGAGGTTGGGTCTTCCTCTTAGGTGGGTGAATAGTCTTTGCACTATCTTGTGAGGACATGGCTAAATCAATTTTGACAGGGGTATGGACTAGGCTTGATGTCGGCATGACTCCCAATGTGGCAGTGGACCTTGACACGAGGCAGGTATAGGTATAGGTAAGACTTTAGGCATTGGAAAACGTTTGGTTGTTGGTAATGGTTTAGGTGTGGGGAGGGTGATGATGAAGAGGTCATTACAACTGGCACCAACATGGTTGGTTTGGTTGTTTGAAACACCTTTGGATAGATCGTGGAAGTATTAGGAGACACCATTTACATTTGAGTTGAGAAAGGTAGCCGAAGGTTTCCCCAAAGCAGGAAATTATGACATATTACAAGCGGTCAGCCAAACGTGAAAATGACACCGTTGCATGGGGGATGATATTGATTTGGTAGTAATCCCTATAAAAAATGTCTGTGAGATATGGAAATTGATGGCTTCAGAATCTATGGGTAAAAGAACCGAGAGAAAATTGATAAGATCCTTGAAATCCAATGGAGAATTGTCACCAATAGGAAGGGGCACTACTAATGGATCCCTTGTGGGTAGGTGAGATTACAAGTAGGATGAGGTAGGTTCATCTTTTGGTGAAGAGGAAGGTGAGAATGAATCACCCGTGGGTAGGAGAGTTAATATTGCGGGTTGTTCGTCAGGTTGAGAGGTGTGGGGAGACTGCATCGATAGATATGGCAGACTCCTCCATGGGTGAAGGGGGAGATAAGGGAGACTCCTCTATGGGTAAAGTAGCAGATGAAACAAGTCCCTCCATGGATAAAGGGGCTCACGCAAGAATCTCCTCGATAGATGGAGGAGGAGGAAATTGAGGAAGAACTGGTATGATGTCGAAAACAACATGAACCTCATGAATGTTATTGTCATTGGTAGAAGGTTCGCTAGTTTGGTTAGACGATGAAGTGTGATTTGGGAATGACTTCTTGAAAATGTGAAGGTTCTGATTAGTCGGTGTGTTAGGGTTATCTAATATGAGATCTCCACTATCTAACATTTCTTAGATGATATTTTTGAAAGTTATATAATTGATGTCGTTATGACCCTTAACACGATGATATTTGCAGTAATCATTTTATTTGTACCATGTAAGCATAGTAACAAGAGGGGTCAAAACTAGTATGTGGTTTGATGGGTGGAAGAGTGATTGCTCCAGATTTTAGAAGTTTTTCTAAAACTCGAAGAATAGGGTTCTCATATGGGAGTGTATTTTTGTTGCTCCCACTTGAAATGGAAAGTCTAAACATGAGAAAGGTTGGAAGAAGGCTTTGCTTGGTTGGATGGGTGAGATGGGATGACTTTTAAAACCACCGCGTGGGCAGATCCTTTTGCTTTGGAGTAATTATTTTTAGTTTGGAAGAAGAAGAAGTATCATTTGATTTAAACGCAATGTTCTTGTTACGCAATTATATCTTCTTCTCTTCAATGACATGAATTTCAATTTTTCGAGCCATGGTGAATGCCTCATCAAACATGCGGAAGGTTTGAACTTGAAGAGTTGGTGAGATGTGCCTAACACAAGCCTTGGTGAACAACTCTATTAACTCGGTTTGAGGAAGTTGGAATGTGAGCTGGTTGATTAGGCTTCGCCAACAAGTGACAAAATCTATGATAGATTCATCTTCGTATTGTCGTGTCAAGTACAAGTCTATCATGGTGACTTTCTTGACAATATTGATAAAAAAATGGTCTAGGAAAGCTTGATCCACTTGGTTGAATGAGAAAATGGAGTGCCTAGGTAGAACACTATACCAATCCAATGTAGGTCTGTCAAGGACATTGGGAATGTTCATAAGAGCAAAGCATCATCATGAGCGATCAGATAACACCCATGTTTAAAAGACCACAAGTGTTGTTGTGGGTATTATTTGTTATTAAACCAATTGAATTTAGGCATTTCCCAATGCGTAGGGTATGGACGAATAGGAATGGATGGGTGAATGGGCTCATTGCAAATCTTGTCATATGTCAGAGAGTTACGTGAGCCGGAGACCGATGCTTCCAATGTCTGCATCTTGTCCATCATCATTTTGATTAGGTCATTGGTGGGTTGTGATGAAGGGGCACCTCCTGAGGTATGAGGGGGTAAATAAGGTTGGTATGACGTAGACAACATCCCAATGTGTGGTGGTGCCGTGTACTAAAATTGTGATGAAGGGATATGAGAGGGAATGGAGGTGGAGGGAAGTACCCAGAGTAAGCAATTGAGGAAATAAGTGGTTGTTGGTAATAGGTATACGTAGGTGGGGTGGATGTAAACACCCTAGTAGTGATGGGTGGAAGAGATTGAGGGATAGAGAGAATGAGGTTTTAGAAGGGAGTGTGGGCTACTGAAACTAAAGGTGGCTAAGATGCAATAGGTATATGGGTAGTGGAAGACATGGGCAAGCCGGTATTGAGGGTGGTGGATGTAGGCATGGTGGATGTCGTAGGGGCGATGAATGTCGTGGGTACAACAACTATCGATGAGGCAGAGTCAAGATGAGAAACAAAAGGTGGTAAGGTGGAAGCAGACAGAGTAATGTTGGTTGTAGCAGGAGGTAGAAGTGGGTGCAAGTGTAGATGGGATGGATACAGGCATGCCATAGATAAGTTGTCCAGATGAGTCACAGGTGGATGAATGGGCTAAGTAAAACTACAAAGTTGCGGGGTTTTTATAAAGGAGTTTTGTGAACTCCGCATCACCAAGATCTTGATGGTAAAAGGTCTAAGGTCAAGGAGGAATACATGTTATTATATAGATGGTAAGTTGAGTGTGCACGTTACTGACTTTATCCAAGTTGATCAGTAGAGAACTCCTTTTTGTCTGGGAAGGAATACCTCTAAATATAAACAAGGACCACAAAAGAGTATTAACTATCGAGAGTTATAGGACTTCCTAGCAAAGCTAGATCTGAGAAGCATGATTCTTCCTCGAACGTTTGTCAATCCTCTGTTTAACATAATTCAATGCAAATAAGCAACTGCAATAAATAGGTCATATTGCAATGTAATGATTTAGGTTTCTCATACACACAATATACTATATTTAATGCTAGATATTAAAATAACACTAAATATAATTAGAACTAGGATTTTTTTTTCGACAAGTCTATCAAAGGTCTAGTAAGGATCCGGGGATGATTGGTTGAGGTCTGGGTTGATTTTGGGTGAGTAGGAAGCTTGCTGGTCTGAGACTATGAGATGACATAGAGACCGATATCGGTCTAGTGAACGATTCTAGGAGGGAGACTAAACCGACGTCGGTCAGGGAACTGTCTTTGGTAGGGGAAATAGATAGTAAATTATTAAAAAGAGGTTTTTAGGCTCTCTGTGATTAAAAGAGAGTGAGGGTAGTATGGTTTGGGTCGTAATATGGCTGAGAAGACTCAAGGATACTAAGAAGGAGGTTCAGAATGGTGAAAAGGCTTGGGATGGTTTACTAATGAGTTGGTGGGAGGAAGGTGGTGTACAAGCAATAGAGGAAATAAACCACTGAAAGAAACCAAAGATCTATAAAGGAATAAGCAAAATGATTAGGATCACAATTACTTACTTGATGTCTTGCAGATCTTGGGAGTTGGGATGGTTAATGGTTGATCGGATAAGAAGTGCTTGAGTCCAGTGCCATGGCAATACGGCCTCTGTGCTTCCATGAGTTTTCCAATGCTCTGGAAAGATGAACCAGATGCTTGTCTTGCACTGTGGTTGTGTGTGTTCATCATCTGGATGTAGGAGGGCTTGAGGATTCACGCTTGAATGCAATAAGCTCCAATCACTGAATGACCAACCCGGGTAAAGAGTTGTGAAATTTTATATAAGGTAACCGATGATGGTTAGGTGACCAAAGCATCGGTTGAGGAATAACTAACGCGGTTAAGGTGGAAAGCCCAAGTTTACCAAAAATAGGTAGATATTTTACTATTTTTGGTGTGATTTTGATTGAGTCCACTTAGGGAAGTGGATTTCACGTGAGAGAAGGTAGGAAGGTCATAAAAGAAGTTCAATTAGGTTTTAGGAAGAAGTCTTAGTTAGTTACGTTAAGTGGTGACTCAGCACTGGGAGTGATGACTCAATGTTGAGAGTGATGACTTGGTCATTGTGAGTTAAATGCCCCTGGAATGGGTCTGGGTGAGGTGTAACGATGAGGTGGAGGTGTGAGGGTGAAATTAACTTAATTAAGATAATTAAATTAATTAATAATGTGAGGATGAATATTAGTATATGATGAAGGGGTCATGATTAATTAAATATATTGTGTTAGTTGATTAAAGGGTCTAAGGGGAGTGTCACCCAAATTTGGTATCTAAAATCCCCGTGACCACATCAAAGAATTTTTCATGGCTTGTCAAGAGGTTGCATACATTGATAATTTCCTAATACGATTATTTCCTCGCATCCTAGGAGCACTGGTGTTAGAATGGTTTTTAGTATACCCAAGGGATCCATCACGACGTGACATGCACTAGCCAAAAATTTTGTGCGACATTACTCCTTCAATATGGAGAATGATATCACCATGAACGACCTTTACAATGTAAAATAGAAACCTAATGAGACCTTCACAAGCTTCTTGCATTGATGGCGTGGATTGGCAAGTTGTTTTGCTTGTGCCCTACAAGAAAAATAACTACTAAGCATATTCGTCCCTAACTTGAACCCAAAAATGGCCTTTCATTTACAAATGCATTGCGGCTCTAACTTCGAAGAAGTTGTAGAGAAAGCTATTCAAATTGAAAAGGATCTCATTATGAAAGGTACACTTAAACCGGTCATAAAGGAAAAACATAAAACAAAACCATCAGATAAACCAAAGTTCTTAAACAAAAGAAAACATGTAGTTGGTGAAAACATCACATAATAAAAAAGAATCCAAACCGTACTGACTGGTCCACTTTTAAAGCTTTCGCAAGGACCTCACCCAAAGGCACCTACAAAATGCATATTTAAACCACTAATTGAATCATTATATACCATACTTAAACAATTAGACGTAGTAAACATGGTGCAATACCCAACCATGACAATACCATACCCATAAGATGCTCCCAAATAAGGTTGGTTCAAAGAGCACGAGTATTGTGATTTCCATCATGTCAAAGGACACAAAAATGATAGGTGTTTAAGACTACGACATTATATACAAGACCTCATCGAAGAGGAAAAATCACCGTAGATTCCCCCCTACTCAGGACAGGGTCCCAACGAGAAAATAGGTATATTCAAAGAGCCCTTCCCTAACCACGCAGATAAGAAGAATAGAAGCCAGATCATGGACAAACTTCTAATGATTACAGGACTACTACCTACATTTATCCAACTAATGATAGCCCCTTTGATTCCCTTATAGGTTGTATTCATTCATCTAATGAGTAGGTCAATACTATTAGGATTTTAGAAAAAATTGTGTTGTAGGAACACGACACACTCATTTGATCATACCAAATCCCCTACCTATTCCTCAGGAAGGCTAGTATAATTTAATAGAATAGTTAGAGAAGACACCATCTAGAATTTCAATACTAGATCTCCTCAAATTTTCTACTGCTCATAAGAACATATTATATAAAACACTTCAGATTTTAGGAGTCTCCATAGATGTAGATCCCACACAACTTCAAGTGATGATTACACACCTTGATTCCAATGATCATATCACTTTTGATTGCACTGCAATCCTGAGTAATGACCCAGAACACAACTTACCCCTATACCTAGAAGTAGTTTTACTCACCATAAGATAAAAAGAGTGCTTGTGGACGATGGATCAGTCTAAATATTTGCACTTTGAAGCTGGTTAAGACGTTGGGCCATTTAGAAACAAATCTAGGGGCTAAAACTATTACAATCACAACATATGATAATGAGGAGCAAGATTTAGTAGGTACTATAGTGGTTCCAATGGAAGTAGGGACGACTAGTCATGATACGAAGTTCCATGTCCTTGACTTGGATCTTCCTTACAATATGCTCTTGGGACACCCATGGATTCACGTCATGCAAGGATATTCCCTCCACCTTCCATCAGTGCATCAAGACGTGCCACGAAGGACATATTTTCACCATTCAAGGTGATCCAGAACCATTCACACATTGTAGAGCATTGCACAATTTTTCTCGTGTGGCCTATGAATGTCCTTCTACAGATATTGTTGTTTCCTTGTAAATAGAAGTTATCAAGGAACATGTGGATCCGGATTCACTCACTCCTTGTAATCAAAAATTTCTTTCGTTGGTCAAACCTTTCATATCATGGGAGGAAACGTCTGCAAAGTATGGCCTAGGTGAGAAGTTTACTCTTCAGCCTTACTTATATAAGATCTTTCAGTATCGCCCAAGACACGGGGAAAACCTTATTTTAATTCAAGAGCACTCGAGATAAATGCCCTAAACAATTAGAGAAGTTCATTCCTAGTGGTCTCATATCTGAGGAAAATATGTTAGAAGATCCGATTAGGAGGGTACCTGAAGGTACCATGGCATCATGTCATCAAGGTCCAAAGTATATCAAAGGCCACCGCATGATGTATGTCATGGGCTATAATGGATTTGGATGTGGTATCAATGCAAAAGGACAGTTGAACCCATTCCTATTCCTCATTTTAAATCAAACAAACATGCTCTTGGAATTAGACCTCACGACGATCAAACTTTTGAGATAGATGCCACCTCTTTTGAATGTGAGGACGACTCATCTCATTTAGATAGCGATGCAAATTCCCAATGTAGCCTCTACGAGGATCTTTCCTCCACGAACCTATTCTCTGATTAAGCTATTTTTACCTTATTCGGATCAAATTTCTAACCAAATTTCCAAGTAACCCTTGTATATCCAGAACTTGTAGATTGGAATCAAAAATTTCACATGCCAATCGATTTCTTTGAGAATGACGAGGCATTTACAAATTTCATGGGACTCAAGGATTCTATTCCAATGGGAATCACAAGAAAGGTTTTTCCATCAAACTAGATGCCTACGAATATTTCAAGAAGCTAGAGATGTGTGGATGCTTGAGTAAGAAGGTTGTAAGAAAGAATAAGAATACATCAGAGAATCCTTGTGGGAAGAACAAGCGCAAGTCTCATAGTGACAAACTTTTTAAGACCCTAGTAGATAAAAAAATGAAGAAATCATAGAAAGGTGGAATATCCTTATAAAGATGATCTCACACCTCCTATCGAGGTTGATCTTACTCTTCCCCCGATCCTACACGGATGGAGGATGCTTCCAAAATTCTTGTAGAAGAAATGATCAGTGTCAATATTGGCTCAGAAGAGGAGCCTAGAATGATAAAGTTGGGAGCTTCACTCTCAAAGAACATAAAGTTTTTATGGAACTATTATGAGAATATGCATATATATTTGTGTGGTCATATGTAGATATGCCTAGTTTAAACCCAGAATTATTCATGCACAACCTTGTTGTGCACCCAGATGCTAAGCCTATCAAGCAGAAATTGAGAAAGATGCACCCCAAATTTGTGCTACTTGTCAAAGAGGAACTTGAAAAGTTATTAGTTACTGATTTTATTAAACCCATTGACTATTCAGATTGGATATCCAACATAGTCCCAGTTCAGTAGAAGTCGGTTGGTATAATAATTTGCACCGACTTCCATGACATCAATAAAGCATGTCCTAAAGATGACTTCCCCTTGCCTAATATTGATATGATCATCGATTCCACAACTGGCTATGAAATGTTATCCTTAATGGATGGTTTTTCAGGTTATAACAGATCAAAATTGTAGAGGAGGATCAACACAAGACAACTTTCATCACCCCTTGGGGAAAATTTTGTTACAAGGTCATGCCTTTTGGGCTCAAGAATGTCGGGGCCACCTATCAACGAGCAATGACAATGATCTTTCATGACATGATGAATGACATCATGGAAGATTATGTTGATGATATCTTAGCAAAATCTAAAACTAGAGGAGAGCACCTAAAGTGCTGAGACATATTTTCTAGCGTCTCCGAGATTACAAAGTATGTTTGAATCCTAGGAAGTGTGTCTTTGGAATTTTGTCAGAAAGCTCCTAGGTTTCATCATTTCACAAAGAGGAATAGAGGTGGATCCTGCAAAGGTTACAACTATCATAGAAATGCCTCCACCTAAAAATCTCAAACAACTAAGAAGTTTACAAGGAAAATTCAGGCAATCCACCATTTTATTTCACAGCTTGTGGATAAGTGTCATCCATTTACACATCTATTGAAAAAGGATGTTACATTCAACTAGGGACCAAATTGTCAAAAGGCCTTTGAGTTACTTAAACAATACCTCATCCATCCACATGTTCTCATGCCACATACCCCGGGAAAACATCTCCTATTTTAAATTTCAACTACCCAATTTGTTATTGGTGCATTGCTTGCCCAATATGACCTAGACCACAGAGAAAGATCATTTTATTAACTTAGTCGCACCTTGATTGCCTATGAACTGAATTACCCGCAGATTGAAAAGGCTTTCCTAGCAGTTGTCTTTACCTTTCAGAAACTACGTCATTATCTCCTTAATAATAAAACCAAGCTAATATTCAAATTTGACCCTCTCAAATACCTTTTATCCAAACCCGCCCTTACGGGATGAATGGCTAATTGGATCATTCTCCTAAGTGAATTTGATATTGAGTTTGTTAACTAGAAGTCATTAAAAGGATAGGTATTAGACGATCAGTTAATAGAAGCTCCCCTACCTAGAATGGAACCATTGTTCCTGGATCTTCCAGATGCATCCATGATGTATGTTGAAGATTTTTTTGAATGACAAGTTCATTTTGATGGATCATTCCCCTTCCACGGATCAGGAGCAAGAGTCGTGCTCATCACTCCCACAGGGGAGGTCATTCCAAGTGCATTTCATTTGGGATTCCCTTGCACTAATAACACTATAGAATATGAAGCACTCATCTCGACCTTAAGTTGGCTATCACTTGGAATATCAGACAACTACGAGTCATTGGTGACTCCCACCTTATTATTAAACAAGTTAATAATGAGTATAATGTTAAAGATGAAAATCTTATTCCATACAAGAAATTGGTTGAAAACTTGAAATAATGAGTATAGAGGCATAGAGGATGTTTGCTTGAGCATGTGCACATGTGTGAAATATTATGGCATGTGAAAGGGATCATGGCTTTTGAGTGCAAGGCAAGTCAATTTGCTACTACATTACAAGGATGTGCACACAACTGGTATAGGAAGTTTGACCCTGATCAAACTTGCGTGGATTATGCAGCGTTGAAGGATGCTTTCTTGAAAGAGTTCTATATCCTAGAATTTGAGTAGAAGAGTATAAGCGCACTCAAGGATATCAAACAAGGCACTACTGAGAGTGTACGTGAGTATGATGCCCATTTTAAAACACTCCTATCTAAGCTTTCTTATGATATTCACGCAAGCCAACATGCACAATGGTTCGTTGGTAGATTGATTACACCATTCAGAAGAGCACTGTCACATAAGACATACATTGATCCGTGTGAAGCACTAGAAGAAAATTTGCATGCTGAGGAAATTGGGAGCATTGACACTGGCATTAGTCCATTCTTAGAGGCACAAATTACAGCTATGGCAAAAACAGTTAGAGAAGTTAACAAATTCAACCCATGAAACACACTCAAGGATTTGGTGTACAGATTGTGAAGTGGAAGGTCACACCAAGGATAGTTGCCCTCGCAGATCTATATGCTCATTACTATTGGACTGTGAGATCTATCATTTGAATCATGATGCTAGTCACTGTCCTTTGTTATAGCGCATGATAAGGAAGAATGTATCTTGTTACTGTAAAATTTTCCGGTCCACGACCCATGATACTGAAGATTGTCGATTGATTGGTCAGATCTAGGATGCTATAGACATTGGGGTATGACAGACAAGCATAACGGATAATTCTAAGGGTAAGAATGAGCACCAGGATCGGGATCATAATCAAACGTGCTATGACAAGAATGAGGGTGTTTTGAAGGAGGTCATGGAAGAGGACGTGGATATCACGGTGGATATGGAGGACGAGGCCACGGTGGAGGAAGAGGTGAGTTCCCTCGTGGAACATGTTATACGTGTGGATCTCTTTACCACTATAGGCGCGAATGTCCCTCAGAATATTGCATGTTCTTTCTACGAAAATAACCATAGCTATGAAGAGTGCCCAGACTTATATGAGCATCTGAGTAAGCAACATAAGAAAGAAAATAAAGGCATCGGGATGGTTAGAATCCAACGTGTGGTAGAAGATCAGTGGATGCCCAAGATAGCACTAGGACATGAGGCATTAATAATGAAGATTACTACACGAGATGAAGCGGCGCGCGTAAGAGAGGCATTTCACCAGAATCCTACGATCACCAAGGAGGAGGTTTTGCATGCAAGGTACCCAGATCCTACTCATCAAAAGGAAGTCTATCAAGAGACCATGGAGGTCCTCAAGAATCTTCAAGGTGAGATATAGTGTTTAAAGGAGCATTCAAGGAAGATGGAGCAGAAGAAAGAAGCAGAAAAAGTCCCCTCTGATATTGATGACATCAGAGAGGTTTGTAAAATGTTGCATCAGGAGAATATTATTCCGTTGTTAGGAAATTGGTTGAAGGGGAATACCCCACGCACAAGCACTGAGAATGAATAGAAAATCCTACATGAAAACCCCTGATAGCATTGACTATGACAAGGAAATTACTTTGAATGTTGTTGTGGATGGATGGCTGTTGAGCAACATATTGATTGATACAAGTGCGGAAGTGAATGTGCTTACATTAGATGCATGGGTACAAATGGGGAGGCCTCCATTACAGCCATTATCTAATGTGTTGTTTATGGAATACTGGACTAAGGCCACTCCCATAAGAGTTTGAAGGATGCATCTATAACCATACTGAGGGGCCAAGTTCACAGGGATTTTGAGGTATAAGCACTTGCGGAAGCACAGACAACTTTCAGCCTTGCTTGGACGCCCTTGGTCTTTATGCAAATAATGTTGACTTGAGATTCAATAAGGGGTATATCAGCTTTGAGAACAAGGAGGAGGAAAGGGTTGTAATACCTTTGACATATGAGAAGTCTACACCATATGTTGAGCCTCTAAGTGAGGACTTAAAAAAAATCTATGTACGTGTTATTCATGACCCGTGAGGTCAATGAGCCATTAAAGGAAGGCATCCTACAGTGGGAAGACTCTCATTCTATTAGTGATACTATGAGTATTGCTTGTGACAATTGGGCTCATGGTACATATGAAATAGTAGGGTGTAAGATAAAACGCGTGGTTATGCGCAAGAATGGACTTCATTCTATTCAACGGATAGGTAGTGCAATACCTTGGTATACTGGGGCAGAAGATATTCCTATATTTTTGAAAGCCATGACAGCACAATGGACAGATCAAATTAAGAGAAGAGATATGTTAGTGTATACCTTATGCGGGAAAACAACGCATTGGTGGGTAGTCCACAGAGATAATCTTTTAGAATGGGAGGAGATTGGAATCGCCCTATCTACTAGGTTTTTAAGGAGCAATGCACTGTCATCACCAATCCGACACTATGATAATTCTTCACCAGGAACTCCTCATGCTATGATTATTAACTAATGCACAACTTTTAGTTTGGTGGATGTAATCTGGAAACACAACAACAAACATAACACAAGAATACCATAGACTATGATAAGAAGGAATGATGATAAATCTAAAATATCAGTGTAAATTATAATATTAACATGAAATTGTTACAATCTCACCCATGAGGTACTTCAAGTGTTACTGACTTCACTTGACTTCCACCAATACTATGGGAGAAACTTCACAATTACACCTCTTAATGGTTTCTTTAACACACCTTCAAAATGATGGCTTCCTTTACACACTTTCTCATACAATATTTCTCACTACTTCTTTCTATGCTAAATGCGGGGGTGGCCTCTCTATTTATAGAAATTGAGCTTATCCATCTTATCTCTAAGATAGGATAAGAAATCCACTTGACGAATCATATTTCATACCTTAACTCTTATCTATACATGTAAGCTTATCTTTTAAGATAAGATAAACCTTATCATTTCACATGGGTTCCACATTTTTAGACTTTTACAAATAAAATACACAAAATATTTATGACCTCACTCCTTGTCCTTATTACCAATATAATATTCATAATTCCTAATCATGTAGACCCTACTTCACTACTTACCCCAACTTTGACATTTAACATTACCGGACCACTTACTTAAAAATATTTATTTTTTACCACAACATTCCTATGTACTTTTGACTATTACCGTACTATACATTATTGGTGGCGCGTAGATCTACAATGCCATTATCTTCTATCGAGATGTTACTTACTAATTACACTTAACAACATTCTATTCCTAATACATACATTAATGAAATAGAAATTACGGAGGAAAATTTTAGTGTCGACATCTTCCCCCTTCCAAGCCTTCTACTCGTCCTCGGAGTAGACTATTCAGTCTTGGCTTCTTGGAAAATCTTCAACTTGTCATGTAGTTGACCCATTTCGTAAAGCAAGAGTGCCATCCAATTCCTCTAGTTGTACACGTACCATTTTCATGCACAATTGCTTTATTTTCAGTAGGCCCCATCCATTTTGGAAGAAATTTTCTCTGTCTTCTTTTTTTTGTATCGGAATCATATACTAGAACCAAGTCATTCACATGAAATGGAGACCAAGGATCTTTTGATCAAAGTATTCCTTCGCTTCATTTTCTTCTTATAGCTTGTATCCTTTCTTATTTCCCTCATTTCCTCTAAAGAAATGAATATGTACTGCAACATTTCTTTTATTGAATCACTTTCATCCATCCTTTCATTTTTCATAACTTTCACGGTGGGAATATCAAACTCAATAGGAAGAAGCTGGATCAATGCCATAAGCCAATTGAAATGGGGAGTATCATGTCTTGACTTTGATGTTGCCCTATATGCCCACATGATGTTGCATGAATCCTTTTATCCCACTTATGTACCTATAAGGCCGCATCTTTTGCTTTAAATTTGACACAACACAAAATTTGTTGTTCGTTCACTCCTATTTGTGTTTGGCTTGTATGTTGCCTTGTGCTTATTAGAAAACTTATTGACTAGCTTCTACCACCTCATTAATGAAGTGGCTTCCTTGATCCATTATAATTTCTAATGGATAACCAAATCTCTGGTGATAATGCGTTCATATATGAACCTTGCCACTTCATCCATGGAAGTTGTTTTCAATGGCCTAGCTTCAACCCACTTGGTTAAATAATGTGTGCAACTACAATATACTTATTTTGGCGTGGGGTAGTTGGAAATGGACCTACTGATGTCTATTCCCCACTTTTCAAAGGGACCAAGTGGAAGAATAGGGCATAATGGAGTTGATGAAGTCTTCTTACTGTTACCATGTGTGTTTGACAAATATCACATGTCTTACAATAATTATAACAATCTCTAAAAAGAGTGGGTCGGTGATAACCCGCATCCAAGATCCTTCTTGCTGTAAGTTGTCAGAAGTGCCCTCCACATGTACCATTTTAGAATTTTCTATCACTCCTTCTCTTGATCACGTCCAACTACCCTCTTGTAATTATCCATCGGTCCTATTTGAAATAATACTCCATGCAGAATAAGAATATGGACAATGGCTTGAGTAATCTTCCTCTTAGTCTTTGATTGGCACCATCAGGAACTTGAAATTCATTGGATAATTCCAAATATCTATGTATTCACTAGGGATTGTGTCGATAACAATGTCAAGATCTCAGAAATCATCATCATCACAAGATGAACCTAAACCATCATAGGCGAGAGAGAGTGCATCTGCATTGACATGCTTCTTTTCTAGCCTATCTATAATATCAAATTCAAATTCTTGTAGAGCAAAATTATCCATCTTGCTTTATCCTCCCGATGGGTTAGGCTTATTTATAATATATTTTAGAGCATCTGATGATCTTTACAACTATAAATTTTTTCCCCAAAGTAAGTAATTCCTAAACTTCTTTACAACAAAAATGATAGCTAGAGCCTCTTTTCGATTCTGAGTATAATTTACCAAAGACTACTCATTTGTCTACTCCCAAAGTAAATTGGATGTTCATTCCCATTTTCATCCTTTTGGCTCGGAGTACTTCCTAGTGTTGCATCAAGGCATCGAGTGTACACAATGAATGGCTTGCTCTAATCTGGATTCTTTAAACAGGTGAAAACACCAAGGGCTTTCTTGATTGTTCAAAAGCTTCTTCATGCACCTTATTTCCTGGTTCATAAGTAACATCTTCTTGCAAGCTAGGTTAGTGGTTGTGCAATCTTTGAGAAATTCTTGATGAACCTTCTATAATAACCTACATGGCCTAAAAATGATCTCAACTTACTTCTATTCATAGGAAATGGTAACTCTTTGATTTTGAAACTTTATTAGGATCGATGACCAATACCATCTCTGATACAACATGCCCTAACAAAATACCTTTAAAACATCCAAAGACACACTTTGTAGGGTTTAGTGAGGCATGCTTCATCTAACCTTTAAAATGATGTCTCCATTCAAGTGCGGTGGTCCATCTTTCTCCCATAGATGCAAAAATCATCCAAAAATACTCGATGAAGTTCCCAATGTAGGTTCGAACACCCTATTCATCAAACGTTGGAACGTTGCGAGCATTACACAACCCAAAAGGCATAACTCTATAAGTAAACGTTCCCCCGAGGAGTGGTGAACGTGGTCTTCAACTAATCTTTCTCTGCTTATATGAACTTGGTTGTATCCGCTATATCCATCAACAAAACTATAAAGACTCTGCAAACTACTACTTCGTCCAAGATCTGATCCGAGAATGGAAGAGGGTAATGATCCTTCTTTGTTTCCTTATTGAGCTTCCTATAATCAACACAAATGCGTAGCTTCCCATTCTTTTTATTGAGATCACAATGGAGAAACCCATTTTGAATTCTCCACAAGAAATATGAATCTGCATCAAGTAAATTATCTATTTATTCTTTTACAGTCTTGGAAAAATTAGGATTCATTCTATATGGAATTTTCTTTATGGGCTTACACCATCTATCTACGACTCAATAGAATGTTCTACCCAACTTACTTGTGAGAGTTCCTTGTAATCAAAAGTGAATAGGTGTATGTACCTTGAAAGAGCTAGAGGTAGCATTCCTTCTCACTCTCCATCACAAGATCACCAATCTTTATTTTTTGGAGACGATCATTAATTTCTTCTTTAGATAATTTTATGGGTTCAAGTAAGTCGGGTGTGACTGAAAGGATATCCATGATTTGAAACATCAAACTCACTTTCTTCATCTTCTGTTTCCACTTCATTGGTAGAGAGTAATCGAGAGGATGTCCAATCATCAATTTCATCACTGAATCCACAGTTTCGCCTTATGATGCCGGGGATCACGTTTATCTTCACCCTCTCTCTACCATGTCAAGTGTCATGAAGCCTTCATTCTAGTAGTTTCTTGCATGAACTCTCCTTAGCCATGGCCTTCCCAACAACATTGGGTATGCAACAAAGACCATTTTTCATCACATGTAGAAAGTCTACCACACATACAACACCCATAATGTATATTGCCACATTTGAAACTACACCTTTGGTTTAGTTTTTCCTTATTTAATGACCTTAACATAAGTGTTGAGGAGCGATCAATTTTTAAACCCAACATATTCATTACGACTCGGTCATTACATTAACTACAACACCTCCATCAACTAAGACATCATGAATTGAAATACCATTACATAATACCTCTTGTGGAGCGTAGGGATTTTCCTCTCTGCCTCCAAAACAGGGACCTCAACCTCCTTCCTTCGTCGAGTAATGAGTCCACTTCGCAGCCTCCCACCTCTTCTCGAGAAGACATAGCCAAGAGTTGACCATATGTAATATTTCGGCCTTTTGGATAGATCTTCTAATATGGAGTATGGTCCTTGTCCCTGTGAAATCGAAAATCCTCGCACACCCAACTTTCTTCTTCTATGTTTCTTACTATTTTTCCTTTCATTTTCTTAGGATCATTTCCATCTTGATTATCTTTTCTTTCTTTCCTTTTTATACAAACACATCTACTTCATTATTTATGCTCTTATCTACTACATCAAAAGAATTCACATGTGTTTTCCTTTATCATTATCTCTCTTGTACCAAATGTAGAAGCTCTATCTGGACAATTATACTTATAATGACCCTTTTATAATAACCATAACATCTAACTTGTAAATATTTCTTTTGGACCTCTATATCCTCCCCGAGAACTAAATTCTTTTTTGAAGAAGATTAATAGTTAACTAACCCATCTTCGAGCGAGATCTTCATACTCGGTAGATGTACTAGAGAAATATTTGTGCTCACCGAGAGTGGTTGTGGATTACGGACCAAAGGTCTTAGTGTAGGCTCTACTTTTAAGCAACAATTTCTTTGGGATCCTCTTCCATGCTTTCTTCTTGCCTTTTGCAATCTCGCTTTGCTCAATGTAAATTTGGCGGTCATACTTCACTGTTGTCGATCTCTCGGCTTCATCCCAAGAATGAAGTGCTTACAGAGGAGATTATCCACGCCATTCATCAACCCATCCGCTAATCCTTCCTTAGGATCACGGGCATCGAGCTTCCTTCCCTTAGCTTAGCTCTAGAACATGAGCATGATAATCCCTTATCTTCTCCTTCTCTCCTGGGATAGCTTTGTGATATCGATCATGAGATTTGTATATTTCATTGTCACCAAATTCTTCAAGAAAACTTTTAGTTAATAAATCCCATGAGTTTTTCACATTATCACCTAGTGTTTCAAACCACCTAAGGTGAACCATCCAAAAAGGTAGGAAAAATTCAGTCCATTGTTCCCTTCTTATAAGGCCATTACAAATACAAGATCATTTAAACTCTTGAATGAAAGAGGAAGCATCATTCATTAGATTGGGCTAAAAAAAACATGAATCTTCCCCATTTCCAAAAGTAACCATAGTGAAATACCAACCCAAAAGACAATCAACAAGACTTATGTGCACAAATAATTGGGATCACTATAATAGAAAATAGAAATGACCACGGTAAACTATGGTAAAACTTGACTTATCTGCGGTAAAACCGACTTTACTGTGGTAAACACTATCACAAGGTAAAAGTGAAGTTCTACTACGGTAAATACTATTCACGGAAAAAAGTAACTTTACTACAGTAACTACTATGCAAGTAAAAACAAGGTTACCCTCCAAATGATTTTTGACTAAGTGGGAATTCTCTCCGTAAAATCCACCAACGAGGAATGGTCCGTAAGAATGAAACAAAATGTCATCACCAATCCAAAGCACTATGATAATTCTTCACCGAGGAACTCCTCGTCTTATGATTATTAACTAATGCACAACTTTTAGTTTGGTGGATGTAATTTGGAAAACAACAACAAACATAACACAAGAATACCATAGACTATGATAAGAAGGAATGATGATAAATCTGAAATATCGGTGTAAATTATAATATTAACATGAAATTGTTACAATCTCACCCATGAGGTACTTCAAGTGTTACTGACTTCACTTGCCTTCCACCAATACTATGGGAGAAACTTCACAATTACACCTCTTAATGGCTTCTTTAACACACCTTCAAAATGATGGCTTCCTTTACACACATTACTTCTTTCTATGCTAAATGAGGGGGTGGCCTCTCTATTTATAGAACTTCCAAGCTTATCCATCTTATCTCTAAGATAGGAAAATAAATCCACTTTGACGAATCATATTCCATACCTTAACTCTTATTTGTACATGTAAGCTTATCTTTTAAGATAAAATAAACCTTATCATTTCACATGGGTTCCACATTTTTAGACTTTTTACAAATAAAATAAACAAAATATTTATGACCTCACTCCTTGTCCTTATTACCAATATAATATTCCTAATTCCTAATCATGTAGACCCTACTTCTCTACTTACCCCAACTTTGACATTTTAACATTACCGGACCACTTACAACAAATATTTACTTTTTACCACAACATTCCTATTGTACTTTTGACTATTACCGTACTATACATTATTGGCGACGTCGTACTGGTAGCGTCGTTATCTTCTATCGGACGCTACTACTAATTACACTTAACAACATCCTATTCCTAATACATACATTAATGAAATAGAAATTATGGAGGAAAATTTTAGTGTCGACAACACCTATGCAGATCTGCACTTATAATGGTGATCAACTTGTTCAACATCACATTCAGTGGTGTGAGAGACTCTAGACAACGGGACATGAAGCATTACCACCTTCACTTTGGGTGCATAGATTTTATTCCACTCTACAAGGATACGCACGTGCTTGGTATGTATATGCAGAACTACATCGAGAGACTGGGAATTGGCAAGAATTTGACTGTAGGAATTATCCAGACCTTTGACTACTTCTTGACTAAACCTCCAATAGAAGAAGCATTAAAATTTTTCAAGCACTTAACTATGGGAGATAGTGCAAAGGCAGAAGAGCTTATTCAGGAAATATTTGGTGAGACAGTGGAGTGTGTTTTGAAAAGGAAGAAGAAATGGACTCCATACTAATTCAACGCACCCGCCTTAAGAAAGAGAAAGGAAAGATGGTTTACATAGTGGATGATGAGGAAGTTGAGAACCTAGATATTGAACATTCACAAGGGGTGCGTGAGGTCTTGGATAGTGTAGACAAGGATACATGTGCCTATCACGAACCCATGAAGACAAAGAAGGTGAATATAGATTCGTAGAGGTGAGCCAAAGGAGGTCATAATTGAAGATTATTGGTCGAGAATCGGAAGTGGAAAATATCATTGAGTTACTCGGGGATTATCGGGACTCATTCCTTGAGGCTATCATGAACTTAAAGGTGTGCATGAATCACTTGGGGAAATGAAGATAAAGCTTAGAGATGGTGCATGCCTAGTTAGAAAGTGACCTTATAGAATGAATCCCAATTTACGTGAAAAGGTGAAGGAAGAGATTGATAAGATGCTGAAATATGGGATTATTCAACCCTTGGATGAGTCAAAATGGGTTAGTCCTATGGTGATAAGTATCAAGAAGGATGGTAGGATTCGAATCTGTGTAGATTACAGGGAGTTGAATTCTGCATGTGTTACATACCCTTTTCCTACACCATTCACTGAGGAAATACTGGAAGGAGTGGTAGGGCGTGAAATATATTCATTCACAGATGGGTTTTCCATGTATCATCAGGTTAGGATTGCTCAGGAGGATCAAGAAAAGACAACTTTTACTACTGAATGGGGCATTTTTGCCTATATTGTGATGACTTTTGGACTAAAAAATGTGCCTGTTGTATTCTCGTGGATAGTTGTTCAAGAATTGAAGGATTTTATTTACTTCTTACAAGTTTATCTAGATGATTGGACAATATATGGGCTTATGAATGATCATTGTGTCAATGCAGCTTAATTTTTGAACGATACGAGATAATTGAGTGTCTCTTTGAACATCAAGAAGTGCATATTTGCTACACCTTTTGGAATACTGTTAGGACATATAATCTGCAAGGAAGGTTTGCTGGTTGATCCAACTAAGGTTGCAGTCATTCTAGGCCTGGAAGCGCCTACTAGTCAAAGTGAGGTGTGCGGATTTTTAGGTCACACAGGATATTATCGGAAGTTCATCAAAGGGTATGCCAAATTTGCTACACCCTTGGAAGAGTTATTAAAAGGAAAAGGTACATTTTATTAGGAAGAACCACAACAACGTGCGTTTGAGATGTAAAAGGTGAAACTTACTACCGCACCCATTTTGTGCTTCCCCTCATGGGATAAACCATTTCATGTTCATGTGGACACCTCTAGCATGGCCATTGGTGTTGTGTTAGCTCAACCTAGAGAAGGTATTATAGATTATCCAATTTTATTTGCTAGTAGGAAGTGACTCCTACTGAAAAAAATTATACAACTATAGAGTGTGAAGCTTTATCAATGATCTATGCATTACACAAGTTTCGATAAGACTTGTTAGTAACACCATTTGTGTTTTATACACATCACATGACAAAGCTTCACAAGGGCGCATATGCATATATGGTACTCCTATTTCAAGAGTTTGACTTCACGGTTGTGGTGAAGCCAAGGAAAAGTAACTCGGACAGACCATTTGTCTATACTTCACTCATGAGAAGAAGCATGATAATGAAGAAACCATGCCGATGCATAGTTATATAGGTTATAATGCACGCCATCAAAATTAGAAGATATTGATGTCTTTTTATAGACTGGTGTGGCACTGCAGACGAAATGAAGGAATTAGAAAAGAAACAACTTCATATACGCGCGACACTGTTTATGTTAATCAATGGTGACCTCTACAAGTTAGAAAGAGATGAAGTATTACGCCATTGTGTATTAGAGTATGAGCATAAGAATATAATGGAGGAGGCACATGGTGGTATTGCAAGAGGCCACTATGTAGGTGATGCAACTGCCCGAAAGTTCCTACTTGTTGGATTATGGTGGGAGACAATGTATAAATATTGTAAAGCGTATTGCAAAGCATGACCGTGTGACCATTGTCGTAGCGTCACAGGTAAACCAGGCAAAGAGATGAGATGCCTTTGAGACCTATTACTAGTGCTGAACCATTTGAGAAATGGGCCATCGATTTTGTAGGACCTATTTTGCTTTGCGTAGGAATGGGTCACGTTATATCATTACTTGTGCATATTATATCACAAGGTGGACAAAGCAAAACCTACAAAGGACTGTACAATGGCTATAATAACTAGGTTTCTATGGGAGAATGTTCTTACAAGATATGGATGTCCTTTAAGCTTGAAAAGTGATATGGGCACACAATTTTTGAATGAGACAATCAGGATCCTATTAGATGAGTTTATGGTTGCACACCATAAGACTACACCCTATCATCCTTAGGAAAATGGAACTAGTTGAGGCTTTTAACAAGATCTTGAGCTAGACATTGACAAAAATTTGTGATATTGGAAGAAAGGATTGTGATGATAAAGTGTCAGCTGTTATTTGGGCATATAGAACAACTTATAAGAGATTGAACAAAGCCACACCATTTAGTTTGTGTTTGGCGGAACCCATTCTCCCTATAGAATTTATGTTACCTTATTTACGCATTGCACGTGGCTTTGGAGGTCTAGATGATGAGCGAGGATTTAGAAGAGCGTATTGAGAAGATGATTCAACTGGATGAGTGACGAGCCATATCATGATGGAGTTAGAAGTAGGAAAATGCTAGGTAGAAAGCATGGCATGACAAAAACATAAGGGATAAGAAATTTGAGATTTTGTATTTCCTTAATGTATTTCCGTCATTATTGTTATGCTTTGTCACTTTAGTTTTTGTTCTTGTGTAATAAGCACGCTTGCGCACATGAAGCTAACTACAATATGGAGCATGTTGATGTGCAACAGACTACACATACTTTTAGTGTGGGGTGTGGTTATTGATATCAAGGTACATGACTCTTTGGACGAAAGGTGGAAAGGAATAAGCTGCTACGGGTGTTTTTCAAAGTAAAAAGATTGCTTCTCAAAAGTGACCAAGGATGGAGATGAATGAAGGAACAGTATAATGTGAGGTAAGCAGAGGCCATGATAACTACTAGGATAAGGTACAGTGATGAGGTACTCGGGCGCATGGGCGTGCGTTGAAGAGAAGTCTATGACCAGAGGGTAGGAAGGCATGCTAGAAGGTTATAGCTGGGGCACGAATATGTATCATGCAAAAAGAACAAATTTGGTCAATAAATGAGAGGATATTTGGTAGGTGGAGAAGCAATAAATGCATCAAAATTTGAAAATCTATATAAGGACGGGATGCAAGTTCATTTTTACCGTTACGATTAAGAGTATTTGAGAAAGAGCTAAGTGTGAAGAGCTGAGTAATTGATTTGAGGTGCGAAGGGTGTGAAACCAAACATGACAAGAAGATTTGTGCGTAGAAGAAGCTTGCGTCCCCGGTGGTGAAGGGTTTGATCGAAGCAGGACGAAAGAGAGGAGCTAGGGCACACGATTTCACCAAGGTCACACGATTTCACCTAGGTCACACTAACTCGAGCTAGGGTTTGAGTCGAGCATTATAGAGTTGAAGAGGCAAGTGTCTACAAAAGGATTGCAAGGTAAAAATGGTACCCAAGAAAGCAGCTGTAGCGGGAACAAAGGGGAAGAAGAAGGTAGTTATAGAGGAGGAAGAGATGACACCTGAAAGTAATTTTTTCAAAATGTAATATCCAGAGGGTGTCATAGTTAGCCAGGAGTGGGATTCACATAT
Source organism: Taxus wallichiana var. yunnanensis (assembly GCA_018340775.1). Classification (NCBI taxonomy): domain Eukaryota; kingdom Viridiplantae; phylum Streptophyta; class Pinopsida; order Cupressales; family Taxaceae; genus Taxus; species Taxus wallichiana. The sequence continues at coordinate 131,575,957 of CM031241.1, forward strand.
AAGAAAAAGAAAAGTGAGCGAGTATAACCACAGGACCATAAAGAACAAAAAGGAACTCAATGCCCTGCTCAACACGAAGACAAACAAACACACGATAGATGACATGTTGATTTATGATGATGCAGGTGAGAAACTTTTGAAAAGAATTGGAGTCTACCAATTATATGAGCTTCCATATTTCGAAAGTATGAGCCTTTATACCAATGGCTCATGAGTAGAGTACATGAGGAATTTTTCTACTTTGCAGGACGCAGAGTCAGAATCTCATCCGCACTGATCTCCACAAAGGAGTTTGAAGGCCACATAAGAGGATATAAAGATTGACCTAACTAGAAAAGGTCATGATTATAGAAACCATGAAGAAGTTGGGATACTTGAAGGGTCCGCGCAATATGGACATTGATAAACTAAATAATTGTCTAGTTTGTACAAGTAGTAACACATCTTGTTACAAAGTTGAATGACCAGGAGAGGTGGTCATAGGTGAACACCATGTGGTTACATGTTGTGAAGCAGATGTCAGAAGGAGTAGTCTACAATATTGCAGGCTACATTGTAGAACAAATAGTCGAGGAAGCATGCACGTGGAAGGAAAAATCAGCTTTGGTGTTGTTCTATTATCATTGGTATTCATGGAGATTGGAGTACCAGACGGACCGAAGGAGAAGATATGGGAATACCCCATGGAGAATAAGTCACCAGCTGAAAGGTTCAACAAGTACCTATGTAAAGGGTCCATGATAGACGATGTTAAGAAAATAGTGAAGAAATGGTACGACGGGCTCCGCATGGCCTTTGAAGAAGAGTGTCACATCCCGAAGGACCTACCTTCGGTAATAGAGAAACAAGTCTAGTTTGTTGTATATTAGCATTTATGCATCGCGTGCTTCCCAATGAAAGATGGATCCTGGAGCCCTTGGTGTAAATTTCCTTATGCCTTCACAAGTGAGGTACTTTCAAACATCATTCCACAGATTCACAGACACACGCCGCCTGACCCTCAATGCAAAGAAGGTAGACTATGACTACCACACCCTGAGAAAGAAATATGTGTATCCAGGGTGAAGCGCGTATATCGAGTGGCTCATTTCAGAAGTATTGACCATAAATCCCATGAGTCTAGCTATCGGATATATTAGGGAAGCACTAATATTACCTTTTTGAAGCCCAAGATGGAAAACAATAAGTACGTGGAGAATGAGTTTCACTCTCCCTGTGGTGTGAAGGGTCACATACAATGGAGAACATACCGGCGCCGAAGCCCATAGAAACCATTGACATAGAAGATGAAGAAGAAGAGCGTGAAGATAGTGGTGGCTTGGAGCATAGAAGGAGGCAACCTTTAGATAAGAAGGAATCACAGCGCACCACTACTCCACCACAGGGGCAGGATGAAGAAGACGATATGGGGTAGTATAGGGAGAGAACAAGTTCAAGAAAGTATTTAGACACACAAGGACTCAAGGTGGAACCCCACAAATGGTAAGGAGATCACCTCATCTCTCTCTACACAAGGAGTCCACTGAGCCAAAAAGGAGAAGGAAGTTGAAGTTAGATGAAGAGGCCGAAGGATGGAGGAGAGCACGTCAGATCTCCTACTCCACTTGAGCAAGAAGAAGAGCCAAAAGATGAAGAGATGAAAGACGGAGAAGAAGGAGAGAAGGAAACATCTAAAACGCACATGAGACTACCCAGGATACTATGCAGACTCCTAACCTTGAAGCTCAAGTTCCAAAAGGGCCAAGGACAAAGAGGATGAGTGGAGAACATAGTGCACCACTCATGGGATACGTTGAGGACTCAGGAAAGATTATCCGTGCCCGCTTCTAGAGCACGATAGCATAGAAGGATTTATTCGGCTGGGAGCTAATGGATGAGGATATGGTAACCATGCGCACTCAAAAGTAGCTATCATGGTCAATGCACACCCACATGGATGAGCTTGAATTTGATGTATGCGAGGAGTCATGCATGTCGAGATGGATGAAGAAGGAACCCCAAGCTAGACATATGACAGTAAAGCCTACTATCATGTTAGATGAACATGTGAGTAATGCATTGGTCAAAGTATCAACAAAAGTGGTGAGGCAAAATATGGACAAGGCCGCCACAATTAGGGCGCTCAGGAAAGAGATTAAAACTAAGGATGGGGAAATAGCACGCCTAACACAGGAAAGAGACTTGGCGTAGAAGAAAAAAATGTTGTATTTATCAGCCTCGTAGAGGAAATTGGTGATATTGTTATGAAGGCTAGGCCATACCTAGAACCAAAGGTACCAAAGACATTTCCTTCAGTGATACACTATGTAAGTACCTTAGTAGACCTAGTGCTTGAAGATGAACCTCTGCGTATGCCAGCACAAAGGATCCAACACAAGAGGTAGAATGAGAAAAGGCTTCAGTGATGTGGAAGATTGCATCCTATGAAAGGCATCTTTGTGTAAGCCGAAAGAAGAATGAAGAAAGCGAGACCAAGCCTTGAACATCTCGCACAACTCGTAAGAGCTCATCAATGTAAGAACTTTGGAGGAGAACAATGAGGTTCAAAAAGTGATGAAGGATAACACATTGGGCCACGTAGAAAGATTATCAATGGTTAAGCAGAAGCGCGAGGCCCTGAAAGCATCATAAGATCCACACAAGAATCGGATGGAGGATCTTGGGAAGCTCATTGCGTAGAAGATGGATTTACTAGAGGGAAGGATGACTGCAATGTCAAGCATCGTGTTGGTCCTGCGAAATGAAAAAGGGGAAATTGCGAAGGATGAACTTGAGTCCATCGTTGTGGACATTCAGAGAAAGCAGAGAAGGCTCTCACCGAGTGGTAGGCCTTAGAGGCCGAAATAAAAGAGGAGTATCTAGAGTTGATCCTTCAAGATGAGATAGATGAGGTTGCCACATAAAAGCATTCTTTATTCATTCAAATTCTTTTTGATTCTTTCTATTCAACATTTTTTTGGAGATACCCATTGTTGGGGTGATAATGAGATTAGTGTGGGGTAATGTTGATCAGAGAACACTTGACAGAACTCACACAAGAAGTCACGCATGAGGAAAATAGGCCAAGTTCAAGGGCGCGAAGGGACAGGAAGAACCCGTGCGCAGGAAAAGTCAACATTCAGAACTTAGCCGTTTTTGGGCATGAAGATCTATTTTTAGAAGATAGTGTGCAGAACACACCAACGATGTAGAGACGTGTGCGCCACGCATTGTCTATTTTGGAGGATCGGATTCAGAGCGCTTTTGCATGGAGATAGTCTAAGAATAGGATTTTCACCTCAGTTAACTATCAATATTCTATAGATAGCACACTTGCATGTGTGGCTATGCATGAAAATGTGCGTGGCTATTAATAACATGCAACCTATTTTTGGGATAGATAAGCGGTGAAGGAAAGTGCCCACCATATATATATATATATATATATATATATATATGTATGTATGTAGTGAATTACGATGTATATATGAGAGATAGATCAGATAGATCACATGTGTGTGTGTGTGAGGGATAAGTATACATAGACATGTGCATGTTTCTGGATTACCGTATTAGATCCATGAGCACATCGGCATAGATTTCCAGTATTGTAAGAAGATTTTGTGTTATTGTGATAATTAAGAGATGAAAGATATTGACTGAACCTAAGTGTCATTCTTCAACCCTAAAGAGGGACTCTGGTACCTTTTTGGCGCTTTGGGTGAGCGCTCAGTCTAGGCTGAGTGATGTGCTAGCGCATCTAGGGTGTTATCGGTGAATTCTAGGCTACGCGATCAACCACAAGCCAACAACAATAAAAAAGTAAACATTTTGTGCATACCCCAAAATAAAAACATTCCATGAGGCCACATCTCTTCACATATCAACTGAAATTGTTTCATAGGGAGGTGCATCAGATTGATTTTCCACAGAGTCTCTATTTCCTTTGCAAGCCACTCTTGGTGGTTCACCCACTCCTTTCACAAGAGTAAAAATTTCAAGCCCCAACACACATATCTGGGGGAAAATTATAGGAAATGGAAACTCATGAACAAGCTTGACTAGGTATAGATCTAAGAGGCTCAAGAAAGTATCTCTCCAATGTAGAAGCAACATGAACACCACATAGAATTGAGCTAAATACCATGGGAGATTGTTTGAAACCATAAAAACCATATCCATAAAAAAAAGGATTCAGAGCCAACAATGTGTTTGACATTTACGGAAATAGAGCTTCAAGTGCATCAATAGAGATAACCATGGAATGTTTGCAGGGTCTTCCTCTAAATCCATTGCTTTAGAAAAACTAAATTAAAATATTTATTATGCTTTGATGGATGTCCATACTCTTCCCAGAGCTCATGTTTTGGCACAGGTGAGAGTACCCAAACAAATGTAAACCGATCTGGTTGGAGACATGATTTGTTGCATAGATGAAACAATGTGCCTACCTCGTGAGGAAACCCATGCCTTCTAAACTGTCGTCGCTACAACTATCCAAATACTACTAAATTTGCAATGTCAACACGGTTTCAGTGTGGTTATTACCTCTGGGTCTCATTAAAGCATTTGCCTTATTATGCAAGGAAAAAATGACAGGTCAGGAAAATCCTTTGGGGCGGCCATGCCCTGTCAAGCCCATTATCACACACCACCACCCACTCCTGCCATCATTAAAACTCCAACTGCCCCCTCACCACCAATTCCCATTATCCCATCTTTTATTTATTTTATTTTTTAACATGCCACTACATTTCCCTCCCATTATAAGATCTTCGTCCTCGATGCGACACAATACCAAAGCTCAAAGGGTAGGTAGGCAAGAAAGTCATTAATGAAACCTGTCATTTAACAAAACAACTTGTCGGTACAACACGACTAGAATGAAACAAACTAATTTTGACAATATCCTAAATTTTAATGTTCTGTGAAGATTGGTAGTTCTATTCTTCTTTATTACTTAGTATTTTCCTTTAAAGTATTTATTAATCTCAACTCTCAGTATTCCATTGTCTAAGATTTTAGTTTTCTTATGTTGTGGGTGCCCAATAGAACTGACATCACAATACTACATTAGGGCCAACACAACACTAATGGTCCTCAGGACATATTGTTACATACTTTTACGACTGGATCACATCTCGAGAACTTAACCAAACCATGGAAATAACATACATAGCCCCCACACATTCTCCTGACACAACAGTGCTCGAACATAAGCATACTACAACAACATGGAATTCCCAACATGTACACATACAAAAGTTTCACAAAACTCTAGACCATAATTGTAGGTACATAGTGTCAAGATGGAAACAAAATCACAAGACATAAACTAGAATATCAAGAGTACACATAACTCAACCAACTCCATACACCTTCCGAAGCATCACAACAAATACATATACCTCCCAAAAATCACAGAACAACTCCATATACCTCCCAAAACATCAATCACACCCACACAAATCTCTTATGCCTCCCTCAAGCTCAAGTCTCTTATCTCCCTCAAGTCTCTTACGCCTCCTCAAGTCTCTTATGCCTCCCTTAAGCAATAAAATAAAGATAAATTTTCCTTTTCGCTCCCCAAAAGAGGTCAATCACCCTATGGCCCTAGGCGCATAGAGTCCATTTACCTCTAACTCAAGTGACATAATAACTCGTGGTTCGACAACCCACTAGTTATCTGTAACTCCTTGGGGCGTACCCCATACAACGAATTGGGTCCATAGGTTCCACCACTCCATGGTGAATCCCATGACCCTATTCCAACACATTACGACATTAGAACCAACATAACAATCCATTTCAAATGCCAAGTGGCAAAAAATAAACCCTTGGGCTAGGCTATAAAACTTTTAAACTTGGTACGTAAATTTAAGACTAAGAAAAACAAATGGCTAATTAGCCATAGTTAGTGCAAAAATCTACATGTTAGTGCAACAACCAAATAAAATGCCCAAAATATAAGAACACATCAATCAAGAAAATTGTTGGTCCTTGCAAGGAAAGAGAATATATATATATATATATATATATATATATATATTTAATTTATGAATAAAATACATATATAGGAATAACACATTACGATAACTATGTGGCCTTATACGACCAACGAGGGGGTACTTTACGAGTTGCTGGCACTCGGACATCAAGCCTCAACTCATAAAATAACATATCAAATAATATAATTGTCATCATCTTTGTCTAAATCATCCCTCCACCACTTCCACAAGGCTCAACATAGTCGTAACTACACTTAGGTTGAATCCATACGATAACCATATAGGGAGAGAGAAAGGAGTACAAGTCGCCATCTATTGAGCCTAAGGTGTCTCAAAACACAATATGCATGACACCCGTTGAGCAAGTGCCACACATACTAAAAAGAACAAAAGTGGATTTTCAGCCTATATAAGACTCAACTTTCTATCTTGTACTCAACTCAAGTGATTGGTCAATGGTACACATTTCTCACTCCAAACATACACCTTTTACCGATTTCCCTTAGGTTTGGTTAGTGTAGGGTTCACAACATAACACATAACTACATCACTAACACAATGGTGATTCACACACATTAACCATAGCGTCTTACACATGGTATATATATAGGGTATAACAAAATCATTACTTTCATGGGTTATGATACATCACATTACCACATAATACACCCAAAGTGCAAGCACTATACAATAGGGATCATACGTTCACCATATGTCCCTAAATCACGACATGAACCATCACATATTACACAAATAATACATTATGATGAACACAATGAGTAACATTACAACATAAAATTAATTTCTATATAACATGGTGACACACACAATTCATCACAACATGGTGGTAACATCACGATACAATCCAATTCACTATACACCAATTATTTCATACAACACATCAACACACCTACATATCACATAATGCCAAAATGTTCCAACACTCCGCAATCCACAATAACATTATTTTTCACACACAACAAGGTGGTACATCACATGTGAACTCTTCATAGAATCCATGAAAAGGAGAGTGAATACTCTCATCACAAGCACATCAACATGATAACAAATATGCACTAAGTGACATGCACAACATGTGTGTTCATAATATCACAATTACAAATGTTGTTCACATTACAACATATATCACATTACTCTTCCAATATCCACCACCATCATGCAACACCATCACAACTCCAATCTTCCCAGAGGTTCGAGAGCATGAACCTCCACTCTGATACCAAATGTAACGCCCACATTTTACACCCACAAATACAATAGTTAAAAATACCAGAATAGATTTTTTTGACTTACATTGCTCACTACACAATACCACAAGGCTCCAAGAAAGAAAATCAACAACGCATAAGACACTTACATAAGTCATCGAATCACATAGACACATGACAACACCATATACATGTCGATGCCACACTTTCCCAATGAACGAATGATAAAAATGACCCAAGTGCAAGGAAGGGACCTAAGGGTTGGAAAACCCACAACACATCATTACCATGATTACATCTTAGTTACAATTAAAATTCCGAGAACAATTATGTGCAAGGATAATTATATCCTTTTTCCACCTACAGATTCTTAAATTCATTTCACATTCAACTTACAGTTCGACCATTTAAGTTGGTCCTTTATCCCTTACGACAATCTCCATAACTTACATAATTATTTGTCATATTTCAAAATGCATACAAAGTTCCTAATTCTCTTTCTGATGTTAATATTATGTTTCTCAAACGTTTATTCAATGTTTAAATTTTACCCTTACTACAATAGTGAATCTGACGTGATGTCAAGACAAAAATCTTAGGATTTGAGGCAGATTTAGATTCAAGATACCTTTTCCCAAAACATTTTTCGATCATGGTATCCTTATTTCCCATCGTAGTTAAAATAGTTCAAAAACTTGTTGAATCCATTCAACATTTCCACATCAAGAAATTTTATTTAGATTTATATAAATATTTTGTTTTCTCGAAGTTTGATCACACCAAGGCAATTCATATTCTTTTTAACACAAGTAAATGTCTAATTGAGTTACAAGGACTCCAAGAGTGACATTATTCCTAACCTCGAATCTCGCTTTACTCTTATATGCTTTACTCTAACATTGCACTATGGTCTCATTATTGGCATCACTTTATAACAAAAGAGTTACGAAAGTACTTGTTTAATATCTTAAAGAAGTACATGATTGTAAGCATTAGAACCATACACGAACCACAAGTGATTTGTTTTCAAAGTGAGATCCCATGTTTCCACATTTCGTGATTCCATGAGAGAAATTTCTTTTATTCTTAATGTCATAAGCGACATAACAAGGAATTACGGAACCAAGTTTTCAGTTTCTGGTTTCTCTTAAGTTAACATCTTTCAAATCAATTTCATTTGCAAAGAGTTACTTACAATTTTCTACACACCAGTTAACCTCCAAAATAACTATGGTTTAGTTTAATTCCAATTTACACTCAGGGATCTACACCCTATCAAGCCTATGCAAAGGACCCATGCATTATACTTTTACTAGCCAAGGTAACACATTTAGTTGAGAGGATCTAAAGAGATCATTAACAAGAGTTTAATTAATAATACAACTATTTCACTAGCTCCATTGTGTCATCTGGATCCCACAAGGAATACATTTAAATCTTTGTGAGACTAGGTAGTCCACTAGGATACTAAGGAAGTGTTAGTTTTACTTTCTCTAGATAAAGTTTGACCATGTCGTTCCTAACTTTGGGTTTACGATGATGTCACTAAACATACAACTATGACGACAACTCAAAAATTTGGGCTCTTATTTACTTAAATAGAAGGTGTCATAGAGTGTAAAGTTAAGTTCATTCTATGGTTTCAATTTCTTCTATGCTAAGAAGGATCATGCAAGAAAGGTAGATATGCACAAGTTTTAAACTAAGGTCGATTGTTTTATTTAGATTTATTTATTACATTTTTAAGGTAAGGAACACAACACCAATTATTTAATCAACAATTTCACAATGGAAGTGCACTACAAGGTATTAATTTCAATTTCGTTTAACACATTTATCCAACTTTTACAATACAATATTGGAATCAAAAGACACCCATGTTCAAATGGGTGTTCCCCTTAAACACTGGCATCTTAAAAATATTACAAAACTCCATTAATAACCCTTTCAATACTTCACAAATGAAAACTATCCTCTACAATATCGCTTAACATATATATCCAATCCCTTTTTACCATACATAAATTATGAATCAAAATTGAACCTATGATTAAATGCACATTTCCCAAGGTATCCCTAAAACTAGCATCTCATACATATTAGCAAATTTCAAATATAACTTTTTGTAACATGGAACTACATTATACATATATACATTTTACAATGACCTATATAAATTACAATAATAAACAATGAATTACACGCCTTTTTGCCATCTTTCTTTCATCCTGCAAAACCATGTGAGCATGAAATCAACGATAAATTCATTGGCATGGTATCCACCCTAATCTAACATAATTAACATATTTAGTTTCTCATTTACATAATAACATTAATAATTTGCATTCGAAAGGAGAGGGTTAGAGACACATTTATTTCATTTTAGTTCACTTCATTTCTTAACCAAGGAGAGAGAAAGAAATAGGGAAAAGAGAAACACTATTTTCCAAAAGATCAATTTCACACAAGCCACACAATAGAGTTTCAAATAGTTATTTACAAGTGTCAACAAGTTTCCACATTGGTTTGGTAACTCGATGGGGGTCCTACAACTTCCTTTTTACATTTTCATGTTGGTTGTCAAAAATGCCCATTTTAGGCTCGAAGGCTAAGAAACCGCTTTCGATGTTGTCTTATGATGAGCAAGCACACCATGGGTAAATTTCTACATGTCCTATACACCAATAATTCATAAGAACTGACGGAATTCAGAACTAGCGAACAATGTACGATTGGCGGCCATTTTTTCATGGTCATCGGTCGTAATTGGTCTAGTTTGACCTAGTCAAAACTACGACTAAAGGCCTACAAAATGACCTTGCCAAACTATCTAGAAAACTATTTTTCCCAAATTGATGGTTCTAGGAAATTGTCTATTGGAAGTACTAGAGGTTTGCGAAGGCGAGATAAGAATTGCATTGTCAAGATTAAAACAACGAACCGATACGAAACCCAACTTTTCAATTTTAGCAACTTCCTATAACTACTGAAATGGTGTAACAGGTCTCCTAGAAGGGCATCAAAAAGATCACAGACACGATCATTCGAGGTCGATTCAAGAATTGAAGTGACTCCTCACATAAGAAGGTACACGAAGGAAGCTTAACAAATCCTTTCGGAGTTACGAAGGTTATTTTGCAAGTCTCCAAAATCGTGATTTATCTACTTTAACAAGGGAATGGTCAACATATTTATAGGGAAGTCAACTTCAACTTGTCAATAAAAAGGAGTACTGTAGCAATTTAGTTTGGTCAGGAAGTTTGTTAGATCATCTCAAAATGAGGGTTTGAGTTCAAGGTTTCCCCACCAAGGAATATTTGGATTGCGTAAGTTACGATATGACATCTTATTGTTTTGAAAACAAGATTATTTAAACAATCAAAGCTATGATAATTCCTACGGTTTAAAATTTTATCTTATTGCAAATGAAAAACTAAATGACAAGAATTATGAAAGATAAGGAGAGATGAACCATGCCTAGAGGAATGAAGCGGTCAAAACCGTGGGATTCGGTTCAACATCTCACTTCGGCATTTTGTCAAACAGTTCATGAGCATTGAGCTAACCTCCACGACGACACACATATCTTCTCGATCACTTGAAATTTTCCAATAGAATATGTTTCCCATTATGTTTTGACAATTGTCTAGGGCTTGGTCAAGGCTCCATATTGAACATGAGCTGGGAGAATGTTGGAACAGTTTTATTGAGCCTAGAAACACATTTTTCATTGGCGTTTCCTTAGAGGTTTCTAAAGCCTTTTAACGCCTCCAAACACTCCTATGAATTTGTGGAGGTTAATATCTCTATTATAGATTACTTCTTTCCATACCCACCTATATGTGGATCCCATTTCCTCTTAATTTACAACTTTCCCTACACATTATTTCAATAAAAGGAATCTTTTGACTGATTGTGTTGCTTACATAGAAGGGTTTCATTTCTTCTGAAATCGGTTTAATCATCCATGTTGTAGATCATTATATGCTGCAACATTTGCATTCATTTTTGCGTACATGCCTAACTAAGAATTTGTAACTACAACATTTGACAGATTCATCTTTGGATTATGATTTGACTTATTGTCCATACCTTGTTGTTAAAGCTCCACACACCGTCTCTTGTTTTCCATTGTTGTGCATCTAATCGAAACATTTTAACAAATAGGTCATTTGCCTTTTCTATTCTCCCATGTTTATTGCAAATGACTTCATTGGAGAGGATGACACAACTACCATTTGCCCAAGCACCCAACAAACAAAACCATGCCATCACCACAAGCCAACAACAATAAAAAAGTAAACATTTTGTGCATACCCTACAAATCGAAACATTCCATGCGGCCACATCTCTTCACATATCAACTGAAATCGTTTCACAGGGAGGTGCATCAGATTGATTTTCCATAGAGTCTCTATTTCCTTTGCCAGGCCACTCTTGGTGGTTCACCCACTCCTTTCACATGAGTAAAAATTTCAAGCCCCAACACATAGATATGGGGGAAAATCATAGGAAATGGAAACTCACGAACAAGCTTGACTAGGTATAGATCTAAGAGGCTCAAGAAAGTATCTCTCCAATGCAGAAGCAACAGGAACACCACATAGAATTGAGGTAAATACCATGGGAGATTGCTTGAAACCATAAAAACCATAGCCATAATAAAAAAAAGGATTCACAGAGCCAACAATGTGTGTGACATTTGTGGAAATAGAGCTTCAAGTGCATCAATAGAGATAACCATGGAATGTTTGTAGGGTTTTCTCTAAATCTGTTGCTTCAGAAAAAACTAAATTAAAATATTTATTATGCTTTGATGGATGTCCATACTCTCCCCAGAGCTCGTGTTTTGGCAAAGGTGAGAGTACCCAAACAAATGTAAATTGATCTGGTTGGAGACATGTTTGTTGCATAGATGAAACAATGTGCCTACCTCGTGAGGAAACCCATGCCTTCTAAACTATCGTCATTGCAACTGTCCAAATACTTGCTAAATTTGCAATGTCAACATGGTTTTAGTGTGGTTATTGCCTCTGGTTCTCATTAAAGCGTTTGCCTTATTATGCAAGGAAAATTGAGCCAGGAAAATCCTTTGGGGCGGCCATGCCCTGTCAGGCTGCTGCCACACACCACCGCCCACTCCTGCCATCATTAAAACTCCAATTGCCCCCTCACCGCCAATTCCCATCCCTTCGACATTTCCATTGTACACTCCACCTACGATTACTAGAATGTATTACTTTTTAATTCTTCGCTCCATCCCTTCGGTGTTTCCATCGTACACTCCACCTATGATTACTAGAATGTATTTTTTTTGAAATGAGCACAATTAAATTGATTTAATCCTCATTCATTACCGAATTCAATGTGTCTATTTTGTTATTTCCCTGTTAGGTGAACAATAGTATTAACTATATTCTCAAGTCATATGTTTAATGGGTCTGGTGAGTAGATCGATCAACATTCGTAGTTAAGGTTAGCAGTTTGAAACTTGTACTTCAAGCGACACTCTCACTCGAAGATAAATTTAATGAGGAGAGACGGGATATAGTGTTAGCGCCCAAAAATCAAACCTTAAATAAATGAGATAATGAAAAAGATATATATAACTCACAAAAGTGATAATCTTAATCAAGAGGAAATAATGAAGTGAGCATTTGAAACACCTAACCTTAAGGAGATAATGATGGAGTTATAACTATTCCCTTCACAATAAAAAGAAAAATCTTACACTTATTTGCCTTATTAGCTTGTGGTCAAGTGATGGAGATGGAATGTTGCCAATTGCAGAATTCAATAGTTCAATTCAAGGAATTCTTTGAAAAAAAGACTGTGGTCTGCTAGTTCTAAGACAAAATGTTTAATAAAACTTAAGAATTCTGTGCAATTTATCCCTGCAACTTTGGATTCAATAATAATGATTAATTAAGAACGTACAAATTCTATAAAATGAAAATAATTTTTATGAATGTATAAACAGGAATGGTTTGAATTGGTGGCTTATGTTGGGAAGGATTCCGTGACCAAGCACGCAAAATGCAGAAGTACGGACTATGTCTGCAATGTGTTTGACAAAATGTCACAGAGAGGTGGTGTCACGGAATGCCATGATGTCAAGGTAAGCTCGTAATGGGTATTGTGGCGCAGCCTTAAAAGTGGCTTAGTGAAATGCAAACAATCAGAATGGAACTGGATGGCGAGACTGCGGCGTGTTCATTTTCACTTTGCATGCAATTTGGGGGTAGGAAAATTAGAAGTTGCATTATTGGAAATGGCTCTGAGTCGTGTATTTTTGGAGATTTACCCTCTTGCCCATGTAGATGTATGGAAAATGCATGTCGGGTACTTAACAACACCGTATGAAAGATTGTATACTTTGATCAATGTCTATTTCTAATGGTAAGGTAGAGTGATTGCTATGATGATTACTCAAGTTCAAGCCCTGTTGGGCGTGCTTCCTTCCTTTGTAATATGACTGAAGAATTCAAGGTTCGGGTTCCTGGTGATTAGTTTTGACGGGATGGAAGCCAATGGACTCACTTTTCAGCAAAGTGACATATTAAGCTTGATGGTGCGGTGTGTTTTTGGAATGCAAATGATTGCAGGCTATGTTCAGAATATATCTGTTAATTGTTTTTCCCAAATGCAACTGGCTGAAGTGAAACCTGACCAGGTAACTCTTGGGTTTGTTCATTAATAATCGAGCAGAAAAGGTTGTTTATTAAGTGATCAGAATACTCATCATATGGCTTTCTCTACATGTATTTATTCCTAATGATTTGAGGGTGGAAAAATAATCAATAGGATCATGAATTTGCCCTGCAAACTGTTCAATAAGCATTTCATTGCTATGGCATGGTTCCATGGAGTGGGGGTTTCATAAATATCTCAGCGGGTGCTGTTGAGAGAATTTTAGCTGTTTTAGGGTCCCATGAATTTGATTATTTTCCTCAACAATTCCGTTGAAAAATAATGACAATTTGCAGGTATATAATGATTATTTTCCCCCAAATTGACCTAAAAAGAGTAGCAGGAATGCATGTTTGTTGCTAGATGGAAACAAACAACCTAAACTGTAGGGGGAAATTGTCAGCCCCCCTCTCCAGCCACCTCTTAAGTTTAAGGGGCAAAAATGTGGAGCTCCTATTTTTCAGGCTTAGATTCTGTTTTTTCTTGTAGCTGGTTGCAAAAATAATCACGGGACCTCCTGCAACAGGAAAATAGGAGCTGTAGCCCCTCCATGGGACCGTCTTTTACCAGGGATAAGACAGGATAAAATATGGGATCGCCGAAAAAAAGGAGTGTCTCTGAAAGGTACAAAAACTGAATTCTCGTAAAAGATTTCAGTCTAAATCATATTGCAGTGTAATTTTTCAAATATCAAACGTACTTAGTACATATGGATTTCATATGCTAGAATTCAAATTGGGTCTGTTAAAAATCCTCTCTTGCATTGTTCTTATTGTAATTCAAACAATTTTGGTACATTTTATAAACTTAAATACACTGCTTTGGCAGAACTGTCATACAAATGTAGTTCTGAAGTACTGGTAAAGAGTGTTGGACACTTTGCCATCTTTCCATCTCCTCTCCAAAACTTGTCTAAGCCCTTCACGTTTAACATCACATAGCATTTACTCTTCATCCTTACCATCGTTTCACAGCACCTCTATTACTTATTTTCCCCTACCAGTCACCACCTCCCCGTTTTCACCCACCACAATTAGCCACACATCTCTATTGGTCTGATTCAGGAGGCCCAACAACAATTTTCTCACCTTTACTGTCTTTTCATCAGCTCTCATTCTGCTCAGATCATTATACAAATACACAACGTGCTGCCAAAATTTATATGCATCTAGGAATGAGAGGTTTGGAATAGTAGACATTGCCTTTCTCTTCATTTCATAAACAGCTTCTTCTTGAGTATCCATCCAAATGCAAATGGGTCTCCTCCCCAGATAGAGGAGTTGGACCTTGGTTTCCAATTTCATCAATGCACAATTCAACTTAGGCATAAAGTGTAACATTTTGTCAACAGAACCCATGCACAAGAACATTGTTTCTCCTTGGCACATGACCTCCACCTATCACCACAGTTCCAATTCTGTTATTTTATAGTCAACGTGAATACATTCTTTTTGTTCTACACAAAGATAGGAGTTTAATGAGATTTACATGATTTCTTGATCATTCATGGAATTTGAGTGATTTGAACTTACCTTCATCTGAGTCGAGTCTAGATTTTGAAAGACAAATTGCACACTAAATTGGACCTTAAGTCCCTCCCATTGTACCTTTCTGAGTTCCTCTTCATGGCTTTGACAAAATGGATATGCCTCCACTCCCCATCTTTCTATCATTGGCATTGCGTCTTTGCAGGAAATTCTTCCCTTTGCATCTACCACCACTAGTGCAGTTGCTGCATTAGTCAAATGATATAGTGATATCGTGTTTATCAGCCATGGATTTGGAACCACAGGCCATAGAGAATTTTCTGCATGTCTCTCATACTCAACCCAGGTTGGCCTACCCCAATCCAGTCTTGGGATCCAAACAACTTCTGGTAGATGCTCATGCCTGGCTAGTATCTTTGGATACATATCTTTCAACGCAGAAGTCTGTGTTTCAGCTATGTTGATGGGTGTAATGAGCAGTAGAATCAATTTTCCTTGTAAATCATTGACCTTCACCTACATTATCAATTAAAAAAACTTATTCTAACAAACATGTGTTTGTAATGTTTTAGAAATGCAATTGAAAACAAAAAACACTAGATAGTAGCTGATAAAAGTTAAATACCTGTTGTTAGTTGTTGAGCAGAAGAGATTATGTTTCTGCAGTCACCAACAACACTCTCAACAGTTCAATATTGCTCTCTCTTGGAGCTCTTAAGAGGAAACATGCCTCATTAAGTATATAGGAGATGTCTTCCCACACTGAGAAACATTTCAGCCCTTTTTCTTGTAAACTATCAGTGTTATAAAATACAAGTGGTTCGTAAGTACGAAACAAAGTAAATAATTTGTCAAAGAAGGAGGAGGCCCTAGAGTTATCGGGTTTGCAAGCCAGGATTCTGTCTTTCAACTTAGTCAGTAAGGCACTGAATGCTTTGCCAACATATATGATTTTGAAGACTTTACAGTTGGATTCCAGCCGCTGGATATTTTTTTCCAATAATTCCCATATCAAGGGTTCAATGTCATGCATACTAATGATCAAGATGACAGAAATTTCTGGCGGAAGAGATGATGAGCAGAATGGATGTTGATGACTGTCAACAAGAATCCCCATCTCACTAAAGAACTTTGATATGATTGCTTTCAATAACAAAGCTCTCCATGTTACCTGCAATACACATACATAGCCTTAAAACATGGAATGGATTGAATGAAATTTCAGTATTTACTAAAAACATCCACAGGTTAAAAAAATTAAATATGTTCTTCATTTCTTTGTATGCATTGTGGAAAATGCAATATACGCATTTACGCCTCTGAATAAGTATTAGCTGTACATGAATCACAACTATACCTGTGGTTTTCCTATTACAACCACCAAATGCCATTCATCCTTCTCCCTTTGCATTTCCATCCACCGTTGGATCATCCTTTCACTTCCTCTAACGTCTACACGCCACATGTTCTCAATACACCCCACACTATCCATCCATTTCCCATCCAATCTCTTGCAATATGAGAGTTCCAGTCTTATCAATGATGGTAGACAGTGAAAAATTGCAGAAAGATGCTCCTATTGAGAGCATCTTGATAGATCCAACACTTCCAAGCAACCAAGATCACCAAAACGGTTGGGAAGTTTCAACAAACTATTACATCCAGAGAAGTCTAACTTTCTTAATGCTCTAAGACAATGGAAGTCACTGGACAATTCCTCTAATTTATCGCATCCTGATGAAACTAACTCCTCCAAACATCCAAGTTTACCAAAACCTTGAGGTTGCCTTGACAAGCTCCAGCAGTTGAACATGTTCAATTTTCTTAATGCCACTAGATGATGGAAGTTGTTTGTTATTTCTTGTAATGTTTCACATCCCTGTAAGTCTAACTCTTGCAGGCAATTGAGTTCTATGAACCGACTGGGAAGCATCTTTAAACTACAACACCTCTTCAGTGAAATACTTTTCATCATTGTAAGTTTGCAAATTCACCCACCAAATGACATGGACTCTGACAAGGATGTCAACTCTCAAGGCTGTCCGGAAGACTTCTCAGCTTTGCACATCCACCTAACCGTAAAGTAGTCAAGGATGCTAAATTTCCAATCCTTTCATGGAGCCCAAGTAAAATGCTGCAATGTTCTAATGACAGGGACCGTAATGAGCACAGCTTCTCAAAACTGCCTGGTAAACTCTCACAGTACGTTAAATCAAGGTTAGTGAGATCCTTCAATTCACCAAACCCTGCTGGCAACTTATTCAGATTCCTACAATACCTCAAATCCAATTCCTTCAAAGAGCAGAGCTTCTCTATCGAATCTGGTAATAGCTTCTGCAGTGCATATAACTGACCAAAACTCGCAGGGATATTTGTGAATTGGCATCTTGAAAAATCTATCTGCAACAACTTGCTAATATGCAGGAACACTTTTGGCAGTATTTTCAATTCACAAAAATGGCATATACATATTTGTAGATCCTTCAATGATGCTACTGTGTATGGACTGATTTCAAGTTTTTGGCATCTGGCTTGACTTGAAAGCTTAAGAACTTTGAGCTTTGATTGGATCTGCAATTACAGTTAACAAAATTATCTCGCATCCACTGAAGGCTCGCCATTGAATCAGGAATTACGATAGATGGCCTAAAAAAACAAATTGTAGCAAGAAAAATGTTGCACATCATTTGTTCATACATAAAAGACATCTAACAAAAATCTTAGACAAAAAAGGGAGTACTTACCTTGGACAAATTCAAAACCATGTTCTCCTCAGAGTTATCATCCATGAAAGTTAAACGCTTGAGCTTTGATATATCAAATGGTATATTGGGTACTCTTCCCACTTGAAGAAACCTCAGCTCATTAAATTGTTGATGGCATTTTCCTTTTACAATTATTGAGTCTCCAATTGCAAATACTCGTAATGAACCACACATTCTGTCTAACTTTTCTGCTGATACATGAAATGACTTCCTATTCCATCCCAACCAAACTCCTTTTATTTGAGGCAGAACCTGTTGAAATTCAAGGAGGCCATGATGACACAATTGAAAATATAACACTCTTACACAACTTGCATAATTGCAGTTTGAATATTAATATATTTCATACCTCTTAATTATTCAGGACTGCAGAGAAATAATCTAAACTCATGGTTCGGTTGTCTTTTGATTTATTGCGACCAGCTGCTAGAATAAGATCATGAATACTTATCCTGTTTACTTTTCGTTTGACATCATATCCTTCATCGAGCTCTATTCTTTTGAGCAGAGCTCCCTCTTCGAGGCTTTCTAGTTCTTCCTCTCCGACAATGCATGCAACTTCTTCCCACTCCCAACCAAAGAAGAATGAGCATATGTCAAGGAATGCTTCCTGAGCACTTGGTTGAAGCTCCTCATATGCAAAGAGAATCCTCGACTCATCGAAACTTTCTTCTTTGTAGCTGCTAAAAGCCTCTCCACATTGAAGCCAATTGGCAACTCTTTCATAAGCTTCATCTTTGTTCTTCCGTTTATGGAGATATGCTCCTACCACTTCCAAAACAGAGGACAGCAACTGCATTTCTTTGCTATTTCCTTGGCTTGAGGTCTTTCATCCAATATTGAGTTAACGTCCCTTCCTCTCTGTCTATTTTTTGCATAAGACTTGTAGGGCTGCATCAATAGAAAGGGGCTCCATTGGATGAATTTTACAAGGTTTAATCCTGCAGTCCTCAACCACTCCCAATACATTGGTTTTTCTAGCTGTTAGAAGCAACCGAATTTTTTTGGGACTCATTACCTCCTTAGGTAGAAGCTTCTCCAGATGATCTCTCCATAGGACGTTGTCAATATATAGAAAGACAGTTTCTTTTTCGATTATGTCTTTCAAGTAATGCCGTCCACTCTGATATCTCGTACAATTTTTTTCACCCCTATCAAATCCTGTATAATCTGGGATTGCAGATCCTCTATTTTGGGGTCTAATTCTAAGTTTTGGATGAGAGTAGCTTTGGAAAGTTTCCAACCATGGAGTTTTGCTTTTAGAGATGAATAGATTGCATCAGCTAGAGTGTTTTTCCCTGCTCCTCCAATTCCATGTATGACAACTGCTGCGGCTGGCTTATCATTTTCCCAATCAAGCAGTTCAATGACCTGAGAAATCTGTTGCTCTATCCCAACTATTCAAGAAGTTGACAAAAACAAATCAGAAGTCACACAATATCATAAGTTGCTATCAGCAAATAGCTCAACAGTAAATGATTTACCTGCATCATTTAGGCAAGGAGCCTGTGATGGGCTGTATACTGTACTGCTATGCACACTATCTAAAATACAAACATTCATTTGTTCATTTAGTGTCTTCCGCATCTCATCCACTTGAAATTTGAGTTCATCGAGGGCTTGTCTATCATTTGATGCCATGTACAACCTACAGAAGGTATTTATCAAATATGTCACATATTCTGCATATGACAAGCTTAAGTTTTGATATATAGTAATGACAATAAGAGATGTGCTAGAAGTAGGTAAGGATTTTGTATTTGATTGGCTTCTTTTGGCAGTCATCCTGGATAACACTGACCACAATAACGATGGCAATCTTCTTTATCATATGTTTGGAGGAAGTCTATACAATGTAATCTACAATTTTTCTGTGATCGGGTTTAATATCTGGGCAGGATATATTGATTTCATATATTGTATTCTTATTAATAAATACATAGGATGGAAAAAAAAGAGAAATTTTTTAAACCCTGGACAAAATCAATCTTACACAGTTGAATCTAGAAGAATTTCATTCATTATTACACTTTGAAGAATGCAGACTCAAAACAGAAATATTTTACTTAGTCTACTTATAATTTGAACAAGCCTGGACTAATTTACAAGGGAAATCTGTTGTGTGGCTTACCTTCTAAGTACTTTTCTTTTCTTTTGAAAACAACACAGTATTGCTCCTTCCACTATCAAATGTATAGATTCTTTTATCTTTGTCTGCATCTCATTTTTTAAATGTGGAAGAAGCTTGAGCTGCATGATTATTTTGCACAAATTATTCATAGACTTAAGAAGCTTCAAACGTTCCTTCCTGTTAGATTCAATTGTATCCAGCCTTTCTAAAACTGCTGCCACCAGCAAGAAACCCACTCCAACCCAATGAACATTTCCAATGGCAGTCAACACTGCTACTGCTGTCCCATGTTCATCTCCGGACGAAGCTGATATCTGCTTCATAAATGGCAATTAACTTCACAATCAACAGCAGTATTAAGAATCACAATTAACGTTTTATTTTAACTAACATCTAGATATAATTTATGGTTTGATCTTAATAGATATATTGATACCCTTTTCCAAGAAAAACACAAAATTCAAAGCTCTGCTCATTAAAATCATTATTCTATAAAATCGGGCATGTGTTGTTGCAGGAACAAACCTGGTTAGAAATTATTTTGACATTCTTTGACACGCCTTCAGAGAAATCGGATACATCTCTTGCAGAGGGAAGGCCAGATGCCACAGAAGCCAGTCTCCCATGAGATGGATTTATTTTCCCCTGCAACAAAAATCAACCATGTTGTTCAAAAAACATCCTTGACTCGAGCAAACATAGGAATCCTAGAAAGATGGACATGTTTTCTACTTTTGAGTTATAATGAGCAAGAACACTGTCAATATCGTGGACTAGTTGCTCTAGATTGAAATCTGGCGCATCCTCCCGAGAATATAGAATTGAATCGATGAGATCATAAGTAGAAGAGGATGGAGCAGCCGATCCAGTGGAAGACATATTACAATTCGAGGATGTGCAGGAGTGATAACAATAAATTGGTGTCCTCAGATGGTAAGTGGCAGAAAAGAGATCACGTTGTAACCTCTGTGAGCTATGGCAATATTGAAATAAAAGAGGTGTAGTATGTAAGAGATAAGCTTCCCCGAAAGACTTTGAGACCTCTAGTTGTTGATATGGATCGTTTAAGCAAAAGATGAGACTCTAGTCCTTACCATAAAGACCTATAAACTTTCTCCTCAAAAAGAAGTGAAATTGAACTTGTGGATACAAAACCTTAACCAAAAGATTAAACCAACTTTTTTTTTTTTTAATTATCAAAAGGTAACTTCAGATTCTCATCTATCCATAGGAATTATTAACCAAAAGACAAAGACCAAAAGTTGGGTCTACATCAATGACCGACTTTTATTCTCAATACACTTTCATATTTATTTTAAAGCCATTTCCATGTTGGTTCCTGACCTGCATTTTCAATTTTCTACTTGTAGGGCTCATGTGCAGTGCACCCTTGTGACTAAGTTCATAGTGGGTCATATAAGTGTACACACTAAAAAAGGTCTCTTTGGAGAAAGTTTGTATCCATTGGTATAGGTGTTGGAAGGAAATTAGGTGCCTCTCATTGCTTAATATTAAGTTGAAAAAGGTTGATTATTCTTACACGTATACTAAAGGATGCAAAATTTCTTCCAACCTTCAATTTTTTATTTATTTTTATCACACTTCCACATAAAAGATGCCCTACCATATATGCAATTCATTCACTTATCTACTACTAATTCCTCACTTTCTTATGTGACATCACTTCATCTTTTCATGGTTTGGTTGGATATTTTTATGCAACTTCTTTTCTTAATTTTCATTTTTATCTAACTCTTCTTTGCCTCCATCTCCCATTGCTACTCAAGGTCAAACTTCACTCATACTTTTTTATTCATTCTTCCCACTCCCTACCCCATCAATTCATCTCAACCCTATTTTTCCCTTGCTTACATGCAACATGCTTGTCACTCACTAGAAAATGAACAAAACTCTCTACTATAATTTAATATCGGTGGATATGGGGATGATCCACTCATCTATAGTTAATGATTGAAACAATCAATAGTATGGAAAATGATCAAAACCCACTACCATAATTTAATATGGGGGAATATGAGGATGACCCACTCATCTATAGTCAATGGTTGAAACAATAAATAGTGTTTCAACCACTCCACTTCATCTTTTTAAGAAAAATTTAAAAGTAGAGGACATGACATTGGAAAGATATTATTGTGCTATAGTTGTATTACTTAGAATTATTGTTCTTCTTGCTTCACACCTTGAAAACCTTGAAACTTAAAACTCTAATCTCGATTGGCTTCATGGGAAGGTTTGAGTGGTATTTATTTCGCCAAATTTGCTTGGAATTCGAACCAAGTCTCATCCTTTTTGTATATCTTGAGATTCGTACCACAGTGGAAAGTGTAAAAACAACACTTAATCATCATTTGCACCAATTGGAAAATTGTTTTGATGTTTTGGATAATCATATGGTACCTTCTAATTAATAAAGTTTCCATATGTATATGTTTTATTTGAGCCATATACAAAAGTGAAATACACATTATTGGTTCCCATGTCACAAACCCCAAAACACATAAACCTAAAACCCAAAACCCAAAAACCAAAAATTCAATAATTGAATCATGGAAAATTCAAACATGAAAACCCTAAAAAATCTTAAACCAGAAATTGCAAACCTCAAACTTGAAAACACAAAAATAGATTGATATAATATGTGAATCTTATTCAAAACCCGAAAGCTAAAGCGTGAAACCAGAAAAACATTGAAACCTAGAAACACACAACCCAATAATTGAAACCTAAATCTCAAATCCTGAAAATTCGAACCTAAAACTCCGAAAGCTCTAAAATCCAAAATTGTTAAACCCTACATGCTCGAAAAATCCGAAGCCAAAAACTTAAATAAAGAAACCTCAAAAAACAAAAAATAAGGTGATATAAAGAGCCCCTTAAACCGAAACCATAAACTTAAATACTTAAACTTGAAAATAATATATCAATGTGCCCTTCTCTACTAGATCATTTATTTTCTTTACCACCATCTGAAACATCCTTTATTATTGATTGAATAATATCATTGGCAAACACACACCCTTTGGCCCATACAAATTATATTCATATACCACTCATACCTTCAAAATATTCAAGAAGAACTGCGATATTTGTTTTGATTGCGCTTTATTGTTTGTATTTATCAAACCCACAACATCATGTTGTATGTGATTCGATGTAGGAGCATCAAGTGCAAAGCATAATAAGGTCATATAAGACCATTAGAGAATGTTATCCTAGGTGTGTTAAAGTTGGATATGTTGTAAAAGGTTAATAAGTGCTTGTAAGAGTGTTGTAAGGGTAAATAAGTTGTAAAAGGTGAGTTTGACTTGGCAAAAGGGGAAATATAGGCTAAATAAGGTCTTTTAAATGCCATGTCACCATGTGGAGAAGTCTATGCACGAGTTGTCAAATGTATTAGAGTGATATCCATCACTATTCTAGGATTAGAATGTTGTTGAATCTTCTTAGGAGTGTTGAGTCAGTTTAGGAGCTTGTTAAGACTCTATACTTAGCTAATGAACACCTATTCATAGGTGATTCAAGGTAATGGATGTAAGACATTGGTTTTAGAGATGGAATAATGAATAATGATGCAAGTAAGATGTTTTGGAAGATGTAAAAGACCTCTGTTTGAATGAATTTTGTGTTTACTGATAAAGCGTGATGAAGGCTGTGCTTGGACAGTGAGGTATACACCCTCAATGGCACTTAGGTGATTAAATCCTCTTGACTATCAAGCTAGAAAGATTCTACAGGTAACAAGGATCATCTCCATGATTTTTATAAGACTTGAAATTGTGTAATTTGATTGTTATTGCAAAATGTTCACTCTCGGGCTCGTACTAGGGCTTCCTACATCTTTTGACTGAACCGAGTGAATCTTGCTAAAAATTTCAATTTATCTTTGTTTGAGTATGAATTAGAAGCCCCCAAAATCTTGTGGTGATTGGGTGTGTGTAGTTGAAGATCTCCTTAACAGTATTTTCGAGCAAAACAAGGAAACTACAATATACAGTCAAGGAGGGAAACACTTAGGATTTTCATCATAACTTGATAGATCATGATCCTAGACTATGTATGAAGGTGACATCAGGTATATTTGATGTCTTTGAATGATCCAGGGGTTAATAAATGAAGCAATCACTATTAAATAATATAAAGATCGATCGAATGGCAGATCATGCGGTATCTTAGAGCACTCAAGAGTTCTTAGAAGTTGTGAATTGGGAAAATAACTTAGAACCCGAATATATGAAAGGTTGAAAACCACCTATCTAGGTATGATTGAGGTGTTTAAGTGATTCTAGGGGAGTTCAAAGAGAGAATGCCTTCATTTTTGGGAAAATCGGTTTGTACGGGGTTTTATAAGCGTATCTTAAGTCATTAGAAAGGTGCTCAAGGAAGAAAGCTAGCAAAACCAATATAGGAGTAATGCATGGGAGTTTGTGAATACTTCAAACATGATGAATGATGCCTATAGAGCATGGAATCAAGGCGTGAGATCCTTTGAATCACATTTCAGGGGCATGATTTGGACCTACAAGAGCTATGAGAACTTGAGGGCAGAGTATCAGAACCCACATTGAAGACCAATATTAGAGCACTAGTAAGGAAGCCTAAGGCTTTAGTTTGATGTCTTGAACATGTTTAATCAGGTGGAAATGTTTTTGTAACTCCATTGAAGAGGCACTCCATAGTGAGGTAAGGTGTAGCTAAGGCACAACCCAAGAGGTATGTATCTTAAGGACCTCATAAGTGGATTTGGTAGCTTGAAGTTGTTTTGCATGTGAATATATGAGTCTTGCATATTGGGAAGGCATTTATGTAGTGATCACAAAGTGATCACCTTTGATTAGTTGATATCAGGTAAGCCCTTCTAGTGGTTTGTCTTTCATGTATGAGTATGCTTTAGATCTCAATATACCTCAAGGAGTTAGAAGCATAGGAAAAAGGGCATAGAGCCTCTTGAACATGATCCTCAAAGCAGGGGGAAGTGTAAGTCGGTCTTCTAGAGCAGGTTTGAGCCCTTGAAATTAAGAGACCAACTTGGTGAATGTTAAACCTTCAAGCTCTAGAATAGTATAAGTCCAAATTCAAGTAAGAACCCTTGCATTACATTTGCGGGAGCAAGGGTTAAATTTGATGGTCGTTTAGACACATTTTGTGATTTTAACCATAAAATAATTGAAAATATTTGAAATAAACACCTCTTACAACTTGCATATTTAAAATATGTCTATCATTTTATATTTATATGTATATAAACATAAATTTTTCTTATACTACTATATATATAGTAGTATATAAATAACACCCTTTTACATTTTAAAAGGTTATAGACCTAAAAATTGTCTAACATAGGTGGTCATCAAATTTAACCTTTGCTCGAGAATGTTGATTATTGTCTCATAGTGTAATTAGTTTTTAGGTTTTATATGTTGGAATCCAATTCCAACAAATGCTCAAAAAAGTTGTCTCATGCAGTTCACTACCAAAAATGCCCAAAAAATTGTCTCACTTTGCAAAACTTCTTTCTGTTTCTGGAAAACATGTGTAAGAAAATGTATGCCAAAAAACCTATATCGGAAAACATTTGAAACCATTTTTGTCGAGAAAAATATGCGAGAAATATATGTTGGAAAACCTTTCTCAAAAAATTTACCATAAACGAGTTCCTAACACCTTTTTCGGTATAGGTCTTAGTCATATTTAAGATGAATTTGAGAACCTACACAATATTATTCCACGGATGGATGTTGCATGAAATGTTTCTTCATCTCATGTTCGTGCAATCTTTTCTTAATTTTCTTTGTTATTATCTCTTCTTTTCCTCCATCTCCCATTCTTACCCCAAGTCAAACTTTTCTAATATTTTTTCATTCATTCTTCCAACTCCTACCCCATCAATTAATTTCAAAACTATGTGTCCCTTGCACACAACACACTTGTCACCCACATGAAAATGAACAAAACCCCTACCATAATATTGGTTGATGTGGGGATGGACCCACTCATCTCGATCGATGGTTGAAACAGTTAATAATGTTTCAACCACTCCAATTCATGCACCCTAAGAAAATTTTGAAATTAGAGGACATGACATTTGAGAGAAATATCATTGTGATATAATTTTATTACTTAGAATAATTTTTTGTTTCACACCTTGAAAACCCCAAAACATAAAACTCTAACCTCAATTGGCTTAGTGCTACGGTTTGAGTGGTATCCATTACGCCAAATATGCTTGGAACTCAAACCAAGTCTCATCCTTTTTATATATCTTGAGATTCATACCCAGTGGATGGTGTGGAAACAACGGTTAATCATCATTTGCACCAATTGGACTCTGACTCTTTGATGTTTTGGATAGTCATATGGTACCTTCTAATTCATAGTTGTCATATGTAACCTTTTATTTGAGCTATATGTAGAAGAGAAATACACATTATTGGTTCCCATATCATAAGCCCCAAAACACTCTTTGAAACCTAAAACACGAAAACAAAAACCAAAACCAAAAAATCCAATAACTAAATCTTAGAAAATTGAACGTGAAAACCTTGAAAATTCTTAAACTAGAAATTGCAAACCATGAATCTGAAAAACACAAAAATTAGATTGATATAAAATGTGAATCTTATTTTAAACCCAAAATCTAAAGTGTGAAATCGAAAAACATTAAAACTTAGAAACCCAAAACCCAATAATTGAAACTGAATCTCAAAAATCGAACCTAAAACCTCGAAAGCTCCAACATCTAAAATTATCAAACCCTAAATGCTCAAAAATATGAACCCAAAAATTCAAATAAGGAAACCTCAAAAACACAAAAGTAGATTGATACAAAGAGCCTCTTAGACCATGAAACCAAAATTTAAAAACTTAAACTTGAAAATAATATATCAATGTGCCCTTCTCTACTAGTTCATTTATTTTCTTTACCATCATTACAAACATCATTTATTATTCAATTTGAATATCACTTTGCATGCGCAACATGCATCCTTTAGCCCATACAATTATATTCATATACCACCCATTCCCTCAAAATATTCAAGACCTTTGCGTAATATTTGTTTGAGTTGCACTTATTGTTTGCATTTATCAAACCCACAACATCATGTAGTATGTGATTCCTTGGGAGCAAGGGTTAAATTTGATGGTCGTTTAGACACATTTCATGATTTTAACCATAAATACTTTGGAAATATTTGAAATAATCATCTCATATAACTTATATATTTAAAATATGACTTTCATTATATGTATGTATGTATAATTTTTTTATATTTTATTATTAGTATATAAATTACACTCTTTTACATTTTTAAAAAGTAATATTTAAAAATTACCTTCACCTAAAATTTGTTTAATAGGTATAGGTGGCCATCAAATTTAACCCCTGTTTGGGAGTGTTCGATTCTTGTCCCATAGTTTAATTAGTTGATAGGTTTTATATGTTGGAATCCAATTCTAACAAATGCTCGAAAAAAGTTGTCTCATATTTGGTTCACTACTAAAAAATTCCTGAAAAAATTGTCTCACACTACAAAACCACATTTCGTTTCTTGAAAAGCATGTGTAGGTAAATGTATGTTGGAAAAAATTGGAAATCAACTTCTGCCAAAAAAAATATCTAGAAAATTTAGGATGAAAGACCTCTCCCAAAAAATTGCCTATTAATAATTCCCTTGCACCTTTTTCAATATAGGTACTAGACATATCAAAGATGAATTTGAGAACCTACATGATATTATTCCACCCTATGGATTTCGTTGCATGAAATGTTTCTTCATCTCATATTGTGTGCAACTTGTTCCTTGGAGTCCATGTAATGGGATGTTGCCACGTTGACCCATCTCGTGCACTTTTATTGGAACTTGTTTTCCTATGTTTTGAATTGTAACAAACACAATATTTTATTTGTACTAGGTGAAATTAATACATCATATATCAATAAGAGACTATCATATGACATGCATATTTATACTAAGCACTTGCACCAAAAAGGGGGTGCAATTGTTATGTCGAGGGTCATATACAAGACATCAACCCTATTGACATATTATGTTAGTGATAGGGCACGATGTCACTCCTATTGGAATAATTATGGTTATATATTGAGATATATATGTTATTGTCACCAAGCCAATCAACTAATGTAGAATTGATTTTTGATTGAATGAAGGTTTTAAAGTCATAGAAGAAATTCCCACTAAAGAGACATCTCCAACTCGAGATAATAAGACATGTATCAAGAGAAATAATACTAGAATCGTACATGAAATGTATGATGGAAATGCTAAAGGGGATCTTTTAGAGGATTCATATTGGAGGGAGAGAAACAATGGGAGAGGAAGATGGGTGAAGAAGAAGGGGTTAGAGGGTGGAGAAAGCAAAAAGGAGAATCAATGTGAAATTGAAACATACAAAAATGACATCACATTTATGTCAATCATTTGAGGAGACCTGGGTTGTTGTCTTAGATGATGTAAAAAAAACGTAAAGAGATATTTGTCAACGTAAGGAGCGACAAAACTTTTTTGAAGTGAAACTGTGTTTGTAGTTTTAGCCCTTGCATAAATATAGACATGAAGATGTGAAGTGGAAGTAGAATATGAAGGTGGCGACCTCATGCAAAGTTCTACTCATCAACAATAGTGATGACATCGTCATTCAAAAACACTAAAAATAGATAGGTGTGGTTTGTTGAGGATTTTGATTGTACAGGGAAAGTAACCATCAACATGGGACATGCAACGCCACCCTTTGAATTGGGCCCGGGAGGAGAAAACAATGCGAAGAAGCCATGGGAAGGGGAAAGAAGTAGTGGTAGTGGAGCGGAGGGGCGAGCATGATTACAATTATTTAACTACGATAATATTTTGAAGGATTTGATCATTTTCAAGTATTTAAACGATGTTACATGAGAGAGGAGACATTGTCATTACTTTTTTTTTTTTGTAAAATGGAGATTTAAATGCATATATAGGTCAAGGATCATATGTTTTACTTATTAAAAATTCTTCGCAATCTTATGTTTATTTCGGTTAAATTTATTTGTGGAAATTAGGGTAAAATTATCAATTTTCCCAAAATAACAGTCGGAAAAAGCAACTTGCTAGAAATAGAAACTTGCTAAAAATATTAAGGAATCATAAACAAGGGAGAATTGAATGTTCCACAGGTTTATAGGGTCAAATTTGAGGAAAATAGGAGATATGTCCCAAAATAGTAGGTCTTAGTCATACCTGCTAAAAATAGAAAGTCTCGTTTGGATCTTTGAAAGTTGTAGTTGGCTTTGATTTCACTCATCTTTCCACTTTTTGACATCTATACAGAGTTGTAGGATGATCTCATAGCTCAAAACATTAAATAAGCTCTTCACGAGAACCCGAAACATCTCGAGTTGATTTGAGCTAGGTTGGGTGAGTTGATTTGGATGAACTGAAGTGAGTTGGTTATAGTGAGTTGATTGAGCTAGCCCGAATCAAGGTAGAGCATTTTGAGGTACATTAGGTGAAAGTATGAGACATTTTGTAGGTGTCGAGAGATTCGTAAAGTGTCGAGAACCTGTTGAAAACCCTAATTCATCGGTGGAGGTCACCATCATGTTCTACGATAGTTGAGTTGAGCTAAGCTCAATGAGGTGAGTTGAGGTGAGCTCACAGATTGGTTGAGCTCGGTGAGCTACTTGGGTGAGTTATGTTGAGATGATTTAAATTAAGTTGAGTTGGTCACGGTGAGTTGGGTGAGCCGAGGTTAGGTGAGCTAGTGAAGATCTCATCATTTTCCATGAAAGTGAGAGCAGCTTAATGAAAGTGAGCTGATTAAACCAATCAAGTAAGAACCCAACTTGGTTATGAGATATAAGGAGCTAATTGAAAACCAATCAAGCCGGATCAAAGAGGGATCATCAAGAGGAACATCAAAAACTTGTTTCTAACACATTATGAGATATTATGGAGAAGGAGGATATTGTGATCATCATCGGCAAGTTCTTCATCAGAAGGAGCTTCTTCATCAGATCTGTCAAATCTCACTCCTCCTTCTTCTCTCTTCCTCCCTCTTTCTTCTCTCCCCTTTCTAATTCTTCGTTGTGCGTAATCATGGTAATTCATCTCATTCACTTAAGTGACTTTCTAAAGTTGAATTGTAAAATTCCCTTTGATTTATAAAAAGGGAACTTGTTTCTCACTTCCTAGGAAGATGTAAAGTCACAAGTTGAATGGAGACATGAAGAGTCATGTGGGGGTAGATGAAGAGGAAATTCACAATGCTATAAATTGGAATGGCTCCCCATTCCAAAAGATCTGAATTTTAGTTCTTGGTAGAAATTGTGGATTGTGATTTGGGTGTTGAGCTTTGTATCACCAACACAAGAAATAAAAGCTACATTCTTCCATGTTCTTTGTTCATGTTTTTCCTCTACTCTCTCTCTTTGTAACTTTGCAACTATGGTGATCAAGAAGGAACTTGGTGTCCTTGATAAATAAACCTAAATAACTGTGTGTCTTTGGTTTGTTAGTATTGCTAGATGCTTCATTGTTGCTTTCCTCTAATTGAATGTTGAAATACTCTGGTTATTGGGTGTGAACTCAATTGCCTACTCACAACAATAATCTTCCTTTTCCTAATTTCTCTCCTTCAACCCCCTCACCGCTGCAAATTTCTCCCTTATAATTCATACAAGAACTTTGCCACAAGTTAAGTGAAGTGTGCCTATGTGATACCAACCTATTTGGCCACCCCACAACATTTAGATAAAATTAGGATAAATACATTCAATAA
Organism: Taxus wallichiana var. yunnanensis; assembly: GCA_018340775.1. Lineage (NCBI taxonomy): Eukaryota > Viridiplantae > Streptophyta > Pinopsida > Cupressales > Taxaceae > Taxus > Taxus wallichiana. The sequence goes on from CM031241.1 coordinate 131,607,040, forward strand.
TGGGAGCCTCTCAATACACAAGGAGGGGCGTAGCCCTGTGAGCGTTGGTGGAAACACATAATTTGCCATACGAAAAATTATTTCACCAACAATGTTATATCAAAAAGTTTAGGATGTAATTCACTGATTTGACAACCAATTATTCTTTTTAAAACGTTTATACATTAGGTGAAACCCTTGTATTAATTTTTCGAAATTCTTCAATTTTGGATTTTAACTCTTCAACTATGTCTTTATCTTTCTATAGGAGTCTACAAGAGAGTGCCCAAATTCATTATCATTGGGATCCTCAACTCTTTCATGTCTTTCAATAGCTTTCAATAGTGTTTTTCCATTATTTTTAGTGCACTACTTGTTTTCCTAATCAAACAATATTTCTTTGTTACTTTACTTACTACAATTGATGTACTAAAATGTCGGGTAATATTACTATCTTTGGGACGTGAGGTTGGACCTATTTTTTGGTATGCATTCATTATATTTTTACAATGGATTTTTCATTGTTGGTCCTAGATGTTCTTAGACCAAGGGTCTTCATAGTGGGTCTAAACTTAATATTTTTCATCATTTTAACAAACAATTGACATCTTCTTGTTTCATTTAAATCGTTAAAAATGTCTTCCATATCTTATTAACTTTTCTTCTACTCGCATGTTCACCAATTTATCATTAATTGGAATTAAAATATTTTCATCAAAATCAAATAAAATCCTAAGTGTTTTACATAAAATTTTAACCGGTGATATCAATGATAAAGTTGGTTGAACATCATGCAAACATTGTTCATTTTTGTATGTTGTTCATCTTCATAATTTGGCAAATTTTGTGTGTTTTGAATAGGTGTTCATTTGGTGTAACATATAATTTTAAATTTGGCATTGCATCATCATTAATTGAACATTCACTATTTATGGATTCAATTAGTGTTTGAAGATATGTTTTAATGTCAAACTCATTTGGAAGAGATGACATACCTTCACATCCATACATTTATTTCTTTCTTTCACATATTTTTTACACTCGCACCCTTATTTTTTCTTTTTCTTGTTCTTTCTTGGCTCTTGTGGATTAAAGAATCTATCTTTGTCAACTTTTAGTATCTTTGGCAAAGACATGTTCAATTTTTTTTCATTCCCTTTTTGCATTTTCCCCTTTGTTTCTCCATCTCCTTGAGTGTTTTCTTTCGTGGTCTCATCCCCATAATTATCATATGTATATCAACATAAGACAATTGACACAAAAAAATGTTCTATGAATGTTAGGAATATAATAAAAATGAAAAAAACACTCAAATTTCAAACAATGATATGAAAATTCTCAAACAATAAAAATAATGATTCAATATAAGACAAAAGATACAATAATAATGCTCTATCAATATAAAAAATAAAATAGTACTCAATTGTCATATGAAATGTCTCAAAAGAATAAACCATCACGGGAATATGAAGAAAACACTGCAGTTCACATGCATTATGGGACCAAAATCATGAGTGATTTTATTTTGTGTGTGTTTATTCCATTTTAAGAGAGAAATGTGAGTGTGTTATAACATGCTCAAGTTATGTCTTATTTGGGTTGGAAATTACCACCTTTAGGCTTGGATTTGGCTAGGATATCTAAGCATGAGGGTTGGATTGTCTATTCTGTGACTAAATCTTTGTTTTGTAGAAAAATAAGAATCTTGAGTATACGTCTCATTTTCTCATGTGTTATAAGAAAGTAATCCAAAAACATGACTACTGATGTCAAGCTTTGTCTTCGGTTTGTGTTGATTTATTTCTTTCTAAAATATGAATAGCTTAAAGTTTGATCCTTAATTTCTTTTTTAGTAGTGTCTTCATTTTCCATCAAAACACGTATTGTTTTTCTAGGTAAATTTTAACCGCTCATTCAAATTTCAAAAAAATTGCATCGACATGATCTACGCTCCATTCTACACACATTTTAAAAAATCAAATTTTAATTGTTTTTCTCAACATTAGAGGGTGTGCATGACTATTTTATTTTAAAGATGCATTCACTTTGAAAATTAGTAAAAAAATAATATATTCATTGAAAAAATAGGAAAAATTAGTGGGACCTAATACATGATCTTAACTAACTTTCTATTGAAAGTATTTGTAAAATATTTTACATAACTCAAAAATGGTGGGAGGGCACACATACAACCCTATGTTATATTTTTTACACAAAAACATGAAAACTTTGTGTGTGCACCACATTTTACCCTCTTAATCTCCTCCATTTTAAAAAAGAATGGTATTTTAAAAACTAGATGTTGAGCATTATGATTCTTATTCTTATCGAATTGTTAAATTTTGAGCACAAATATGTAAAATTACTAGTTAATTTTAGGAAAAAGTGGCCACTTTTGACTCCCTTTTAGTCCCCTATTTCCATGCACTTACCCCTCCACCATCTCTTTATTACACCCACTAAGGCTCAACTAGACGGTTTACTAATCCTCTTGTCATTTATAAATGGGGTTATTTTAAATAAAATTTCAAAAGAAGAGTTAGAACACAAAAGTAGATGTTACACCATCTTAAGGTTTTTATTAGTAAGAGATAACTATCCCTTAAGAATCAACTTGAAAACTACCCTATTAATATTACATATATCTATGTATACTTTTCATTTAATGCATGTGTTCATAATAATTTATTTCGACAACAATAAATGTGAATAAAATCAATGTGAAATCTCTATTTGAACTATGGATTATTATGCTACTAATAGTTCAAATAAAATGCATTTGATTGTCACTTTTCTTTGTGGAAGGTTTAGGAAAATCATACAAAGTCCATCTTTTTCCTCCTCTTTTCTATCCACTACTAGTTAGTTTGGTGTCATTATTTTGAAAAGGCCGTGACCATCTCTACACATCCTAATGGGCTAAATATAAATGCAAGTTATAAAATCTAACGATGTCCTCTAAAAGATTAGTTTTTCATGGAGGAATTGAAATATTGTATAGTTTTTAATCTCAAATACATGTTGTCCAAAATTACATCCACGTGTAATTTTGAACAACTCATCAAAAATTGACTTAGCCACTCTTTTGCTCGGGAAAGTTGCAAAGAATAAATTAGTCATCTAAGGAGTGTAGTCACATAGTGTTCTATGGGTTCTTCTAACCTACGATACAAAGGAGCATTTGATTGAGATTAGGAGGAATTATGATGAACAAGGATCTTCCATGGACACCAAATCAATATCTCATAGGTAAAAGGCAAGTCACAAGCACGCGCAGGTTTACACACCCACAAAAGCCTAGAAAATAGGCTAAGGATAAAATCCATGTAGAGTAAAGGAATGAGAAGCTTAGTGCTTCACGGCATGAGGAAAGATAATTTCATGCAAACTCGGAAGACATAGCATTCCATGGAGTTGGTCGATTCCACGGAACGAAGGATGAAGTATGCCAAGTTAGAAGTCAAGATGTAAAGAAGTAGTGCCATAAGGCACCGCATGGAAACAAAATTAAAGTTCAAATGCGACTAAGGTTGGAATCCATGAAACATTATCCTAGTGTTCCGCAGGTTTCCCAATTGTGGCATTATGTGGGTTCTCATGGAGTTGTAAAATGAAGAATCACGGTCGAGGTAAAGTAAAGTGTCGTGCGAGAAGAAGGAACTCTGCGATATAGTGGTAAGTGTGAAAGCCAAGTGCGGATGTTTTCAAATCTATAGAAAAATCCATGAAACACCCAAAAAGTTATACAGCAAGAAATTATGCGGGTGAATAAAGAAAGAATGTGGATGGTTTTAATGCTTTACACGGGTTAGAAATGATTCCACACATCATCATGAGGGTGTCAAAGCTGCTAGAAACCTTCAAATCATCTAAAGTATGTGGGAAACATAAAACCCATGTCTATTTTGTTTGAATTGATGTCCAACCACTCCATCAACCAAAATTTAATGAAGTATGGGCGTTGTTTCTTCTCCTGCAAAATCTGATATCATGCAAATTGATCCATGTTAGGCACCAACACCTATCTAAAAAAATCTATGGCAATTTGTCCTTGGTGGTTGAATCTCATGTTGGTGCCTCTCTCTCCTTCTCTCTTTCTTCTTATCATTTTGTATAAATCTTGAACTCGAACTCATTAAATAGATCCCTCTTTGTTGCAACAACAACATACAAAAATGGTGACCAAATTCCCATGAGTTTGAGACATTAAATTCGGTCTCTATAATGTATTTTCACCTTCTACCATTTTTTTATCGAGTGTGCATACATTGAGCAATGAAATCAGGTGTTTGTGGTTATTCTATACCCTATTCTCATGTTTATTGTGTTCTTGCCTCTCTATTTGCATTTGGAATGATGTGTATGTTGCACTTACAGTTTCTCCATTTTCATGTGTTGTAAATGTGCAGAAGGGTTTAGTTTACAAGGTTTTGGATTGTGGCATGTTTGTCTTCCCTTTCCTCCCATGTTTTCTTCCCTTTCTTCCCCTTGTGGAAATTGATCGACCCTTCTTCTCTCGGTGCTATCACCACCCCTATTAGCCTAGGTTTTATTTCATGCATCTCTCTCCTTGCTCACTTAGAATTGGTAGTGTTAGCATTAGTTTAGGTTGTGTTCTATGAGTTTTACCAATATGTGAAATAGAGGAATTTGACCTTCTCCGCAGGTTGTCTCAAGTGCAAGTCCCCACAATTGGACACGGTCCCATGTTGCCTCAAAAATCTAGATTTTCTATGATTCATAATAGGGTGTAATTTTTAGCTCTACTAGTTTTTGCACGCCCGATGGGACAAGTCTAAAACACTCTAAAACTTCATATCATCAGGTTTGATGCATTCTAGATGGTATTCAACATTTTTAGGCATTTTTCAAACACATCCGGTGATTCCACTAATCCAACAAACTATTTATCTCACACATGAGACCCTTTTTCCTTTCTTCCATTATCCTTTCCACCTTTCCAATCATTTCCATGTTTCCTTTTTTCTCATGGATTTCCACATATCTCTTCCATCCTCTCATTTCAATTCTCCCCATTCATTTGTAGTAGTGGGATGATATCCCCAAAAGAACCTTGTAAAATTTTCCTCTTTTCCATGGAAATGGATATATCAATCTCCTATTGATCACATTCAAGACATAGCCAACCATTGTGCCATTCACAATATCAAAGAAGAAAACATTTGCCTCAAGCTTCTTATTTCATCATTCAGAGGTAAAGAAAAATATTGGTACAACAGTTTGTCTCCTCAATCCATTTCCACATGGGATCAGCTGGGAGAGAAACTACACAACCGGATCAAGGAGAATGCAGATGTCATTTATCTCATGGAACAACTCAAAATGTAATGATATTTAATGGAATACATCTCGGAATTCAAAATCACATTCACAAGGACTCAAAGAAGAATCCCTCAAGAATCCATACCCTCACAAGGTATGTCATTCTTGTAGTATTTGAGGTCCTTGGATGTTGGTTTGGTTGTATAGATCCAAGCTCAAGGAGGAAACATGCTTCCTCAAGATTTTCACATTTCTATACAAGCTAAGAAGAGTCTCATTCAGGCTGGCCAAAGGAAACCCACCCCCATTTCTCCCTTTATTCCCTCATGTCCCAAATCATTTGTTTCTAGCAATGCAATCAATCAACGGTCCCTTGCGTATGTCTCATCTCCAACCATTTTCACTATGTATGAAAATTGTAGAAAAATTAAAGAATGATATGGTTCTAATTGGGAGGATGAGATTGTGCTAAATGTACAAAGGAGGGCATTTACTTTAGAGAGAGATCAATTAGACTAAGAGGATGTGGATCCGTAGGAGGTAGTGTTATTTTCACAAGAAGAATAACAAAGTTCAGGTCAACTTGCAAACAGTCTCCACCATGAGGAAAATTTGCATGATGATCCCATTCATGAGAAAGAGCTTAAAGAAGTTGGCCAAACCACAAGGATCAACCCATTGGTTCACATGGCTACATGCCCAATCAGATACTTTACTAGTTTGGAGCCAAGAACATTGTTGCCACTGGTCATGCTCACTTCAGAACATGAGGGAGAGCTTGAAAGCATCAAAGGTTAGTATCAACACCTCCGAAAACCAAATGCATAACGATTTGAGGAGATATTCATTCTCTTTCTGGATGATAATTTGAAAAACATGGGAGTTTGGATCATTTTTGCATTCTCACCATGTGATCTTGTTTCCAAATTGATCACATGGCTGCATTTTTAAGGAAAGGAAGCTACTTCTCTCCAAGCTGTATCATATTTTTTTACTTTCCTTTTCCTTTGGTTAGGATAGGAGTATATTAGGTTTTCTTATTACAAAACAAGAGCATTGTGCACACTCTGCATGATTCCACTTGGAACATGTATTATTTTCATATTTGTATATAGTTTTGTGGGCCCTTGTTGTAGTTGCATAGTCTGCACTTTTGAAGGTGGGTTTCATGGCAGAAATCAAATAGATGGGGCAATTTTCCAAGTTTTATTTAGAGCTCCACAAGGTCGACTTTAGGTAGTACCATATCAATGTTAAGTTCATGCAGATTTAGGAGAAAATTTTTAAAAGGATAAGATCTATTTTCAAGGTTATGCTTGACTCCATGCCCAATGGATACTTCAAGGCTACTGGTCCTCATCATCTATCGGAAAACTTCCCCTGAAATTTGCCAAATTGTTGTCCAAAATTACACCCCCATGTAATTTCCAACAATTCATCAAAAATGGACTTAGCCACTCTTTTTCTTAGGAAAGTTGTTGAAGACTAAGTTAGTCATCCGTGGAGCACGAGTCACATAGTGTTTACATGTTCTCCTAACTCATGGGATAAATGAGCATTTGGTGGGACTTAGGAAGAATTTTTATGAACAAGGATCTTAGTAAAAACCAAATTAGTATCTCATGGGTCGAAGGAAATTCAAAGCACCACGAGGTTTACATGCCCGTGAAAGGTCAAAAATCGACTAAGGACAAAATCCACGAGAAAAGGAATGAGAAGCTTAGTGCTTTGTGGCATAAGGCAACACAATGTCAAGGACTTGGAAGACATAGAATTCCGCAAATTTGGTCGATTAGTGGAACCAAGGATGAAGTCTGCAAGTTAGAGCCCACAATGTAAAGTAGTTTCTGCAAGGCACCGAGCGGAAACAAAAATAAATTTCAAATGTGACTAAGGTTGAAAGATGCGAAACACTATCCTACTATTCCACAGTTTTCCCAATTGTGGCATTTTGCGAGTTATCACAGAGTCGTGGAATGAAGAAACACAATCATGGGTAAAGTGTCATGCGAGAAAAAGGAAAGAACTCCATGACATAGTGGTATGTGTGAAAGCCAAGTGTAGAAGTTTTCAAAGCCACGATGAAATCCATGAAACACCCAAAAATTCACACAACACATTCCACGGTGAAAAAGGAAGAGCATGGATGGTTTCAATGCTTTATACGGGTGTTAGAAATGATTTTGTGCATCATCTTGAGGGTGTCAAAGCTGTAAGAAACCATGAATTCATATGAAGTCTACGGGAAATATAGAACTACGTCTATTTTGTTCGAAGCAATGTCCAACCTCTCCACTGACCAAAATTTAATGAAGTATGGGCGTTGTTTCTTCTCCTACAAAATTTGATGGCATGTGAATTGATCCACATCAGGCACCCTCACCTCTCTGAAAACATCTATGATGATTGGTCCTTGGTGGTTGAATCTCTTGTTGGCACCTCTCTCCCATTCTCTCTTTCTTATTCTCAATTTCTTTAAATCTGGAACTCAAACTCATTAAATGGATCCCTCTTTGTTGTAACGTTACCATCCCAAAATGGTGGCCAACTTCCCACGAGTTCTAGACCTTGAATTTGGTCTCTGCAATTCCTTCTAGCATTGTTGTAATTGAGTTTGCATACATTGAGAAATGAAATTAGGTATTTGTGTCTATTCTATGTCCTATTCTCATGTTTATTGCATTCTTTCCTCTCTGTTCACGTCAGGTATGTTGTGTTTATCACACTTGCAGGTTTTTCCATTTCATGTGTTGTAAATGTGTAGATTTTGGATTGTGGCACATTATTCTGCCCTTTCCTTCCACATTTTATTCCCTTTCTTCCCCTTGTGGAGAGTAACCCTTCTTCTCTGGTGCTATCACCGCCCATGTTATCCTAGGTTTTGTTTCATGCATCTCTTTCTTTCCCTCGTCCCTTGGAATTGGTAGTGTTAGCATTAGTTTAGGTTGTGTTATGTGGGTTTTTCCAATATCTAGAATAGAAGAATTCGACCTTCTTAGAGGTCTATCTCAAGATGCAAGTCCTACACTTCATCATAGTACCATATTACCTCAAAATTTTAGATTTTCTATGATTCAAAGTAGGGTATAATTTTGAGCTGCAACAATACCATTCATAAACCCTCATTAGTAATACATAATATTTTCTTTTCGATAAAACCAAAATGTGAAAACAAAATAAAACAAATGTCTCCATTAAGTACTCCCTAGTGATATTGACTAAAACATAGATTATCCTCAAAATCATTTCTTATAAGTCATTTGGCCACGCCCTTAGAACAACATGTTTATAATTACGTTGAAGGAATTTTTTCTAAGTCACTCATAATGCATCAACCCATCTCGCTTTGACACGTTTTGTGATAACCGTATCAATGACTAGCATTGGATGGTTGTGTCTTAAAAATTAATATGGTTGGATTATCTTCTTTGTGGATTCCATGACTAGATAAACACTTTACGGATCGAGAAGTGGAAACATTTTAGTAGAAGGAAATTTATGTCGCTTATTTTACTTTAAAATCTAATTTATCAGACCCAAACCTTTGTTTTATTTGTGTGTAGGGTTTGAAGAGAATCTGACACAAAAATGAGTATGGTGATCGTAGCTTCAACATGTGCAACATCCATTAGATTCAAAATTCTATGAGTGAATCATGCATCCATTCTTTCAACTTATTTTGATATGTGCATTGTGTGGGATCGAAGATCTCATTACACAATTTTCATTCTTGTTCACCATCTTTGTTTGTAATCTACTTCCGCTTGTGGTCATACATAATATAGGAGGTGGTTTCAATTTGTAATCCTCCTTATTTTTCAAGGACATTTATCATATGGGTATTGTTAATGCGAAATCACAGCACCCCCAAATGAGTTATGGATCTACTTTTCTAAGGTAGGGTCATTTGGTGTGATTTGCATAACATGGGACCATCTCTCAAGCTGTGGGACTTGCGGACTTGAGATGGCCCTCGGAGAAAGCCGACTTCTTCTTCCTAATCCTAATGCTAAACTACTCCTAAGGAAGGAAATGCGACTATCTACTCCTAATCTAACAATTCCAAGGAGACAGGAGAGAGAAAGTGCATAAAGAGGGAAATCCTACACTAACGAGGTGATAACACCAAGAAAAGGGAGCGAGATATTCTATTGAGGGAGAAAGAAATAAAAAATGGAGATGAGGGAGGTCAGATAGAAGTGACATGGCCCAGATCTGCAAATCATCCATTAAACTCCATGAAACATGACATCCTACACCTGTAAATGTGAAATACATGCACAAAAACCAAGACTAAAAGGGAGAGGCACAAAGAAACAACAAAATGATGCAAAGGGTTGAAGAACACCACAAAACACGTTTTTATTGCTCTAGAAGGTGCACAAACCATTACATTTTTGGAATAGAGGCACAAATACATTTTCTAGGCATGGGAGAAGGTTCGTTGCTCAAAAATGGCGTCGAGAAACAAATTTGACAGAGTTTCTCTATGCCCAGAATGTCTCTCTTTCTCAAACGAGAAGTGTTACAGTATATATAGAAGGAAAAGAGAGAGAAGAGGGAAAATTCGAATCCTACTCCAACCACCATGAGATACACATTGAATCCTACCTTGAAAGCTCAACCACTGAATATCAATGCCTTCTACAAATCTACCCACAATATGTCACTTCTGGTTCCCCAGTGATTGAATCGAATCAAATCTGGTAGTTGAAGAGATTGGATTCTGCATTAATGGCCTAGAAGAATCTTCTTCATTTTTCACCTACCAGGGCCACGCGACAGCCTGGCACTCGTTTGGGCTTCCCTTTTGATATGGGACACGTGGCAGCCAGATTAGAGCAAAAATCGGGCTTGCGGGTCCGCAACTTATCTTTTCCCTTTTGCGCAAAAAATGCAAAACTCAAAATACTCCCGCAGCCCCGAAGCTCCGCCTTTTGACTCTGTTTGACCATTTCCCCTACCTCTATTTCGTCCTGAGACATGTGGAGAAGCGGCGCTTGTTTGAGCTTCTCTTTTTGGATTCATCTTTGGAGAAGTGCCGCTAGGACACGTGGCTCTCTCTGTTGGCTCTGCTATTTCATTTCCGAGCCCACCTGTAACCTGTTTGTCGTCCTGGAATGTGAGCTTGGGGGTCTGAGTCGTTTCCTTCATATTTCCCTTATGTGCAGGAGTTGTCTTGACCAAATTTTCGGGGGGCTGAATTTGGGATAACAATTTGGCGACTCATAGGGACATCTACTTGTTAGATGAAGAGACCAGTGGCCTTGAAGCATCCATTGGGCATGGAGTCTGCCTGATAAATATGAAACTGATATGAGCTTTGAAACTCTGACCTCTGAGCCATTTGGAAACCCACTGAAACTTGGAGTTGGAATTCTCCAAAATCCAACCAAATGCATTATGCAAGAGAAAAAACAACAACACCAAAAACTATGCACAACTGAAAATTCATACATACCCCAAGTGGGATATGCAGAGTGTGTAAAAACATTTCTTCTACTGAAAACAAACCTACCTACTCTACTCTAACCAAGAGCAAAGGGAACTCAAACAAAGCCTGCAACTGGCAGGGAGAAATAGCTTCCCTTCCTCAAAAATGGCAGCCATGCAACTGATTTGGCACTGAACATGGCTGGTTGGATGAGTGAAAAACTGACAATAAGCCGGTCTTCCACCCAAATCATCAAAGTATCAGCTTTAATGGGAAATACCTCCTCAAGCTGACTGCATTGGACTCCGGAGGTATTGATGGTGACCCTTGGTACTTTGATGCTCATCCTCATGCCCTGAAGTAGGCATGACTGGTTTTGGTTTCTCCTTTGGCTCCAATGAAGCCAAGTACCTGATTGGGCATGGTCTGATCCTTTGGATGTGCCCTTTGTTCTGAGTTTCAACTCCAAGAATGAAGTTTTCTTGTAGACCTTCTTGGATGAATGGTGTGGAAGAAGTGGTGAAACTCTTCTGCTCTTTCCCTTCCTCTTTTTGTGAAGAACATGGAAGAGTCATGTCTTCCAATCTTGGTTCCAGAGGGCCATTATGGAGTGTAGGCTGTTGTTCCTGAATGTTCTCCTCCATGGCAATAGGTTCATGTGTGTGGGATGTGAGAGATGGAGGAAAAAATGATGTGATCTCCATGGGTTCCCCTCCATCAAAGCAATCTCGAAGTCTGACAGATGGTCTACCTCCTTGTTGTCCTATTGCATGTGCTCTACCTCCTCCATGGTGCCTTCCTGATCTACAACTTGATCACCATGGCTCCCTTCACTCTCAAACATGAAGTTTGAAAGATCAAACTCTTCTTCAACATCAGAGCTTGAAGGGGATGAAGTGGGAGGAAGAACTAAAGGTTCTTCTATGGCTGCTCCACACTTGGGGCCTCTGAAACTGTATGGTCCTCCTCCATCATGGGTTCATCAATCAAATCAGGCCCTTGAAATGAAAGAAAAAAATCTTCAATGATGCCTTCTTCATTGAGTGGCCTCAACACTAATTTGATCTCTCCCTAGCTGCTCCTCTTCAATGGGGCTTGGGACTGATTGTTCCTCCTCTTGTTCTTTCTCTTCTTCTACTACAAACTCGACCTCGGCACCACCTGGTTCTTCAATATTGACCTCCTCTATTGGTTTAACCATCAAGGGGATCTTTGTAAACCCAAATTTGGCAGCCCAACTCTTTAGATTGTCTGTCATTTCTTTTCTATTGGGATCCTCTTCTTACTGTTCTCCTTGACTGGATTCTTGAATCTCTTCCCAACATGGGCTTGGGAAAGAAAGAGGAGTGGCAGGTTGGGGTTCAACCATCTTTACAATTGTTTGTGGTGGGGAGGGAGGTGGAACTTCTTGTTTGTTCGAGGGGATGACTGTTTGGAAGGGAAAATGATAGAAGAATTGAGATGAGGTGGAAGACTAGGGGATGGAGAAATGGATTTCACACTTGGGCTAGCATTCAATGGGAATCTTGGAAATTGAAGCCCAAATTGAGATGGTGCTGCTTGAGGAGTAGAGAGAAAATTACCAGATAATGGTGTAGGATTTACCCATTGACAAGGTTGTCCCACACTTTGCTCATAAGCCCCGATCTCCATTGTCCATTGTGTAAGTTGGGGTAGCATTTCAATCATGAAGTCCAGCTTCTCCTGAGGGTTGTAGTGTCTTGGAAAAGGGCCTTCCCATGGACAAGGTGCCCTACAACCAATCTTTGAAAGCCCTCATTTGAACTATTGCCCTTAATTGAACCATGCCAACCTCCATTTTTTGAATCTTCTCCAGTAGATCAACATCCTCTGTATAACTATCACCATTATATGTGTCCCCTTGTTCTTGATAAGCTCCATGGCCAAAATGATTTTGACTCTGCTCATATGGGTAAGCATAGTGGTCTTGGATCTGATTATAATGTTGATTTGGAGGAGTTGGGAAATACATTGGAGGTGGATTGTATTGCTGTAAGTGTGAGTTCCATGAAGGGAATGAAGTCATGATTGCACAACCTCATGGAATGGGAGAAAATGGAAGAAGAAAATGGATGAAATGAGTGGAAATGAATGGAAAAGGTATGCAACTCAGAGAATGGGTTTTTGACCAGATGGAGTTCCCAGATGTGCTTGAAAGTGCCTCCAAAGGCTAAAATATTCACCAAGAGCACATCAAACCTGATGAAGTGAAGTGGTAAGGTGCTTCATACCTGTCCCACCAGGCATGCCAAAAATATTAATGTGAAATCACAACACCCCCAAATGAGTTATGGATCTGCTTTTCTAAGGCAGGGTCATTTGGTGTGATTTGCATAACATGGGACCATCTCTCAAGCTGTGGGACTTACGGACTTGAGATGGCCCTCCAGAGAAAGCCGACTTCTTCTTCCTAATCCTAATGCTAAACTTTTCCTAAGGAAGGGAATTTGACTATCTACTCCTACTCTAACAATTCCAAGGAGACAGGGAGAGAGAAAGTACATAAAGAGGGAAATCCTACACTAACGAGGTGATATCACCAAGAAAAGGGAGCGAGATATTCTATTGAGGGAGAAAGAAATAGAAAAATGGAGATGAGGGAGGTCAGATAAGTGACATAGCCTAGATTGCAAATCATCCATTAAACTCCATGAAACATGACATCTGCACTTACAAATGTGAAATACATGCACAAAAAACTAAGACTGAAAGGGAGAGGCACGGAAGAAATAACAAAATGATGCAAAGGGTTGAAGAAAGCCACAAAACACATTTTTATTGCTCTAGAAGGTGCACATACCATTACATTTTTGGAATAGAGGCACAAATACATTTGTTAGGCATGGGAGAAGGTTCAGTTGCTCAAAAATGGCATCGAGAAACAAATTTGACAGAGTTTCTCTATGCCCAGAATGTCTCTCTTTCTCAAATGAGAAGTGTTATAGTATATATAGAAGGAAAAGAGAGAGAAGAGGGAAAAGTCGAATCCTGCTCCAACCACCATGAGATACACATTGAATCCTACCTTGAAAGCTCAACCACTAAATATCAATGCCTTCTACAAATCTACCCACAATATGTCACTTCTGGTTCCCCAACGGATTGAATTGAATCAAATCTAGTAGTTGAAGAGATTGGATTCTGCATTAATGGCCTAGAAGACTCTTCTTCATTTTTCACCTACAGGGCCACGTGGCAGCTTGGCACTCATTTGGGCTTCCCTTTTGATATGGGACATGTGGCAGCTAGATTAGAGCAAAAATCAGGCTTGCGGGTCCGCAACTTATCTTTTTCCCTTTTATGCAAAAAAAACAAAACTCAAAATACTCTCATAGCCCCGAAGCTCCACCTTTTGACTCTGTTTGACCATTTGCCCCTGCCTCCATTTCGTCCTGAGACACGTGGAGAAGTGGCGCTTGTTTGAGCTTCTCTTTTGGATTCATCTTTGGAGAAGCACCGCTAGGACACGTGGCTCTCTCTGTTGGCTCTGCTATTTCATTTCCGAGCCCACCTGTAACCTATTTTTCATCCTGGAATGTGATCTCATGGGTCTGAGTCGTTTCCTTCATATTTCCCTTATGTGTAGGAGTTGTCTTGACCAAATTTTCCGGGGGGGGGCGAATTTGGGATAACAGGTATGTAAATAGGTTTACTAGAAAAATAATTACAAGATATGTATTATCATTTTTGATACCAATACCTACATAGCCTCCACTTTGCAAGCTCTGATTCGTTATTAAAATAAATTATTTAGGTAGAAATTTGGTGTGTTTTTCTTTTGTATTATGGTTATAATAGGTTGGTATTAATATTTGTATTTATATTTAGAAGTCAATATGACCAACAATAAGGGAAGAAAGAAAGGAACACCGTGTTTTCGACTCTAAAGATCGACTTCACTCATGTTTTTTTACACCAAAGGAATTTTTCAAAGTCACTGATAATGCATCGAATGAGTTTACTCTGACAGATTTCTGCCATAGCCATATCAATGAATAACATTAGATGAGTATAACTTAAAAAATAAAGTAACTCAATTCTCTTCTTCACCAATTCATTTTGCTAAATAAACTCATTACGAGCTTTCAAGTGCAAATGTTTAAGAAGAAGGATATTGTTATCACTTATTGTAGTTTTGAAGCAAACTACTCACAGACCTACACTTTTTTTGCTCTATGTGTGGGTTTTGAAGAGAACACGACACAACAATGGGAATGGTCGTCGTAGCTTCAACATGTGCAGTATCCATTAGATTCAACATCAATCATAATATTCAATCACGTGAAGAGATTAAGGCAAAATGTTGTTGGGTCAACATAACAAAGATGGTACAAAGGCTTGTATAATGCAAACATCTAAAACATACCATATCAGTCAAAATTTCTTATACAAAATTACCTAGTCAAGGAATCTCTTTCAAACCCAAACAACACATAGTACACTTTGATTTTTTTATTAGTAAAAATCCCTCATTGCAAATTAAAGGTGATTTTCACGAGAACATAAGAAAATCTATGGATTCACGATCTAAAACTTTCAATCAATAGTTAAAAGATACATTTTATCATATGACAAACTATTGGAGGGGGTCAATTATTGATGGGTGTTCGCACATCATATGTTTTCCTATAATTATTAAAGCTTTAAATTTAAAGGATGCTACAAAGTTCTACAATATTAAATCATTGTTGTTCGGTTTTGAACATGGAACATGTATGATGGGAAAAAGATAAGATCCTAGTAGGGTTTCCAAGTATAGGGATCTAATCTAATACCGGTCATATTGTGTAAATAAAAAGGTGCTTAGGGAGCGTTAGTGTCAAAATTATAGAGGACAATGACCCTAACCCTAGGATAGTTATAGGTTTCCAAGGCCTATAACTAAGATAAAGATAGGTATCCTAGTAGGATTCGGAAATAAGAGTTACCAAGCAATGGATAAATCAAGGGGTGTAATATAATAAGACAATGCAATAGATCGAAGCCAACATACATCTTCTCTAGTCTATAGAAATAAATGACCAATATACAACATGCACATACAAAATGAAAGACTAAAGAGGGTTAAAAATACTTAACTATACCATGTGTGTGACCACTGATACATAATCGTCCCCACATACAACAACACAAAGAGAGAATCACTATGGGTGGAGAAGGGGAAAGTTTAATTAAAATATCTCGGTCCTAACTCATTATGGTGACCCAAATGTAAAATTATTCTCCAAGACTCCAAGTCGGCTAATTAAGTGCAAGGTAGTGTGAAATAATGTAAACAAGAACAATTATAGGTGTAATAAATGATTGTAAATTGTTGTAATTGAGGGTAGGTTTATCAAGCATATATAATCGATGCCATCGCCCATGGGCGATGATGTCAGATATGGAAAATCCAAAAGAAACCCCATTTCCCATGGGTGATGGTGTTGGCCTTGGGGAAACCGACGTCGGTGAATGATCCGGTTCTGTGGTAACCGACGTCGGTTAGGCTAGGGCGCGATATGACCGACGTCGGTCATGTTAATTTGGAGCTAAAAAAGGAAAAATACGCTTTTGTGAGATTCATTTGTCTTTTTTCTATTTGTAGAAAATGACAAGAGGAGAAGGTGAAAGGTGGAAAACAACAGACGAGGTGTAGAGGTGAGTGGGCGAGTTGCGTGGCGGGTGATTGACATTTGATTGGTAGGCCCATGAGATCTATCAATTGATTTGATTGGTTTGGAGGTGAAGAGTGTATTTTTACATGATGGAGGGGGGAGAGGAGCGGGTGGATCACCGATGCAAATGGTCGGATGTATCACCATGGAGATGGCGCCAAGTAGAGGTAGGCGACAATCCGAATCCCACATTTGGTTGAAAATAGTGTGTGGAAATTGGTTTTATTGAAAATTTGGGTGTAATTTGTAATTTTTAATTTGTGGGTAAAATTGAAGGAAAGAGGTGTGGGAAGGTAAAAATAGGTTTAAATATGTGGAATTAGGATAGGTTTGGGTGGATTAGAGTAGGTTTTAGGCTAGTTTTAGTAATTTTTATAATGGGGAGATGGGTTTTAATTTTTGACACGTGAAAAGACCAACATCGGTAAAGGGTTGGCCGATGTCGGTCAACTTTGGCCGGCATCGGTCAAGTCTCAGGTGACCGACACTAGTCAAAGGGGACGTGATGAGTTAAGAAGACTGTGTCGGTCGAGATTAGGAGAAAATAGGTAAAAAGGGATAGGTAAGTAGGTGAACTAAGATAGTGGGAAGGATGATGAGAGACAGTAGATTTATTGGTGAACTAGGTGAAAGTGGGAGGTGTGAAGGACGTGGTTTGGGTAGTGTGTGGTGGGTAATAGGTGAGTTAAGATGGTCAAGTCTTGATAATGTCGTGGTGGATGATGTAGGTGAGAGATCAGCTAAGGATGTAGGATAGAGTACCACCCCTTTTGGTATAGATATGACCCAATGTGACTACGGAGGAGTGGGAGCACATGAATGAGGTTAGACTTATTATGATATGGTGATATAGGCATAAAGCCTAAGATCATAGCTTGATGGTTTCTCTCATTGATAGATGGGACTCAAGGTGACCAATAATTTTCATCTACCAATAGGTGAGATGACCGTCACACTTGGAGGGCGTGTACGAGGATACTACGAGTGCCTATTATTGGGGAGCCAATATATTCCATCTCATCTGAGGCATCCATGGAGCCGATAGTGGTAGTGTTCGGTGAGGCGATGGGCCTATTGAGCTATCAAAGTGTGTCTCACTTATGGAGACATGTATGTAACCTATCCACAGGAGATGAGGCTGTTGGTATTGATGATGGAGGCGGTGGGATGTTTTGCTTTGCAGATTCAGAGGGTGGGAGATTCCCACGCGAACCGATGGGAATGATCAGGATATGATAGAGGAGTGGATATGCTTCACTTGGGCACCATATTTCCTAGTCTAGTTGTATAGGGAGCTATGGGCCTATGGGAGATTAAGGAGATTTGGGATGTGTTGTACTTTTTAATTAAATTTCGGGCATACGAGCCCATGTGTGTGTGTGCCCGGTTGGTTTGCCACGATAGGATTGGCTCGAGGGTGTCTTTATCAGAGTTGGTTATAGACCTTTGGGTACTAGTCGATGGACATCTAAGGGCGGCAAGGTCCATGTATGATGTATCATACTATATGAGGTTCTTTGGAGGGTCTTACGTGAGAAGTTGATATTGTTTAGAGGCCATACATTGGCTATCCATCATAAAGGGGCATGATATAGGATCTAGAGGGACTACAGTTGTCGAGGTGGATACAAGGGTGGCGTGCTAGAGAGCACGAGATGATACCTGTTGATCAGGGTTAGATGGCAATTTGGACTACCACATGATGTGCCTCCACCCTTCCCACAATACCATAGAGATGACGTGGAGATACCCATGTCTCACAATGCTCGAGTGATCCGACAGGGGTGGAGGATCGGGTTTGAGATCAACATATTGATGACGTAGGTGTCACCAATACGTATAGGTAGTGGTGGGTGGCACAACTACGGGAAACACCACCGAGGCCAGGGCAGCCAGATCTAGCTACGATCATAATGCAGAGGGACACATTACAGGGGTAGCTGGTCACCCTTTAGACATAGATCACAGGTTTGCAAGGATAGTTGTCGGGGGCACAAGCATAGGTGGCCACCTTACAGTGCTCAGGTGATGGCCTTACAAGCCTAGTTAGTATAGGGACAGGTGCCTACACAGGCGAAGAGATGGTGATGGAGGACATGTATATGCCTTACAGACATAGGTGTCTAGTTTATCGGGGTAGTTGGCCACCACACAGCACGTGTAAAGGCCTTACAGGACTAGGTTGCATCATAGGTACCCCCCACAGGCCCAGGGACATGGTCCCATGGTACACGGAGGAGGACATGGATCACAGGTATAGGGCTTGAGGCCATACTAGCAGGAAGAGTTCATAGGTTCTTTGTGAGACCCATGAAACCACCGCGCAGTAGTGTCGATGGCGAGGTTCGGGGATTCCTGAACAAGGTTCGCTATTATCAGGATCACTTGATGACCGTAAGCATTCAATGTCCCCTATTATGTTGAGTACAAGGCATAACAAACATCTAGTGAGCGGACCAGACTCGTAGCTCACGAGAGCCCATGGAGACGATGAGCCCATAGACGGGGCCAAGGAGAGGTTGGGTTCTTGGAGGCCAGGACAGGTGAGGGCTAGGAGGAGGCAGGTCGAGACCCATGGTAGGTGGAGATATGCTAGTAGGGTGCCGACGAAGGTAGGGGGGGAGGAGGAGACATATGAGACAGAGGAGGAGGATATCGGTGGGGGTGATGAGTCACTAGACATGACATTGTATGATTTTTGATATATATACCGCCTGCGTGTCGAAGATTTTGGCAAGACTGTATATGAGAGTTTTGAGATTGTGATGTTTATACCGACCTGCATGCCGAAGATAGTGTGGCTATATATGAGTGATTTGAGATACTTGATGTCTATATGTCTACCTATTCATTATATTGAGGTACAAACATTTCAATTTGTGGTATATTTATGTTGATGGTGATGTTTATTGCTCATATGATATGATGTTGATGATGATCTTGGTTATATTTCCCTTTGTTATTGTCATAGAAATTTTTAGAAGGTCCAAAATAGGCATGGTAGAGTCAGGTCACAGACATGGAAGAGTCAGTCTAGGCATGGTGGAGTCAGGTCTAGGCATGGTGGAGTCAGTCTAGGCATGGTGGAGTCAGGTCTAGGCATGGTGGAGTCATGTCTAGGCATGGTTGATTCGAGGTCATGTAGGCATGGTTGAGTATGGTTTTTGTGTTTGATTTAATTCCTAAGTTATTGGTATCATGGAAAACAAATGATGATGTATATGTATGTTGCGGTTTAATCTTCCAAATGTTTGATAGCATGGAAAATGTTAAAATAATTAGGTAGAATATGGATATGGTAATGAAATGGTAAATGATGAAACAATGAATGTTTGTTGTGGTATATTAATTTCCAAGTTTTTGGTGTAAATGGAAACTAACTAGGGTAGAATGTGAATGTAAAAGAGAGAAAAAATGATTAGGGGTAAAAGGTATAGAAGGGGAAAGATGAAAAATATAAAAGATGAAAGATGGTCGAGCTAACCTCCAAGGGCCCCATGCCCTCGAATTGCTACCCGCATAGCCCCGATGAATAGGGGCCTTAGACCGATGTATGTAATGAAATTACTTGGATAATTCAGATCATGAGCAGAAATATAACAAAAATAACACAATATTCTAGAATAATGATCTCGATATGTAATTAGAATAGCTTCGCCACTTTGCGGGGCAACCTCCAAACCATATAATAAGACTCAAATGCTCAAATGATGATGAAATACTACCTACAATCCCTATATATACTATTCCTATGTTATGGCCATCACCAAGGCTGACCTACTATGCATGAGAAAGTATAAATGATATAATAAAATGATATGATAAGCCACAAGTCGGCTACTCATATCTTAATACAAGTAATAGGTTAAGGGTGTAACATACCCTTCCCCTTCAAACCAACGTTGTCCTCAACATTGAATAATCCACGGATGTTCTTGCAGAAAACCTTCGTCCTCCCTAGGTCACATCTTTTATGCTCATATTCTTCCACTTGATCGAGATATTCCTTAATTTCTCTAGTTCGCAGACCGCTTAGTTGTTTTTGCATAATCTTCTCGGCTCCAAAATGATTCTTCCTTCCTCATCAAGTTCTCATAAATCTTTTTGGGCTTCAAATTTCTGTCCAATAACCTTGAGTGTTTGAGGAGTACTAATACCTGACAAGGCATGGCAAGAAATTGTAGGTTTGTGATCCTCTACTTCATCTTCTACTGGTTCCTTAGCCTCTCCTATAATTTTAGATTCCTCATCATCCTCATTACCTCCATCATTATAGAACAAATTATTCTCAGCACATTTGTGTCCCGGTCTATATTTTCTATCATAGTTAAAACATAATCCTTTTGCTCTCTTTTCTTCCATTTGTTGAGGAGTTAGTCTAATTGGCCTAGCAAATGAAGGGGAAGAGATACTATGGTCTCTGGTGTTACTAAAAGGTGGCCTCCTACTACAAATAAATTTTTCCTCTACTCGACGTGCCATGATAATAGAATCAGAAAGCTTGAGTGGATTAAACATACGTACCTCATGCTTGATGTGGTCCTTAAGACCCCCAAGAAACAAGTCATTTAGATTCTCTTCTGGAATATTCTCCACCCTTAAGGATAGGTTCTGGAATTGATGCACATAATCTTTAATTGATCTTGTTTGTCGTAACTTTGCTAATTGACTAAAGTAGTTCTCTGAAACACTGGAACTATAGTGCAATTGCAACTCCTTGGTAAAAACTGTCCAAGTGACACCGAGACCATTCTTCTGCCTCTAAGCACATAACCATCGATACCAAACGAATTGGTCTAGTTTAAGATATAGGGATGCTAATGTCACCTTTTGTCCTAATGGTGTTTGATGTAACTCAAAGAATTTCTCCATTTAATTTATCCAATTCAGGGGATCCTTACCATCAAATTTGCGCATATCCACTTTCGGCATCATGTTCTATGGTTGCGAATAAGTTGGATTCTGATTGGGCTGGAAAAATGATCCAACATGGTTATTGTGTCCCTAATTTTGAACTGAATATCCTCCTTGGTTGATATGGGCCAGATTTGGGCCATACTGTTGACCCTTTACATGTTGCATGATATCATCAACCGATGATTGATTTGGGCTATGTCTCCTTTAGAGGCCATCTTAGATTGAACATTTCGCAGCTCATACTCAAGTTGGCTCACCTTATGATCAACTGGGGTAAACGCTAGTGATGAGGAATTTGTATTTTTCCCTTCGACTCCATCTCTTCAATCACTACCCCATCTTTATCCGGGTTTTACCCGAGTAAGGATTCTTTTTGCTCTTGTGGAAGGCCCCGCCATGATGTCAAACCTTAGGGTTTAGGGTTTTGATATGAATTTGTTTGAACAGAAAAACTATAGAGAAGATACTAATACTATTTTGGAGAGTTTTCCGAAAATGTAAATAACTTGAAAAAATTCCACAATTTGCATCCTAGGGAGCGATTTTATGAAAAACCCCAAATTTGTAATAACGTGTGAAAAGTAAATCAAAAAAATCTGAAATTTTCAAGAAACCTTACTGGAAATGTTTCTCAACTCGGGTAAAAATATCTCCCACCAATTCACTCTGGTTCGCAATATATGGCGGAAACAAAAATTAGGGTTTTTGCCCTAATTTTGGCCAAGATCGCAACTCTGATACCACTTGTAATGAAATTACTTGTATAATTCAGATCATGAGCAGCAATATAACACAAAATAACACAATATTCTAGAATAATGATCTTGATATGCAATTAGAATAGCTTCACCACTTCGAGGGGGCAACCTTCAAACCATATAGTAAGACTCAAATGCTCAAATGATGATGAAATACTACCTACAATCCCCTATATATATTATTCCTATGTTATGGCCATCACCAAGGCCGACCTACTAAGCATGAGAAAGTATAAATGATATAATAAAATGATATGGTAAGCCACAAATTGGCTACTCATATCCTAATACAAGTAATAGTTTAAGGGCGTAGCAATGTAGTTCTCCCATAAGCTAGGGAAGAATATGATGAGGTAGAGGAATGGGTTGGTAGGTTTTAGGGATGATTGAGTCTAGGTAATTCAGGCATGTTTGAGTTTAGGTCATTTAGGCATGGTTGAGTCTAGGTCATTCAAGCATGTTTGAGTTTAGGTCATTTAGGCATGGTTGAGTTTAGGTCATTTAGGCATGGTTGAGTCTAGGTCATTCAGGAATGTTTGAGTTTAGGTCATTTAGGCATGGGTGATATGGAGGTCGAATAGGTATGGGTGATTTTAGGTTGATTTTGGTGAAAGAGGAATTCCCAAAATGTAGGTTTCGAAGGTCTGGTCCTGTATAGGAGAATCAAATAAGTAAGAAAAAGGGTGAATGGTAAGAGGAGACAAAATAGCCACCTAATTGATAAGAACCATGATGAGTCTATCATACCAAAGATGATGTATGAACATAAAACCCTAAATTTGTTGCATGATTGACTATTCTAAGGGTGAAAATGGTCACATGATCATGAAGTTTCGTCATTTACGGCCAATCCCTTGAGTAGGAAAAAGAGTGGAAAGGAAAGGTGGTGACGTGAAAGAAGTTGGTTTTAGCATAACCTGGTGTGAGACAACATGCCTCTTTGGCAAGAGACTGAATATCAACATAGGCAAGTCCATGAGGAAAAAGCCATCTTTTTCTTTTGGATTTTATTTTGTATAGACTGGTAGATGTGGGAGTTCTATGTGGGATGAGTAGAGTATCTCCTTGAGGTCTTCGTGAAGTTGAGCGATGCGGGAAGCTTCAAAATATTTTTATTTTATTTTTGCATGAATTGTCTTCTTTTTGGATAGACTAGGTATGGTGTGGCTAGCTTTGTATACTTGTCCTTTGAGGGAGCAATGGTCTATTTATAGCAAAAAGATAGAAAGAGTAGATGTCCTTTTTGAGGGAGTCATCTTTTTGTTAGAAGTTCTACTCAAGGAGTTTGAATTTTAACAAATCTTGTTTATTACTTTTGCATTGTTCTTTGGACTATTAGTTCATGGACAAGACTATAGAGAAGAGTAGGCTTCTTTTATGAAGACAAAACCATAACACATAGGGGTTAGCTATGAAAGATAGGTTTTAAGTGACGAATGACCATGGGATTCCATCTTGAAAAGGATGAAAATTATCCATGAGAATCATGCCATGAGTAGAGTTGTGGTACTTATATTGAAGATAAGGTTAAAAGGTGATGGGTAATCATATGATTCTAGTTATTCGTTGATCCTAGGTAAGTGGAAGATGAATGGTGCTTAAGGGAAAAATGCTTAATAGACATAAGGTGATCTAGGACTTGATTCAACAATAGAATGGTCGAAGATGCAAGGCATTGAGGGCTCAAGTTCTAGTTTACCTTCGAGTGAAGACAAATGATAAACACCTGATCCATAGGTATGAGTAACGATATAGGGTCCAAGCCAATTAGGAGAAAATTTACCCCGTTTACTTTTCTCCTCTTTTGTTACATGTTGATTTTCCTTCAGGACAAGGTCATCGACATGGAAGGTTCGTTCTTAGACATGTTTATCATAGGCATGTTTGATACATTTTTGGTAGATTTGGAGGTGATCGAGAGCATTGAGACAATGTTTCGTCTAATAACTCAAGTTGTACCAAATGATATTGGTGAAAATAATCATCATTGAGCATATCTTTGAGTGAGATAGGAAGAGCTAGTATATGGACTTCAAGAGGTAGGAAAACCTCTGTATCGTAGACCATAGAAAAAGGTGTGACAACAGTTGAGGTACGAATACTAGTGTAATAATCCCATAAGGCAAAATGAATGTGCGTGTGCCAATCCTTTCTAGTATCGAAAACCACTTTCATTGTTTAAGGTTTTGTTAGTCTATTCCACTTGGCCATTTGTTTGAGGATAGTAAGGTGAAGAGAAACTAAGCTGGACGCCAAATGTGTCACAGAGTTTCTGTAGGGTTTTGTTTTTGAATTGTTTACCATTGTCTGTGATAATTCGGTGAGGAACTCCAAAGCGACAAATAATGTGATGATTAATGAATTCGCATATTTTCTCGGCCTTGGTAGAAATAAGAGGTATGGCTTCCACCCATTTAGTGTAATATTCAGTAGTGATAATCCATTGATGACGTTGAGAAGAATGAGGGTTAATCTCGCCAACGAGATCAAACCCTATTGAGAGAAAGGCCAAAGGTCTCTTAACCTATAAGGCGTGACTAGGGGTATGGTAAATATTAACATTTTCACGACACTTCACACAACTCTTGACATAGTCACAACAATCACGGTTTAGAGTTGGATAGTAATATCCCAAGTGAAGAATGTGTTTAGCAATAGCTAAACCATGAAGTGACCCCAAAAATTTCATCGTGAACTTCCTTGATGGTGAGGGAATTTCAGAACTCGTAAGAAATCATAAGAGGATAGTGAAAAACCACCTTTATAAAGAAGACCACCCATGATGACATAACGAGAGACACTTTTTGGGGTTAGCACACCAATTTTATAGATAATATATTAGATCTAAACATACATGTAAATAAAATCGGATATTCTACCATAAGAAATACACAAAACAAGAGATATAAATCAACACCAAATTTAACGTGGTTCACCTCAGTGTGGGCTACGTCCACCAAGAAACAATCCAATCTATTATCCAAATCTTTGACAAGATATACAATTGAAGATTTACAATCTTCCACACCTCTCAGATGTACAATACTTTCTTTCTCTCAAGATTTTCTTCCTCTCCAAGAATTCTCTCTCTCACAATTATTCTTACAATAATCATCAACTTTTACAAGTTTTTCTTAATTATTACTTATAAACCCTAGCTTTCATGCTTATATATGTGTATACAAACTTAGGGCACTTAGCCATGTAATTACAATCAATAGATCTGCTTTAATACTCAAAATAGATTTAATTCCCGTAAGTTAATTAAAACATCCATGCACAGTAAATCGATGCCGTTAGCCCTAACCGATGTCGGTTCCTCCTTTCCCGACTGATGCCGTCATAGGTGGGATAATCTTGGTCCCTCCATAACCGATGATGGTTACTGTGTTTTCCAAGAAGTTTCACATTAAATGCTAATCCGAAGTAATTGAGCTCCATAACTCAACAATCTCCCACTTGGAGATTAATTACTACACCATACCTGTACAACGTCATTCTTGGATCCTTCCTTAGATTTTTTCTTCCTCCTCAAGTCTCAAACTTGAAGACCAATAGAAGTGGAGTGTAGCTCTAACTCCTCCTTTGCTAATGAATTTGTTAGCATATCCACGGGTTCTTACTCATATGAATATTTTTCAGATTCAACTGCCCATCCTCCAATACCTGCCGTATGAAGTGATACCTCAACTGAATGTGTTTCGTTCTCGAATGAAACACTGAGTTCTTTTTCAAATGAATTTCACTCTAACTATCACTGAACAATTTGCAATCATATTTCTCCCTTCCCAACTCTTCCATGAACCTACTCATCCATATCATCTCCTTGCTGGCCTCTGTAGTTGTAACATACTCTTCCTCTGTAGAAGAAAAATCCACAACCTTCTACAATCTTGAAATCCAGCTAACTGTCATCCCACCTACTGTGAAAATATATCTAGTAGTGCTCCTCCTACCATCCAGATCTCCAGCCATATCCGAATAAACATAGCCACATAAAGAAATATATGAACCTCTATAGCATAACTACATGCTAGATGTCCCTCTCAATACCCGAGTATCATTTGTATTGCTTTCAATGCTCTTTACCTGGATTTGCCATATATCTACTCATCACTCCCACTTTATGCCATGCAATGTTTGGTCAGTACAAACCATAGCATACATGAGACTCCCAAATGCTAAAGCATATGGTACTCGTGTCATATATTTGACCTCCTCTTGTGATGTAGGACACCGATCTTTACTCAATTTGAAGTGTCTATCCATAGGTGTACTAAAAAGTTTTACATTGTACATCTTGAACCTTTTCTAATGAGATATAATCCTCCCGAGACAAATACAATTTCTTTTTCTTCCTATCTCTCGTGTATTTGCATGCCAAGGATTATTTTTGGAGCTCCTAAATCCTTCATAGCAAATGTGTGAGCTAGCTTTCCCTTAAGCTCACCAATGTCCTGCATACTAGATCCTGTAATAAGCATATCATCCACATATAGTAACAAAATAATATAGCTCCCATTTCCAAGTTTCTTGAAATAAACACAATGGTCAAATTCACATCTCAAGTAACCATGCTCATGCATAAAACTATCAAACCTCATATACCATTGCCTTAGAGCTTGCTTGAGCCCATATAGGCTCTTTTTCAACCTGCACACTAATTTCTCCTTACCCTTGACTTCATACCCAAACAACTATTGCATATAAATCTCTTCATCCAAATCACCATGAAGGAAATTCGTATTCACATCTAGTTTCTCTAAATGTAAATCCTTTACTACAACTAAACTCAATACAATATGAATAAAAGCTATCTTAACAACAGGAGACAATATTTCACCAAACTCAATACTTACTTTCTATGTAAATCCCTTTACTACAAGCCTTGCCTTGTATCTTTTTGTCCATCTTATTCTTTCTTGATCCTATAAACACATTTGTTACGCATTATCCTCTTACATTGGCAACTTAACCAAATCCCAAGTATGGTTCTGTTCCAAGGAGTCCATCTCCTCATCCATGCCATGTTCTCACTGCACATGGGTTTCATCATGCATTGCTTCTTCAAAACTTTCTAGTTCACCATTATCAATCAATAATAAATAAAATAGAGAAGGTGTAAATATTTCTGGAGGTTTACTTACCCTTTGTGACCTTCTCACAGGAGTTTGGGGTACCGGAGGCTCAATCTGGACCTCTTGGACATTTGTATCCAAATTTTTTAGTGACCGACATCGGTCACCTGTAACCGACGCGGTTCTGGCGACCGATGCGGTTTGGATCCTCTATAATCAATACGTTCTGTGGACCGATGTCGGTATGGGGTCAACCGACACCGTTCTTATGTAACCCCTGTCGGTATTATTACTTTTAAATTCGAGAGTTCATTTTCATCCAAAACTTCTCAACCAGTTCATCCTTGGGTACAAAAATTTGATCCCTGTACATTCTCTTTTCATTCCATTCAATATCACGACTCCTAATAATTTTAGAATTCTCTAAATCCCAAAAATAGAATCCGAAATCACCAGATCCATAACCAATGAAAGTGCATCTCTTGGATTTTGCATCCAATTTTTTCTATTTTCCTTATCAATATGCACAAAAGCTTATGAACCAAAACTTTAAGAAAAGAAAGATCTACCTCTTTTCCGGTCCAAGCTTCCTCTAGTATTCCTCCATCTAGTGAACTTGAAGGCCCATGATTAATCAAATAAACCGTTGTATCAACTACTTCTACCCAAAATTGCAAGGGAAATCCAGAATGTATCCTCATACTTCTAAAGCACGTTCTATGATTGTCCTGTTCATTATTTCTACAACACCATTTTCTGTGGTATTCTTGGAACCGTCATTTCTCTACGTATTCCATTTGATCGATCAATAATCATTGAAATCCTTCGCTACACTATTCACCACCATTATCGGATCTAAGACACTTTAACTTTGAATTTGATTCATTCTCAAAAAGGAATTTCTATCTTTTAAAAGTTTCAAAAACATCAGATTTATGTTTAATACAATAAACACATACCTTTCTTGTAGCATCATCAATGAAAGTAACATAATACTGGGATCCTCCATGAGAAGCTACCTAAGTTGGTCCCCACACATCGTGTGTACAAGCTCAAACTTCTAATCCTTCTTAGTTGTCGTAAATAAGAGAAATCTCACTCTCTATGGATTTCCAAAGACACAATGCTCACAAAAATCAATATCTAAATATTTCAAATCTCGATAACTTACCCTTAGCCTTTAAGATTTACATTCCTCTTTGACTCATATGGCCCAACCAATTATGTCACATACATGCATCTGAATCTAAAGTAGATAATGTAGAAAAGGAATCAATAACACATGTAGATAAATATAATGTTCCTACCTTATTACCACTTGCCACAACAAAAGCAACCTTGGTGACTTTCCAAGAGTCTCTTGTAAATGTAACCATGTAATCAACTTCACCTAGTTTCCTGCAAAAATAAGATTCCTCCTAAGGCTTGGCACATGCCTCACATATTTCAATACCCATGTATTTCCATTCTACAATTTTAGATGAACTTCCCTTTACTAGTAATACTACATGGTTCATCATCACCCAAATAAACATGCCCAAAATCTCCGGGACATAATTTCTAAAATAACCCTTATTAGGGGTTGCATGGAAAGAAGCGGTGAATCTAAAACCATGATTCAATTCTATTATCTAAAGAAATAATAAGAGCATCTTGCATTACCTTTGTTGCAACAATATTTGCTTCTTTACCTTTATCTGGTTGTTGGTTTTCTTTATC
Source organism: Taxus wallichiana var. yunnanensis (assembly GCA_018340775.1). Classification (NCBI taxonomy): domain Eukaryota; kingdom Viridiplantae; phylum Streptophyta; class Pinopsida; order Cupressales; family Taxaceae; genus Taxus; species Taxus wallichiana. Next base: position 131,635,886 of record CM031241.1, read on the forward strand.
CTGTGACCAACAATATTTCTTTACATGTCCTTTCTTTCCACATTTCCAACAAGTAATTCCCTTACCTCTAGATTTAGATTGTTATCCCTTGACTTTTATTTCCCATTACTCTTACTCTTGGATCTCTCCTTCTGCTTGCCCCTACTTTCTACATTCAAAGAATTCCCAGATGTTGATTCCTTTGTACTCTTTATGTGAATTTCTTCATTCAAGATTATACTAACCACATCATCAAACTTCAAAATATTATTAGTAGATGTTGTATTACTAACAACCATTACCAAGTTATCCCAACTATCAAGCAAAGAACATAAGAATAAAAGTGCTTTTACTTCATCATCAAATGGTATATCAACCGATTTTAATTGATTTACAATAGATCTAAAATCATTCAAATGACTAGAAGCAAATCAATCTTCATGCATCTTATAACTAAATAGTTTCTTCATCAAATAAAATTTATTTGAAGCACTAGGTTTTTCATATAAATTAGCAAGAGATTTCATTAAATCTACCGTAGAAGTCACTTCTGTAATATTGGAAGCCACGGATGCTGGCAGGCTCAATCTTATAGATCCCAAATCCTTTCTGTCAAGAATATTTCATTCTTCATCAGTCATCTTCATAGGTCTAGACTTCTCATCCAACGGTAAATACAAATCCCTTTGATACAGATAATCCTCAATCTGCATCTTCCATAATTTATGATTTCAGCCATCAAACTTCTCTACCTTGTATTTGTTTTCTTCTCGCCCATTGTAGCTTCGACTAAATCGAGAAAATCCTCTCGTGAGTAAATTTTTCAACACACAAAACCCTCAAACAAAACTATGATACATTGTTGTTGGGGTTAGCACACTTTTTGTTGTACAAATAATATATCGATTTAAACATACATGCAAATAAAAGCCTATATTCTACCGGAAGAAATACATAAAACAAGAGATATAAATCAACACCAAATTTAACGTGGTTCACCCAGTGTGGGATATGTCCACCAAGAAACAAGCCAATCTATTATCCAAAGCTTTGACAAGATATACATTGAAGATTTACAATCTTCCACACCTCTTAGATGTACAATACTTTTCTCTCTCTCTCTCTCAAGATTTTGCTTCTTCTCCAAGAATTCTCTCTCTCACAATTATTCTCACAATAATCATCAACTTTTGCAAGTTCTTCTTAATTATTACTTCTAAACCCTAGCTTTCATGCTTATATAGGCGTATACAAACTTAGGGCACTTAGCCATGCAATTACAATCAATAGATCTGCTTTAATACTAAAAATAGATCTAATTCCCATGAGTTAATTAAAACATCCATGCACAGGTAATCGATGATAGTTATCCCTAAGCGATGCCATTTCCTCCTTTCGACCGATGCTGGGTCATAGGTGACCGATACCGGTCCCTCCATAACCGATGACGATTCTTATGTTTTCTAGCAAGTTTCTTATTACATGCTAATCTGAAGTAATTGAGCTCCACAACTCAACACACTTTTGAGAAAGGCTCGTTGTCCGTTACGAATAAGATCTGGAGGTAGAATAGAAAGGGAAAGGTAGTCAACAAACCGCTTATACCAAAGGTCATGTGGGTTAGGTTCAATTTTTCTAACAAGGTTGATTTCTTGAAATAGATAAGAAGGTGATTGCAACCTTTATCTGTGACAAATATTTTTGAGTTGGAGGGGAAGTGGGGATTTGAGAAGCAAGACAGCCATGGTATCCAAAAATTTATTAGTG